>CM060957.1:137561293-138161293 GCA_030765055.1 Mantis religiosa
ACACACATACACACACACTCCCTATTACGTGGAACGCCTGTGGAATTTTAATATCAGCATAAAATGGTCATATTTTTTCTGTCAACTGATTTTCATACACTTCCTGTGACTCTGTAAGAAAATGATGATATATTTTTGTGAATGTTCATCTATATTTACATGAAGTAACTATTAAAATTATTTTTAGAAATAATAATTTGTTTACGTTATTTAAAAAGTTATGGTGGTCATCTGAACGTAATACACGATTTTTATTTTCTGAACGTAATTTTGACCTCCAATGGTGAAAAGATGTTTTACCACCAGATCTACAGAATGACTCTTTCTATTTTAGCTCAACTATAATAATTCTTCTCCTACCCTGATAGATTCCTGCAACAAATTTATCCGCTACGTACCACTAGCATATGTGCTACATTTTAAATATATCAGATATGCAACTCCCCTGTTTCTGATTGGGTTAGACTCAGAGGGATGGTATTTCCAGATACCCAGCCTGGAGAGCTGTCATGCTACAATGTTTCTTTGGAGCCTTGCACTTTAGAGGCAGAAAAAATGGTGCATCCGTTTCCATTCTCAAATAAAGTGTTGTGGCACTTTAGTTTCCAGGTGCTCCTTAATAGAAGGCGTCAAGGAACGAACTTATCACCTAGAATTCACTGGTATGTACAAGAGATTTCGCTCCAGGTGGATCTCGTACCATTCTTATCTGACTGATAAACTTTTTTATGCAAGTGTTTCAGTGTTTAGCTCTGTTTTTTAATTTTTATTCGTAGAATTAGAATTTCAGTAATTTCTTCAGGTCAAGTGCGCTTCTAGTATGTTGGTACGTTTGTGTATCCCTAAGTAACATTCAGAAACTCAGCTTTCCAGTTACGTCTGTTGTGTCCTTTTTTAACTGAATTTTTTTAATTATGTGTTACTCAAAGCTTTGTGTTGGACAGCAATAAATCATCGTGCGGAATCACCAAAGTGGTCAGTCACGCACATCCGCTTAAATGAGGCTCAGTGAACATCATTTATGACTGAAGGAAGTAACCCCAACGTTGTTTTTCATGCAGCAATTTGCGGGTGTGTTTGTACAGCTGGCATCCCGCGAGATTGGGACGACAGTCGTATGGAGGTAAAATTAAAATTGTAGCTTGCTTCTCTCGGTCCCCGCAGAATGCGGGGCAATATTAATGTGTGCACGTATGTCACCAATAACATTAATTATATAGGAAACCGTAAGGGGTTGGATTTACCTGGTTCAATATGCTCGCGTCCCTAGGGGCATTACGCCGTCATACTGACTATGCATTAAATTGCAGCACAAAGAGGTTCAATTCAATGTCAGCGACGTATATCAAGTATATTCAAAAGGATCGTTTTGGATACGTTACATTCATATGAGTTTTGCTACGCATCGAATCTCTAAAGTTTATTTCTCTATCTACAGTGAAACCTCATTAACCCGGACCTCTAACTCTAACGTCCAAATAACCCGAACCAGTTTTGACCAAAAAAAGTTGTTTACTGTGCTTATTTAACAGACGAATTGCTATTCTCATCAGGATAGTACACGAATTCTCTTGCCAGAGAGCGAATTCATTTCACTCAGTCCACCTTCTTAGGACCAAGCTGGGAGAAAACTTTTTTTAAGTAATGGAAAAAAGTGGCGCGCAGTGTGTGACTTGTCAGAAAACAAGAGTGAAGAAGAATAAAAAATAAGTGTGGAAGATTGTTTTATAATTTTTTTTAATATGGATGGCTGTTCCAATGTTGATACTTATTTATTTATTTTATTTCTCATCTTTTTCTACATACATTTTCATTGATACATTGGCATTTGTAACATTTCTTTCACACAATAACAAAATGACTTATTCACATCTAACGTACCCTTCCTACCTGCTTGCCTCGAGTCTCGGTCTCAATAGACATAACCCCTGGTTTTCCGTGTATTGGTGAACATCCTCTCCCTTGTATTCCTCGTTCTAAATTTTCAGCCCTTAATTATTAGTTATTCTTCATCAATCTTAACCATTTCTCTCTAACTTTCCCCAGATATTCACCTATATTTCTTACATTCCTTTCTCCTTCTACCAGTAAGATTTCCTTTATGATTAATGCCTCTCCCCATCCCTAAAACGGCCCCACTTTTGTTGGCAAATTTGTTCTCTCCATATCTTTGTTTGTTTGCAATAAAGTATACTATGCCAATCTGTATCCTCTTCTCCACACATCGGGCATTTCCCTCTATCCTTATCATATCCTGTCCTTGCCCAGGCAAATCCTTCTCGCCCTGACTTATTACACACATCTATGTACTTCTCCCTCGCCCACAATGTCTTTATTTCCCTATATGTCCTCAATGAGCTTTTCTCCCTCACACTAGCATACATAACTTGACTATCTAAATCTTCCAGCCTTAATTCCACCTCTTTCCAAAAGCCCTATAATAATACTCCTCCTTTCTCCAAATATGTCCCATACTTATCTGATCCTTCAGTTCCCTTACGTTTTGCGCCCAAGACTCTCCCCATTTGCATCTCATCTGCAAAAGAAAACATTCCTTGATAATACACTCCTGGAAATTGAAATAAGAACACCATGAATTCATTGTCCCAAGAAGGGGAAACTTTATTGACACATTCCTGGGGTCAGATGCATCATATGATCACACTGACAGAACCATAGGCACATAGACACAGGCAACAGAGTACGCACAATGTCGGCACTAGTACCGTGTATATTCACCTTTCGCAGCAATGCAGGCTGCTATACTCCCATGGAGACGATCGTAGAGACGCTGGATGGAGTCCTGTGGAACGGCTTGCCATGACATTTCCAGCTGGCGCCTCAGTTGGACCTGCGTTCCTGCTGGACGTGCAGACCGCATGAGAAGACGTTTCATTCAGTCCCAAACATGCTCAATGAGGGACAGATCCGGAGATCTTGCTGGCCAGAGTAGTTGACTTACACCTTCTAGAGCACGTTGGGTGACACGGGATACATGCGGACGTGCACTGTCCTGTTGGAACAGCAAGTTCCCTTGCCGGTCTAGGAATGGTAGAACGATGGGTTCGATGACGGTTTGGATGTACCGTGCACTATTCAGTGTCCCCTAGACGAGCACCAGAGTTGTACGGCCAGTGTAGGAGATCGGTCCCCACACCATGATGCCGGGTGTTGTCCCTGTGTGCCTCGGTCGTATTCAGTCCTAATTGTGGCGCTCACCTGCACGGAGTCAAACACGCATACGACCATCATTGGCACCAAGGCAGAAGCGGCTCTCATCGCTGAAGACGACACGTCTCCATTTGTCCCTCCATTCACGCCTGTCGCGACACCACTGGAGGCGGGCTGCACGATGTTGGGGTGTGAGCGGAAGATGGCCTAACGGTGCGCGGGACCGTAGCCCAGCTTCATGGAGACGGTTGCGAATGGTCCTCGCCGATTACCCAGGAGCAACAGTGTCCCAAATTTGCTGGGAAGTGGCGGCGCGGTCCCCTACGGCACTGCGTAGGATCCGACGGTCTTGGCGTGCATCCGTGCGTCGCTGCGGTCCGGTCCCAGGTCGACGGGCACGTGCACCTTCCGCCGACCACTGGCGACAACATCGATGTTCTGTGGAGACCTCACGCCCCACGTGTTAAACAATTTGGCGGTACGTCCACCCGGCCTCCCGCATGCCCACTATACGCGCTCGCTCAAAGTCCGTCAACTGCACATACGGTTCACGTCCACGCTGTCGCGGCATGCTACCAGTGTTAAAGACTGCGATGGAGCTCCGTATGCCACGGCAAACTGGCTGACACTGACGGCGGCGGTAACCAAACGCTGCGCAGTTAGCGACATTCGACGGCCAACACCGTGGTTCCTGGTGTGTCCGCTGTGCCGTGCGTGTGATCATTGTTTGTACAGCCCTCTCGCAGTGTCCGGAGCAAGTATGGTGGATCTGACACACCGGCGTCAATGTGTTCTTATTTCCATTTCCAGAAGTGTATTTCTTTCCTCCAATTTGCCAACACTGTATAGATATTTCAATACCCTTGAGACAATTTTAACCCTTGTTGAATGTCTTCCCAACTCTAATTGTGCTGCCCCATTGGGTGAAGCTACCGGTAAGCCCAAAATACATTCACCTCTTCCCATGCTTCATCCACTCCCCGTATCTCTGCCCCATGCAACATCTTATTTTCTTCTATGGCAGTATAGATCCTTTCCAACTCTTCCAATGTTGATAAAGACATTGAGAATTGGTTGCAAATCGACAATGGCGGAGGTTATAAACCGATTACAGAGGAAGGTACTATTCCCTCTTGCAGTGTTACTGAAAATGAAAACGAGGAGTATTCAGATGCAGTGCTATTAAACCAGCTGTGGTTATGAGCCACGAACAAGCAGTAACGAACACAGAGAAATTTATGAGTTATTAAGATAGACAATCCAAAACATTGTCAAATAAACGTCTAATGTTAAAGCGTGTGCGAGATTGACTGTTCGTAAACTGAGGCAGCAGAAGCTCACATCTGGTTTGTAGCCATGTTGTGTACAGTACAAATACATAGGTTGCTATTTGCCCGCCTCGGTTGCGTGGTGGTAGCCTGTCTGCTTCACGTTCAAGAGGTCCCGAGTTCGAATCTCTGTTAGGAGTTACGAGGATACGGGTTTTTCCGGGGTTTTCCCTTATCCTCAAAGACAAATGTAACTCTAAGCTCTATGGACCCTGGGCTCATTTGAGCATCGTTTCACCCATTCCATTCATCGTCCGATATGACTTAACGTTGGAGGACGTAAATGAAAAAACAATACTTAGGCTATTACAGTACATACAGTGCATGTGCTTTTAGGTGAAAGTGTGCCGATAGATATTTCTAAACTCCATAGAAAGTTTCAATGATGTTATACCTGCATTCACATATTCTCATTTTTATCGTATTTCCATCTTGTTTTGGATAACTTGGATTTTCGTTAATTTGGATCATCCCTGGTGCCAGTTGAAACTTTTTTTTTTTTTTTTTTTTTTTTTTTTTTTTTTTTTTTGCAATTTTACGTCCTCCAACGTTAAGTCATATCGAACGGTGAATGAAATGGTTGAAATGATGAGTCCGGGGTCCATGGAGCTTAGAGTTACTCGTCTTTCAGGATAAGGGTAAACCCCGGAAAAAGCCGTATCCTCGTAACTCCTAACGGAGATTCGAACTCGGGACCTCTTGAACGTGAGACAGACATGCTACCATCTACGCTACCGAGGCGGACTTGAACCGGGTAGATGGTGTTCTTCATGATAGCTAATCGAGATGTTTTAGAATATCATTTCTTGAGCTAACACGAACCTGAAATAAACAGTTTTCTCGCCGTTTTTCTTATAAATAGCTATAATAATTTTTATTTAATAATTGTATAACATTTCACTAAAAATTAAATTGCATATCATAAACATTCTGCGAATAGGATGAGAAATGTTTTTCTCCTTTGCGCTGAGGTAGCGGAATAGTCAGATTCGATTCCCGATACCTTCGTGAGGGTTTTGTCCTGAGACCTGGTCACGTGTGTGGTGTCGTTAGACTGCTGAAAGGGCAAATTGAGAATCTATTTGTTTGAGAATACGGTACCCAGTTGCAAGGACCGCAACCCGGGAGGAACCGGGTTGCTCACCACGTTCCACTCATAACGCCTTTGATGGGTAGAGGCTGGGAACACAGTGGCTGGACAGTCGGCCTTGGCCCAGATAAAACCATTGAGCCATAAGATTGCTAAACTTCATCTCTGCAAAATTTTTCATTTTTTTTCCCTTCTAAATGATGACTTTAACAACGTTGAATAAAATAACACTCGTTTAAGGAAGGTAGATATACAGGATTATTTTAGAATAAGAGCTCAAATTAAAAATCTTAAAATATTTAAGTATTCTCACTCGGGGAAAATTCTACAGGATGCTGCTGAACTACACCGAAATATTCTCAGAGCAAGTGGACATTAGTTAAGTAATTTGAGATATGGGACTTACTCCTATTTGGAAGTTATGGTTATAAGTTTCTAAGGTGCCAGTACGCCACTGCTAATTGTACCATTTGAATACGCAACACACTCAAATGAAGAAACGTGTCAGAGCACTCCCTCTGACGCAATGATTATGAACTTATGATATTAGCTTTCAAGTGAAAGGTATACGAATTCGAGTCCCTTTCACCTCTTTCCCTTTTTGTTGCTTTTTCTTTCGTTTATACATATTTTCTTAAGATCTTAACTCTTGTATACATGTATGTATTTTATGGAGCAATTTACCCTTGTTAGTGCAATTAATTAACAAAGATTGAATGTTGCTTAATAATTTCACATGCTGTACGCCTAAACGGGCGCTGGTTTAAATGTCTACGAACTTGCATAAAATAAACAGTAAGTGCACTCATTACGTTAGGTTTATAGGAACTGTTCGAATGGTGACCTGCGTTTTCAAGCAAGGTTAACAACGTAGAAGGAAAGACTGTCATAAGTTCCTTGTGTTTGTCTAATACTGGGGTGCTCAATTAAAGTAGAAAAGGGGAGGCTGAAATCACCTCTTTCCACCCGCTGCGATAGAATCGTGCATTTACCTGTGGTTACTGAGTTCCAGTGGCGGAACATGGCTAACATTCTGACGTATAGGAAATCATAAGCGTTCGCATTCATAGTTTACTCCTTACTAACTAATGTTTCTTAGGATGACTTCTGTGGCACAATTAATGTTCTACGAGGTCTGCAATATGTGGTGCAAAAAACGAAGTGCACAGTCTCAAAAGATAAGCAAGGTGATCGTCTCTGATCTTGCTGCGATTCTCACTTTTAATATAGTTCATCTTTGAAAATGTTTGTTCGCAGATACATGTAGAGCCAAAGACTGTCATTAAATTAAATGCAAACAAACGCAATCTCTTATATAATCACTACAGGGCAAAGATTTAAATAATTCCCATCCTACTTCTCAGAACATTATACTATCGTGGAATTTTGTAGTAAAAGTAGTTCCATTTGTAGATCCTGTGGGGACTCACTACATGGAAACTTCAAAGGAGTGCAACATAATTGGATATATAAGTAATAAATAACCCATGGCGCGACAGCCCTTAGAGGGCCAAAGCCTACCAACCCGACTGCCGGCCTCACGCCCACTTGCGCACGGCAGAGGTGGACGAACATCCAACCGATACGGGCAGAAGATGTGGTCAGTATCTCGGCGTCCGCCAGCCGGAACGGTGGTTTCCGTGACCAGGGCCGCTTACCTAGCGTAAGCTTCTCACCTTCCTCACGATGCTGAGTGGGCACCGGTCCTATACCTGGGACCTAAAATCCACATCACATGGGTTGGATCGAACCCGGGCTCTTTCCCTGGCCAGGTACCAAGGCATGCTGCCTTAGCCCGCTACGCAGGACAAAATAATTGGATATTTGTCTCAAATTTTGTTATATATTCAAATTACGAAGGGAATGAGTCATATAGTTGCTTTAGAAGTTCTGCAAAAGTTTCCAGAAGTATGACGTACACGGAATGCAAGCAAGTGAAATGACATAAATCTGCAACTACCAGTTGTCCTTCCCACGGTCGCAATTGTGTCATATTTAAGATATTTAATTCATTATCAACTCCTCTCAGAAATACAATTAACCTCACCTTGTCAGGTCTGTCCAACGATTCCTCCAGGGCTACGAGTAGACAAACTATGTTAATGACCTTATTTTGTCCTTTAATTTCCTTTCCAAATCACAACCCAATTGCTCTATGTGTCTCGTTACTGTACCTCAAGAGAGACTGACTGATGTAAATAAATCGACTAAATCAGGACAAAGTTCCTTCATAGTGTGACTTTGGTGGGTTCGTGAATTACACGGCGGGTGTAATTGAACTTTTTAATTTTACGAACCCACAAAGTCACAATAGCAACTAGCAAGCTTTGCTTGATAAATTCGCCTTCACTAAATGGTTTCATATTTTTTCCAATAAGTTTCGACAGATTTTAAGAAAGCTGTACCAAATTTTGATCGTTAGGGTCATATTGAACAGATGCATTTATTTCTTCCAGACTTTGTCACCTGGCTTCACCTGGAACAAAGATACACCAAACGTTAGTAGCTACGCCTCTGACAGCTACCTCTGTCTCTCGCTGCCTTGGCCACTGGTGTGGGGAAAACAACAGATGTAGGGGGAGGAAGCATGTGCTGTACAATTGAGCACGCCTGGTCTAATAACTTCACATCTTTGGAATACTAGTTTACGGCGTTTCGGATTCGGGTACCAGAACAGTTACAGGAACGCCTCTACAGTAGACTACATAATTCAAGTTCATCACTGTTCAGCGTCGTACTGGCAAGTGATTATTTCGAGATTTGAGAGACCTTTGAGGTATTGTATCTTGAGAATGCCAATAACGAGCTACTAAAAATCGATATTTCTACACTCAGAAAGCAGTTTAGAAACTATCTAATATAATTTCACCTACCTTCGTCAATTAGGCTGAACACAATTAGATGCGTTATATTTTGCCGCAAATCATGCATTGCCTATTTCGACTTGCTATAATGCACACGCACGTGTGTAGATGTATAGGTATGTATGTAACATACATCGACAATTTCTTAGACACTTCTTATAATTGTTGCAATGTTTTTAATGTATTTGTCATTTTAAAAAAGTCCTTTTCCTCTTAGAATCTTAAAGAAAAATTTGGTATTTCAAAGTCGGCATAGTCGTTAGTTTTTAAGCATCAAAGTATGACCTATGACTTTGAGTTCCTACATCCGTTTCTAACTACAACAAAATGTGTAATACAATTATTTATGCAAAGATCTGTCCTGTATGAAGAAAAATATGCTTTCGAAAGCATAGAATTATAGAATGTACTTACATGAAACTTTAAGTGTAATGGGCAGAGAAAATTCGGTGAATATAATACAAATTCTTGCTTCACACGGTGCCACGTCACAAGTACGTACTTAGATAACACAAATTTGAGGATTGGTTGAAAAGACAGCGATCGGAAAACAGTCCACGAAGTTAGCAGATACGTACCGTGAATAGAATCTCTTGAGACGGGCCGATACCAAAACAAGATAACAGTTGAAATATTGGTTTCCAGTAGAGAACACCAATGAATCAAGTGTTGCAACGCTGTGTTTACTATTTCAGACAACAGAAGATAAGATCAGGTTGTGGAAGTCTGTTCAATAGAAATGGGCTAGAGAACACAAAGCTTTGATACGAGGAATTTGCTGAAAGAATTGATAATATATATGAAATTCCGAGCAATCCCTATGTTATTTGCTGAATTTATTTTTCTACAAAATCTTCCTAAAATGTTCATTTTGTCTGCAACGGGAATTGAATTCATTAGGTCAAAGAGACATCTTTAAAGATGAACCCCTCTAAAAACTGTTATTACTCGACAGAGCGTTGAAGCGTATTGACCTTCAGCTGACCAGAGCTGTGATCGCATCTTATCGCGTCTTATCTGGTCGATTACAAGAGTGAAATATTAGTAACTTGACATACACTAAGTTACGAAACACAAATAGAGCAATTGGAAGCTGCGTGTGTCTATATGATATGATTTCTCGCACCTGCCAATATACAACACATTGCTGTCCAGAAGACATGATTATATCTGAACAGAGTATACATACACTGGACTCTCCGTGTATGTGCGATAAGCTTAGGTAAACCTTTCTGTGTTGTGAATTTTTTCCGATACGTCTCCTCGCTTCCTCGCTTTGCCCCGTAGTATGTGATCTCTTGAAACTCCGCTCGCTGTTCATAAACAGGAGATAAATATAAAGGAATTGTTATCCATTTGAGAGAACTACTTGCATTTGAAGTTTCAAACAAATAAAAGGAAATATCCCAGAAATGATTATTTCTCTAATTTTCTCTAAGGTCTCTAATTTTATTTAGGTAATATAGAAAACATGTTTATTGTCAATGAATCTTACATTGATGGAAAGGTGGAACTTACAGCTATTTTTCAACGTAATCCCATTGCGATCGATGCACTTTTGCATGCGGTGTGGTAGTTTCTGTATACCCTTGTCATAACACTCTCCCGCCAAGTTGCGCAGCTAGCGCTTAACCTCGTTTTTCAAATCATCGTCGGTCTGGAAATATGTTCCACCCAGGAGTGATTTCAACTCAGGAAACAGATGATAATCACTAGGTGTTAAGTCTGGACTGTAGGGAGGATGGGTGAGGATGACCCATCCGATCTGGGCCAGGAGATCAGCCTTGCGATAATGCAAATGTTCGGTCAAAATCTTGTCAATCGTAGTCTTACTGACTTCAGGAATAATTTCGCTCAGCTTGCGAACTGTCACACGCCGATCTTTAAGCATTTTTTGCTCCACTTTTTCAATTGTTTCGGCTGAAACTGAAGGCCCACCAGAACGCTGTTCGTCATAGATGTCTGTACGTCCATCTTGGAACTAACTGACCCACTTTCGCACGTTTTTGACGTCAATACACTGTGGCCCATAGAATTCGTATAACTGACGATGAATTTCAATGGGGCTAGTGCCCTTGGTACTCAAAAAACGGATCACTACACGCAACTCGCAATTGGCGGCGGAAGTGGTAAGAAGCTCAATCGCAAGCGGCTGCCCAGTCAAGACTAATCGTTGCGACGGATTCCTTGTTGTAGGGACTTGAAGGGGTGAAACTAAGCTACATGCCAGTGTTGCCGGATCTCGCGTAATGGCATTCCTCACGGCTCCAGCGCCTTGGAGACCTTATTTTACGGACACAACTCATACTTTGTTTAAGCGGGTGGATAATCTCAATGTTACATAATAGACTTGGATTTGAATATCGCTTCATCCTCATGTGTACCTTTTGAATGTACCTAAAATAATGTATACTGTCGCGAACCCGATCGCGATAACGTGGCTTGTGCACACAAAGGACTTGCCGGCACAGATAAGGTTTCCCGTCTGGAAGGTTCGAGTTTCGTCTGGTGATATAACATTCGATTTCTTGATTGTTAGGGAACAATATCGAATTATCAATGAGGTATTTAAGGAAGCGACGACTTGCCAAGAGTCAGTTATAAACAGGATAGTATAACAGTTGTAAGAACAGACGTAAACAGGAATTGTAACAAGAGTGTTGTAATCAGTGGACGTTAAGCTCTTTGTCGTGGTCAAGTGTATGTGACGTAATTGTGTTACGATAAGGATCAAACGGAGTGTATTTCTACGAAAATAAAGAACGCCTTTAATTTCTGCAACTTGGACTTTCAATTCTACGAACCAACAAAGTCACAAAATCTTTTTGCTCAGGCGGTCGATTATAGCGTTCTCGATTACCTCAAGAAGCATTTACAATAGGTATTAGTTTGTAAAGGTCACATAAAAAGCATGCAGTAATGAATGGTGAGAGTCAAGTTATACAACTTTTATTATTTTAATATTTACGTGGTGTTTTGGAGCAGGTTGTATGTGTGCATATCTGCAGCAGGTAAACCGGAGTTCTCCTTCATGTAACATTGACTACAATTCAAGAGCAGTGTTTGTAGACTGGGCAGTTATCTCACTGTTACATGGCCACTCCCTACTAAATTGTATGCCTGTACATACGGCGCACCTGTGAGCTCTTTACATGCAGATATTTCAAGCTCTTGAACAACACTGTGGATCATATCGTTAACGATAATGATAATGATTCCTGCTAGTATATCCCACAGGAATCTAAAAGTAGGTTAATGCACTGACATAATGTCTTCTCGTAAACCATCTTGTGCTTCCAGGAATAATTCACCCCATCTCACCTGATTTGCAACAGACAGACAGCTGACGGCTGATTAGATCACTTACGGACATATCGATAACTTAGGCAAACTACATATCTGTTGAGTGTTTGACTTGTCTACATCGGAAACACTCTTCCTATGAAAAGCAAAACAATCTATTACATATTAGATATTTTAAAGTATTTTACCATTGAAGTAGTGGTTTAAGAGGAATAAAATGGATAAATTCGATTTAATTTAATCACACAAAAGTTAAAAGAACAGTCATGTTGTGCTGGATGGGTGATGGAAGGTGCTCTGAGCACTTTTTTTTTATAAAAATGCTTTCTTTGAATGGAGTTTATATCGTGTATTTTGGAGAGATTCTGGAATAAAAATTGGATAGACGTTAGAGAAGATAAAACTACTTAATGTCATCTTCAGAAGCAATGAACACTCTTTGTTGAAAACAAATTGTAACAAATATTTTCGTAAACAGATCATAAATGATCACTGTATATACAACACAAGAAGTGTGTATACTCACCTGCCAAGGCTATTTACTTTTGCTTCCTTTATAGTTATTTATTGTGTTTTTCCATTATCTTTCTGTAGGTATTTTTAGTTCCCATTTCCTTCCCTGTTCTATCTTTCTTTAGTTTTTGTACGTGCCTTAACAGTGTTTTATGAGACGGAAAGAGTAAAAGGTAGGAAGTACAGGAACAAAGAAACAATTCACGCTAAGCTGATTATCAACAAAAGAACAGCCCAGCATTGCGACCTTTGTCACTATTAGCAACGATATAGGAGCACAGCTTTCTTAAGAGGAACGCTCAGTCAACTTCTAGCGTGTACTTACAACACAGTGATTGAAACATATAATATGGTCACTGTCACAATTGAAACCTTAAATTTAAGTTTTAAATGAGCTGAGTTTATAATGATAGGTATTTTATGTTACTATTTTATTACTCAGAACGTAAACTACGTTTCAAAATCTCGTACAATCCCTTTATTTAATCTGTACAATGTCAGTGAGAAACATATGCCTAATGAAGTTAGCAATATGGAAGAAATTTAAACAATTTTTAATTGCATGTCAACTTTAACCATACCTATTGAAACAGTACGCTTCACGTAGCAGATGTTAATTTAATAAGGGTAATTGTAAAAAATAATCAGGAAATGTATATTTGTAAACATAATGCAGTGGCCCAATTGCCGCTCGACAAGTAGGCCCGAGTTTGATTCCATATGGGATTTGCGGCAGCAAAGTGACATCTTCAGTTTACTCCGATATTCATTCCTTTGATTGCTACAACATCACCCACCCTTACTTTCATATAATTCTTCTTTCTTCAGTGTTAAGTGGCTGATTTTGACTCTAATCCTTGACCTCTGCTCTTCGACCTCTGACCCTAGACACTTACATGTAAGTTGTGGGGTGGAGGTGAAAGTCCTTAAAGTGTATTTCTGAGTATTAGGAGTGGCATGTCCAGGAAATCATGCACAAAGAAAGGTAAGGAGATAGGACGGTTACAGGAGGATGCGACTTGAAAACATGCTTTTGTTGCTGAAATTTCTTTAGTTAGATTTCTGGTGTCCAGTTTTCCACAAGTGTCAAGAACAAGAGAAAGATTACCTACTTGGTAAAACTGAAAGAGATATGAAAAGTAAATCGAATGCTCCAGAACAAATACAAAGATGACGTTTTAAATAGAAATTTATGAAGTGGAATGTAGTTATACATCATGTATTATCACAGAAGACAGATGCAAATTTAAGTTGAGGGAGACAACCAAGGAAATACAAGAGTTGCTGGACAGGGCAAGGCGTTCTTAACTATGATGTTATTAAGCTCAAAATAGTTACATTCGCGAGTGTCAGCATATCTCTGTGATAGACAGTACAGAACAGTCATGGCAATTCACATTTATCTGCGGCCAAACGTACTAGATTGTACAGTTAAATGGCAGTAAATAACAGTGGGTAGTGAGATGTGTATATTCAAACAGTGTTAATTCAAGATTGGATGACGAGTAATAAATGGAAACGATATACTCGTAGAGTGGTCAACATACTCGTATTTACTATTCTGAAACAGTATACGCACAGCCTGAGAAGAGAACCAAGCCACATTAACCAAGGTACGAGCCAAGTATATATTCTAGAACCTCCATACTGCAGACATGTCACATCGCTTTACGGCTCTCATGCACATGTCACTTCACTATCCATGGAATTTCTAAAATTCACCATTTTAGTTCAACTACTGTCTTAAAAGGACTTTCTCTACTTTTACTCAAAGTATTCTTACACAGGTTTATTCTTCAAAGCATTCATATTAATCGAGATAGGCAAATGTATAAATTATTCAGGCTGTTCTTTATAATATGTGACGTGGCGTCTCTTTCTGATTCCTTCACAATTTTTGGTGTTTTTATATAAAACCATATCTTTTAATATAATTTCTTTACTTTTTAGTGAAATTTCGTGCTGGAAGGCATTCTTTTAGCGTTATTAATTGTTTGTTTATTTACTTACTGCGTATGTAGCCATAGTGAAGAATTCAACAACCTTAAATATTTGAAGAACGTACAGAACAAACAACCTTCATTTCTAACAGTACAATAGGTACTTTTGCTGAACAGCAAGCCTAGTTTTGTAAAGCAATAAAACCTGAGAGGAAACATGGTCCGTATTTTCCAAAATTGACCTGCACCAATTGCATCCACATGTCTCTCTGCACCGATGTAGGACAGATTTTGCAGAGATCGGCTACAAGTATTACTTATCTTTCTCGTGTTGGCTGCATCGCGAGAACCTGCAGGTTGTCTGCTTGCGTATGCGTATACCTGCACCTTTGGACAAAAGAAAGGTTCTCCAATGATTCAATTCCATATTTCGCTGTAAATTCAAAGTTATAGTCAAGCCTCTTAAAACGTGGTTGCTGTGGTGGCTTTGGAATTCCATTCTCTTTGTATGTCCAAGAGATAGAAAAAAGAAGTTGATATAACTTTGTGGTTTTAATGAGAATTGCATGCTTGCTCGAGCAAAATTGTGTATGTCTTACGATTTTCGAGGTACCTAAAAGCCATCCAGTTTGGAGAGGTCTTCTGAGGACATTTCCATAAAATTCTAGAATCAGTTTTATTTTCCATAAAATTATCTTAAAGTTATGGTATTTTAATAAAAATCGTTAGCTGATTTTGGAAAAATAAGAATTTTAAAATTACCAGTCGGGAATTTCCTTGAAAATCTTGTGGCTCCTGCTTCGAAGATAACTTAAATAGCAAGTTTAGCGTTTATCCCACTTTTCGTATTAGAGTTACCCTGCCCATAAAGTGCACACAAAGATACATACCCCAAAATTCTTAAAAAAATGCTTCATTTTGTTTCAGATGAAACCTTGGTGTAGAATTTTAAGGTAGAATTTTAGGGTAGAATTTTAAGGTATAGAATTTTAGTACTCCTAAGTAGTGTACGTAGTGAAGTAGTAAGTTTCCCCACCAATGAGGTTATTTTTGAAGAACTAAGATATTATAATTAAATCCTTTAATATTACATTAATATGATATAGAAAAGTATTTCACTTTTCATAAAATTTGGGAGAAAATAAATGCTACGAATGCGTATTAAATCTTTTCGCTAAGAAATTTACAGCGTGCTTAATGTTATTTAATAACAGTGGTAGACAACTGTTTTCAAAATGTAATCTCCCAACTTTACACATCTACGTTTATTTATAAACAGACACTAACATTTCTCCATTTATACTGGAAAGGGCATGAGTAGACCCTTTCGAAAATGAGAATGTGCTGACAGATGAAAATTCGAGAATGGGGAGTTTAAACATTACAATGTTTGTCTGATACACTGTTTGTGAAGCATTAAACGTATGCGTATACAGTCCTGTGTATACTCTGCAATCCTCTGCAGCTAATTTACTATTTGAAAATTCCTGAGCACTCTGTTGAATGACTTGTTCGTTTTAATGTAGATAAACTGTATCACTTTTACTGGAGCTTTACAGGAAGCCAAGTTTACAGGCTGACATTTAAATCCTTATATACCGTATGTTCTACAAAAGCTATGAATGAACGAGTGTTTTGTTTAATGCCTTCTTTGAATTTTACATACGGAACTCTATTTCCAGCGGAAAGCATGGTTATTGTTATATTTTGTAAACACAGATAATGTTATGAAAAATGTTATTTCTATCATAATATACACTATAGGCCCCAAGAGGTAAAAGAAAGGGTAATAACATTTTTCAGCTAACCACAAAGGATTTGAACCAGACCTGTAGTGGCAGAGTGGTGAACGCACCTGTGTAATACCATTTAGCCAACGCTAACTTTAGAGCGTTTTTATCCTATACAAATAAATAACCATGACCTCAGACCTCCAGCTCGAATCTTTACACGCTTTTTACTACTTCATACAGTGTTTTGAGCTCGTTTTGGTAGTTTAACACATATAAAAACTGCAAATTCAAATTTATGAAGATCGAGCTTTCGACCATTTTACACTCTCTGGCCTTCATCAGGAACTGATAAAAGTTCGATATTCATAAATTTGACTCGGCTGATCAACCGTGAAGCCTTAATAAAATTGCGTAATTTGTGACAGAAGCGAAAACAATCTCCCTAATTGTTAGCATTTCTTGACATGGCTGTACAATGAAACAGGTGTTGACTGAAGTTCAATTGGTGACACAGTGTAGACCTGTCATGTTGTTTTCCAATGTTACTGTCAACTGATACATGTAATACGTTGCTAATTCAGGGAGTGTTTAAAGGTGTGTGCGAATGTATGCTAATAAATAAGAATTTGTAAGCTCGTCTAAAATTACTACTGCATCCTCTGTGTCTGGATATGATGTTTTTTGGAATTGACATACTTAGTGATTGCATTCTGTCTATACAACAATTATGAACCAAGCTGGCTACGCCTCTTCTATAAACTGTTCTACTAATCATCCATTCTAAGGTATTCAAGAAGGAAGTTGGTCACATATGTCGCTTAGTACGTTACATAAATTAAAAAAAAATAGGGGATGTGACTCACTTGGTATATATTCTATGTGCAATGGAGAAACCTGTTGTATCCACTTTGTGTTTACATATTAATGTTATTTTCTATTTCCTTTTATTCGCCTTTCATTTAAACCTTTCAGTATTTTTATTCCTAACTATGTTCCTAATTTATTTATGTATTTATCTCATCTTGTCTTAAAATATTTAAAATATCCAAACTTTCCCTTTCTCCAATATTCATAATTCCCTTCTTTTCCGTATAATTACATTCCAAAAATTCCAGAATATAATACTAATAACAGCACGATTTACTAAATTTTTTACGTCTCTTCCGCCCGCCTTGTGCGCTTTTAGACCCCTTTTTCGTTACACATGTCTTACCCATTCACACCTCAAGCTCTTAGAACTATTGAAACTATTTCCTGCTTTTCGAAGTCCACCATTATGGTTCTTACTTATTATCCATATTTTTGTTGTATATTTCTGGCCATGTTTCTCCTATTCCTGTTTATTACTATATTATTAATATCTCGTGCATCTGATTTTATTTTTTCTCCTCAAAACCATGCATTTTAAAACTACACTGTAATATATTAATACAATAAACTATTTATAGGGCTTAACATCATTAACATTCATACCTATACAATTTGGAAACTTTTAGCCCTTTTTGGAGACATCTATCATTAAGATATATCTCAGAGATTAGAGAAATTCTGTGTAGTTTGGTAACTCTGATAAAAAGGAGGCAAATGAAAATAGTAAATGTGAGTTCCGTTGTTTCTGAACTGTTTACTAGCAGTCCCATTGCCCAGGTGGCTAGAAATCTTGGTGCTTCTACAACAGAGCAGTGGCAAAATGGAGAACAACGGGGAAAGCACAAAGAAAATATGGAAACCAGACTTTCTTCAAATATTGTGTGCAAAATAATACCTGTATACCAAAGACTGGCTTCCAATGAGATTCTAGAAAGGAGCTCGAGAGGAAATACACAGAATAATAATGAAAGTTTATATAGTTTTATTTGAAACAAATACCGAAATGCCCATTTATGTCAAAAGCTAAACTGGAAGCTGCCATCTTGTCTGCAATTAGCCAGTTTAACATGGGTTGTGAAGCTTATATTAAAATAAAAGAAAGTGCGACTGAATCCAAAGTAAGCCCATCAACACTGAAGCTTAGCTAAGCCAGAGACCGACGACGCTTGAAGGATTCCAGTAGAAAAGCCATCAAAGGTAACAAAGTAAGAAGAAAGAAGCTGCAATTCAGAAGAACTGTGAGGGAGAAAGCAGTGAAGTCAAAAGAGGGACCTACCTGTGGCTCAGGACAGTTCTAAAGGTAAAAGTCATCTCTTGAATATTAAAATTGATGGAAAGATAGAGTCAAACTGAAAAGTTCAATGCCATAGCCGGGATTTGAACCACGGATTTTCTGGTTGCCATCCAGCTGCTCTAACCCTTGAGCTACTATGGCCAACGTGCCGACAAGATATTAAGTTTGTCTCTATCTTTCCATACTTTAGCCCACAAACGGCCAGTGTAAAATAACAATTAATTTCCATTAATTGACCTAATAGTGGTTAACTATAATGCCCGGGCCTTAAGGTACTTACATTTTGTAAGTCGCCATTAAGGTAGTTGTCTCATGTGTTTATGAGAACTCCTAAGTGGTTCACCGGGAAAAACACGAGTCAGTTGGAGAATTTAATGTCATATCGGCACGTTGGCCATAGTAGCTCAATGGTTAGAGCGGCTGGACGGCAACCAGAAGATCCGTGGTTCAAATCCCGGGTATGGCATTAAATTTTTCAGCCTAACTATATCTTTCCATACTTTAGCCTACACACGGCCAGTGTGAAAGAACAATTAATTTCCATTAAAATTGATGTTTCTCAAAAATAAATTGTATGTACATGCCATAATGCAAAATGCTCCTTGCGGTTTAAAATTTAACCAATCAAAATACAGTTTTCACTTCAGCTCTTTGAGATAACAAGGAGTAAAAATTATGCCAAGAGTTCTAAACAAACCATGTAATATTTATAATTTTAGTCTCTATAGCTACGTTTTTGTTTAAAAAAGCAGGGAAAAAACATATTTTGTTTTCCAAAACTTTTAAAACATATTTACAGTAGGTATTATCATAAGCCAACCCATAACTTTGGCTTTAGAGACCAAAACACACATGAATAACAATAAAAGCAGTGAAAAAAGTTAAAACTGCACCGGAAGGACCTTTTACTACAAATCCTGTGAAAACCATAAAAATATTTTTTTTTTCAGGAAGTACTACAACTATTTCTTTTAAACTTGGTAATATGCTTCATCTGATAAGTTGTAGCATATGGTAAAAAAATAGGGTTAATTGCTTCAGAAATGAGTAATTTCCAAATTTCACAGTTTGGTCACCTTCTGATATAGCGTTTTAATTGTTCTATTAAGTATAATTTAACTTACAAAAAAAATATGAATTTACTAATGAGTTTATAAATATGGAGAGGAACGTTTTGTACTTTTTATGGGATAAGTAGTAGAGAAAGTAATAAATTGTGTCAGTCTATTTACGTGGTATACAGATGGTAATATACTGGAGGTGCCAAGTTACAAAAAGCAGTACAAAGAGAACAACAGTTAAAAAGCCGCTCATTCCTCTTCATCTCGAACCCCGCACATCCTCCACGACCCTTCAATGGTACTTAGGCGGTGCCGCCATTTAAAGCTTGGAAACCCTTTTCGTTAGGCGAGCTTCAAAAAGAGATTACTGGGGGAATGTGTACCACCGGCTTTTAATTGCTGCGTGGTCAACGATCTTTTTTTGAGGTGTGAAGGCAACACGGGAAATAATTAAACGTTCGAGGTTTTAGACACGTCTGCTATTATGTGGCTTGGTCGTGTTCATCCACCAGTACTGCTTCAGAGAGATGTTAAAAAAAGCTCTTGTGTACCACCACCCGAGGGCTATTTCCTGTTCACACATGCCGAGAAATGGAACTTTTTGTGTATGGATTTGCACAGAAGGTCTTCCTTCGTGTGTGGGAACCCACGAGTAAAGTAAATATGCTAAGCCCTGAACGTTATTTTAAAACCTTTCGATTTCCTCCCTAACCCTATGCATTAAAAATTGTAAAACATGTTACCTAGCCACTACAATATGAAGCAACGGAAAATATATTCCTGTTTAATGAAAATGCAAAACGCATATCTATGACGTTAATTCAGGCTTACATTTTCTGGCGTCTAGTACAGTTGTGAATTTCAGATAAAGCGCTATAGTAGGGGTGGCCACTAACCTTAATTTTGGGAGCCACAAATTTATGAATCTAATTCTCAGCGAGTCACACTGTAAGAGAGGTTTATATAATAGTTCATAAAATGAAGATACACTTTCATTTTATAACAAATGAAACATTTACATTATTGTTCAGGTATACATGAAGGAATGACATTTTACTTTTGAGAAGTGCTTCTTCGAGTGTTAAACTAAGGTCTCTTATCACACTCTTTTGTTTGTGAGTATTTTTACTCTAGAACATTCTTCCAAAATTATATGGTAGAAATGCCCCTTCGTTTAAGTCATTTGGTCCTTCGTCCTCTTGCAGCTCTAGTATATCCAACTGTACAGCTACTGTATGCTCTGTTGTTGCTGATGAAACAAAATAGCACAACTTTAACCATATAAGGATTTTCTAGGAATGAAGATGAACATTTAGGTCATCTCAAATCATTAAATCTGTCACTGATTTCTTCAGCAAGGCCAAATATGTCACTCAAATAATTTTCAGTTTTCACCAGAACGTCAGGAAGGCTTTCAGTAATGCTCTTCAAAAATTTGAAGAATGCTTTAGCATTCTTCATATTTATTCTTCATATATAATTTTTCTCTTCCTTGTATAGGTAAATGTGTGTTTAGTATTTGTAAATTCTGGAAAACATCTATTTAAAAAGAAAACCAAATCTGACAACCACTGCGGGCCATTAAGTTCACCGAAAGGTTTTCCTTTTTCCGCTAACCTCAGGATGTTGTTAGGTTCCATTAATTATATTAATTTTCCTCTAAGCTTGATGCCAGGAGCCGAACGAGACTGACGCAACAGTCCCATGTGGCTCGCGAGCCCCGTTGTGGCTACCGCTGCCCTATAGAATTGCATAAAAATATCACAATAGTGTACTAATTTCTAAATTAATAGGAACAATGAATATTGTAACCTTTTATGAGTCATCTTGTATGGCTGATCACAACAATTTATACATATATTATTGCAAAATATAGCTACAAATGAAAGGCAAAAGGGTGAAAAACAGAAATACATAGACACATTATTGTAATTCGTTCATTAGCAAATGTTTAATTTTGCTCGTATGAATTGGCCTCAAATAAAACAAAGAAATAAATTCTGATATGTCAATATTTTATTCTATTTTATTCACCGATGTGACCTAACTCTATTTTCATTGTCATTTCAATTTTGCTCACGTGGAGCAGCCTCTTGTTTCTTCTGCTTGAGTCATTAGCGCTCGAACACAGGACTTTTCTCATACGTCAAGAGTAATCACTCTCTGTAGAACCTAATGCATAATAAACACTTCAGAAAGCCTCATGCACTCACACATTCACATAATTAAACTCAAGGCACTCACTGACGAACACGCCTTTACATGTGTTATTGGGACGTTCGCTGGACACAGGGATGAAGATGTCATGAACAATGTGGTTATATCAGCTGCGCTTTTGGTGTTTATGCCAGGTGAGGGCTATAATCCTACTACTTATCTCTTTAACCGGTGTCTTTCTCTTGATAAGCTCTTACTGTAGCCCCGTCATAAGCTTTGGTACACTACTGTAAATAACTGAACACTCTAATGTTTATATAAAGCAATCCAACTAAAGGTTTTCGTAAGTAAGCTCTGTTTCTACAATGACTTCAGTACATTTTGGAAGTTATTTATTGTAAAGTTGACTAGAAGTGAAAATTGTGTTCAGCTAAGTAAAATAATTCAAAATGACCACTTGAAAAAAAAGCTAATGATCATGAAAAAAGCAGTTGCAAGTATTCATTTACAGTAACTTGTATCACTTAGTTACTTGTAAAATAGAGATTACCATTAAAGGTAGAGAAAAATAACCATAGGTCCATTTATACACTTCCAAGATAAACTCCTCTAACTAAAAGGATTGTACATTTTATATGATTATTACCAAAAAGTAGTGCTCTGAATGTAGAAAGTTCTTAATATTATAATATGTGAGTTACAAATTTGTCCTTACTCGTACATACGAATGACCAAATGCGTATCACATCCAGGAAATATAACTGTATAGGGTTCCCGTAACGTAACTACCCCTCTGCTGAAGTAAGTGTTTTATTATTACTTACAAAATAAAGCTTTTAAGCACCTCCCAATTTGTAAAAAATTTAAAAAAGAACAACTGTAATATTACCCATAAACTTCCAGAGCAGTAAACAAATTATACTGTAGCTTTTCAGTAAATAAATATCCTATTTCAGCTGACACTGCGGACTAAGTCAAGTCAGGGATACTGTTGTTTTCTTTAACATTGTATTAATCACACATTAAACAATAAATTTATGGAATAACTTCCCTCAGTGTTATTAAAGGTTTGCTAGCTACACTAAAATATCATGTCTAGTACGTAGGATAATTCATTCTTCTGTATAAAATTCTTTTAGGTTATTTTTATTTTCGAATATATTCATGAATTATAGGTGTTTTCATTTAGGCCTAACATATTTGGAGAATTCAACCTTATTTGTTTGTTTTAATATTTCATCTACTTCTATATTTTTCTTGGATATTCTTTGATTATGTCAAAGTATTTGCATCCTTCAAGTATGAAAGTCCCCTTCTTTCCCAAATATCTGTGGAAATACTGTAGAACATATCTCATATTATTGTCCAAAGTTTCTGTAATGTGTTAGACTGTGTTGCAAACAGAAGAGAAGGGGATAAAGGCGGCCGCTTCACATGTGTGATCATGAATGTACATGCCTGTTATACAATTGTGTTTCGGATCTTCGAAGTTGTAAGAGGGGGTAAGCCCAGAATAGAGGAGTTAGACCTTATTCATCATCATATCGTCATATCATCATATCATCATACCATCATATCATCATACCATCATATCATCATATTCAAGGATTGGGCCATGTGACCCGTTCCGTTCTCTTCAAGGGCCTACTGATCCTTCCAGCGTAGAGCTGGACGTCCCACATCTCTCTTTCCCTTCGTCATATAATCTAAAACTCTTCTTGGAAGTCGTTCCGCGTCCATTCTTAAAATATGATTTTTCCAGTCATATTTGTTCTTCATTATTTTACTGTTTAAATTAAAAATCGCAAGCTCTTCTCTTAGTTTTTCGTTTCTTACGTGGTCTATTCTTTTATACCCTGCCACGCTTCTCAAAAATCTCATCTCTGCCGATTCTAGCTGTTTGCGTTGGTTCTTTGACAGTGTCCATATTTCGGAACCGTATGTTAACGATGGGACTGCCATTATCTTATAAAATTTCATCTTTGTTTCCTTACGTGTCTTCCTGTTCAGCGTTCTTATATAGTCCCACACATTTGATTGAATCCACACCTTTACTCAAAAACAATTACTTTTCTACCTCTACAAATGAATTCCAAAATAAGAGTTTTGACTTTCAATTATGCACCCTACTGTATAATGTGGAAGTGCTGCATGAGAATAAACGACATCTGGCTTCATGAACCATCTCCACTTGTCAGTCAAATTGAAATGTAACTCACAGGATAAATGTGTTGGTATTACTTCAACCAGTGATTGCCAGTATGTATATGTAGAATTATAAACAAACCATTACATGTTCGTTTCCCTACCATCCATTAGATTTCACAATACACATGATGCGTTGAAGGTCAGGCGCACCTAGTAACGGTGACCAATACCTTATAACCGTGAACTAAAAGTTTCCATAATCAGAAACTATTATTATGTATTTAATATTGACATATGCAACGTACTACGAAATCTCTGCCATCCGCTCTTCAATTCTTTAAAATGCTTATTTTGATTTTGGTTTCCGATTCCACACTTTTCCAAGCAATGTTCCTTAATATCCTGCATTTTTGAGGAAGTCTATTTGTTGACTCGTTTTGATAGAAGATGGTTCTTTCGGTCTTTTCTTGTTGTTGTTGTTGTTCTTCTTCTTCACAAAGTTTATGTCTTCATGCCTGTTCCGAAGCTAACAAATCTGGTCGCTTCGTCTAACTGAAGGTTCATAGAATAAGACTTACTGTGGATACTTTCAAAGGGGCATTTGTGGAACAAGATCTTTCCCTCGAATTTGATATCTGTAAATTTCTTCAGTAATATTTTATTCCATTAACTTTTCTCTTATTTCTGTGTTCTTAATCCTATCTCTTCTAGTAATTCTCAGCAACGATCGTAGATATCTCATTTGAGCTGCTCCCAATTTTTACTTTTCTCTGGTTCTTAATATCTACTTTCTACAAGAGTATATCAGAGCTGGTTTGTATATTACATTGTCGAGTCTTTGTTATATTTTATGGTTTTACCAAAATGTTCTATGCAAAAATTTATTTAATCTATTGCAAGTTTCAATATTCACTGCATCATCTACCTTCGTGTTCAAAATTGATTTAGGTTCTATAATTAATATAGGAATGATTGGTATTCAGAATTGACCCATTATAATTAGTTCTTTCTATAAATTCGATAGTTCGGTTTATGTGAAGTTTTTCCTGTATATAGTTGTGAAAACACCATAGCATATTGTAACGGTTAAAAACAGAATTAATAAAATAGGAACAGAGCTACGTTCTTGCAAGGTACAAGGTTTTTTCATCCTCTTATACCGTCATTATGAAAGTTTTAAACATCTTGGAAGTGACTTGGAGCCACGTCGGCCACTTGGTGGCTTTAGGTGCTTGTGAAAAATAAATGAAGTTTTGCTGGTGCAATAGCCCAACTTCTCTTAGCGAGGTCACTAGAGAATATGGCCATCTGTTGAGGTGATGGGAAAGTTTAAAGAGGGACGCGTCCAATCCGGTGTAAGTAATGAAAACACATCCCTACGTTGTACAATCCACTTCCAGTGTTATCAACGCACAGTACATCACACTGCTTTTCTATTTTCGGCTCGTCGGCTGTTTTGACTGAAATTGAATAGGAAATTTATGTCACTGTAACGGAAAGGTTTCATAAAGGCGATATTCATATGTTTTCACTTCTTTCCTTTTAGTAAGCTTACGATTATCCTACTGTTGGTATGGTATCACTTTACCATTCGTCAACATCTACTTCTTCTATTTAAGTTTAGGCGAATCGCCCGTCCTCAGATTGACTCACTCTTTCCATCTATTTCTCGGTCTTCCTGGACTACTTCTTCCTTCCGGATTACTATCTCTCACTACTTTTACCATTGTTCGTCAGATATACTGGATACATGTGCATTCCACTCCTCCTTTCTTCTTTTCACCCATTCATTCACAGGTTGGATCTTACACAGCTTAATAATTTCTTCAATTCTTACTCTGTTATACAGTGTCTTTCCAGATACTCTCCTTAGTACTTTCATTTCAGTTGTTTCCATCATTTTTCGTGTTCTTCTGGTCTCTGCTCTTGTTTCCATGGCATATGCCATCACCGATAGAACTACTACTTTATAAATTTTGATTTTTGTTTCTTTTTTCATGCATTTATTTCTCCATATTAATTCATTAACACTCCACATATTTTTTATTCCTTTCCCATTTATACCCCACCTATATCTCAATGCTCATATCGGCGGCCGTTCTCCTTTGGAACATATCGAAAGTGTTAAATCGTATTCGTTGGGTGTTAGGTCATTAGATCATGTACACATTCACACTCTCATTCATAGTAATTTATCTTGGCCGGAGAAAACTCCCCACCCCCCACCACCGGGAATCTAACCCGAGACCCCTATCATAACAGGCAGGTGCTCTACCGACTGAGCCCTGATAGTTTTGTTGCTTATAAAACTTGATGGTTAATTTCTCGGGTCAAATTTCCCTCAATGGTAATATTAACTTCCAAAAAATTGAAATGCACAACTTGTTTTACCATTTTGTTTTCAAGTTCTAATTTGCATCTCAGGGATTCTTTACCTTTGGTTAATATTTTTATTTTGTTTGTGGAGATTTTCATATTAAGCGTCTGACATTTATGATGGAGCTCCTACAAAAAACTTTGAAGGTTATCCTCCATTTCTGCAACAGGTACATCATCTGCATAACATACCACAATAAAGTTTTTATCTTCCATTCTGTATCCCAGTTCATGTTTCATTTATTTAATTATTACATCTATAACAATGCAGAACAGAAATTTACTTAGGGAATCACCTTGTGTTACGCCTCCTTCTATTGCAATTTTCTATATTATTTGACCTTGGATGTTTATTTGATTAAAATTATTAAAATATATATTTCCTATTAATTTAATAATTCGAATTGGCGCATTCTTATCATCTACAGTTTTTAAAACGAGAAGTAGTTCCAATCTATCGAACGCCTTTACAAGATCAGCAAAACACGTATGCTGTTCCATTAAATTCTAGTGCCATTTCTGAGAGATGTTTAATTATAAATATTGCATCAGTATAGTTGCTACCACGTCTATGTCCTTGCTGAATAATAATCATTTATCAAATGTCACAACTATTTATTTGTGGTTCTCAATCCGTTCATCATGCTCAACACATAGGAAGCAGCGATTAACACTGGCCTTTAAAGCCATTATATATATTTCGCGGGAAATGGATGACATTTCCGTTTCCGGTCCTCTAGGTAATTGATGAGGCGCACTTTCCTACTACGTGCAAGCTCCCTTTCCGTAGCCCATAATCAGAAATCACCTGGTGTCAAGTCTGCGGATTGTGAAGGCCAGCGAGTTAGTCCGCCATTACCATTGAGACATCGAGCAGGAAATGTGTGGTTAAAATAGGCACGAGTAGTATGGATGCGCCACGTATATAAGTCCATACAAGTTAAATTTGTCGTACAAACTATAAAGCAACAATAACCTGGCGAGACACGATGAAGATTAAATATTATAATGTAATTAAGTGAAAAGATAGATGCCTGATTATCGCTGCATTTCAACCATTTGAGCGGTAAACGTATTGCTTCACCTGTTAATTTACAGTATACATTCTTTTAAAATGAGTAGCATTACATACAATCATAAAATATCTCGAAAACGACAAATTTTAGAGGAAAAAATTTGACCGTAAGTGCAGTTTTTATTTTGACTATACTCGCTGCTCTCTTGTGTTATTCAACATGTATTTAAAGTTGTCAAAGAAGTATAACAACAACGAAGTTATCAAAAAGAAAACGAGAGAAGAATATTTTGCTGTTTGGATGACGTAGCAATTTATAAAGGGGGCTGTACCAAATCTTAATTTGTTGCGTTATTGGCGTAGACATTTCTAGTAATAAAACCACACTAGTAAGGAGCCAGAAAAAAAACTAAGCAACCCTTACCGTAATACGAGTAATAGGCTTTAAATGGAATAGAAATAATCGTATATCTATGCAAGTTTCAAGGTACATATACGAGTAATAAAAACAATTGAACCGAAACACCTGCAACAACAAATACCTACATACGAGGGCTGTTCAATAAAGAATGGTCATAACTTTTAACGGTCATAATTTTTCGCACTAAAGTTCAAACTTGTTATATTCTGTTACCTTAATGTGAAACAAACGCGCCATGATAGTTGTTGGTACTCCTGGTTCCCGCCTGTGAGAACGAGGCAAGTTCAGACATGTTCAGTATCGCCTACTGCTACAATGGAGGTAACATGCAGTTAAAGTTGATGTTAGAGGAAAATCCGGAGTTTCTTTCAATCGTAATCACTGCTGATGAAACTTGGCTACATCACTCTGATCCCGAGAGCAAACAGCAGAGCTCAGGGTGGAAATCTCCTTTATCACCAATCCCCCCAAAAAGCAAAAATGGTTGCTTCTGTTGGGAAAGTTATGCTCATCTCATTCTTTGATATTCATGGAATGGTTTATCAGTATGTTGTAGCTGCACAGAGTTACATTGTAACTGGACAATACTACAGGGATGTCTTGAAAACATAACAAGTCTATATCAGGCGCAAAAGACCACATTTCCGTGAAGCAGGCTGGATGCTGAACCACGATAAGGCGCGGCTGCATATTGCCAATGTTGCTGAATTTCTTGGAAAAATCAAAGTGAAGTGCATTCCTTACCCTACCTATAGTCCGGATTTAGCCCCATCATTCTATTCCGTAACTTGAAGAAACGCCTTCGTGGGAGGCATTATCCATCATCAGAAGCAGTGGGGAAGGCTGCGGAGTCCATTTTGAATGATCTCTCAAAAAATGGTTTCCAACATGTTTTTAAAGACTGGCAGAAACACTGGGACAAGTGTATCGCATTCAGGGGAGACTATTTTGAGAAGGACCATCAAAATTATAAGGATGAGTAAAGGTACGTTGTCAAAAAAAGAAAAAGTGATCGTTCTTTATGGAACGGTCCTCACATTAAAACTACATAACTTTTTACAAAAGTATCATTAGACTAACATTGACATGCTCATTTGTAACTAGAGAACACGCTTTTAAGACAACAACAATATCTTTCGATATAAATTAAGTTGTTAATTTGAAATAACAACAGGAAGAATAAAAGCAACAATAAAAATGAAAACCCCAATAGAAATAATGGGATTAATGGAAGTCGATAGTAAAGGAAACGAAAATTACCCAATAAATAATACTGTGGAAAGGATACAGAAGAGAAGAGAAGAATAGAATAATTATATTTCAAGAATGGCATCTGTTAAGATAATATTCCAGGATTGCGAGAAGCCCGCACTGATCCAGATAAAGATGGGGTGAATCATGCTCTAAAAGAAACATCTAGTTGCTTTATTCAAGTGATGGACGAGGAGGAGAAAGAGAAGGAGAAGGAGGAGGAGGAGGAGCAGAAGAAAAAGAAATAATCGTAATTTCAATGAGCTTAACATTTTTATTTCTTAAGATTTTGCCTATCTATGTTTACCAGGTGGTTTATAGCGAGTTTCATTCAGAATTACAGGGTCTGTTTACAGAAATTTATTTGAGCAGTTTTAAGAGGTTAAGAAACGACTAATGGCAGTTTACGGCGGGAAAATTTTGTTAAAAGTCTGTGCTTGACATGTTTAAACAGTCGCACAAAAATGAAACTGCGTGTGTAGCGTAGGTGCCTCCGGTATATAAGCTCCCTTAGTTCACATCTCGGT
Organism: Mantis religiosa; assembly: GCA_030765055.1. Classification (NCBI taxonomy): domain Eukaryota; kingdom Metazoa; phylum Arthropoda; class Insecta; order Mantodea; family Mantidae; genus Mantis; species Mantis religiosa. The sequence continues at coordinate 137,590,356 of CM060957.1, forward strand.
TAGGGTGAGTTAGCTGCTTAAGGATTTATCCGGGGTTAAATTTTCCTACAAGATGAATGTCTACTATATCTAAGCTTTTCAGTATAAGGTAAATGAATTCGACTATTTTTGTTTTAGTTTTGTTTGTTTTTGTTTTCATTTTTGGTTGCCTTTTAGTATTTTGTTTAAGCTTTCATCTCTTGTATAGACATATACACTTTATGGATTACTTTCCCCTTGTCATTGCAACAAATTAAAATTCTTTCTAACAAAGGTTGAATCCTGCTTAACAACTTTACATGCTCTTCGTCTAAATTGGAGGTTGTTGAAAGGGTGAATGCACTTACATAAAATATAAAGTATATGTAGCACCTTACGTCAGGTTTATAGAAACTGTTCGATATGGCGTCCTGCGTTTTCAATGCAAAGTTAACAGCGGCGAAGGAACGACTGTATAATCTGTCTAAAATTCCTTGTGTGTGTATCGAATAAGTTCACCATTAGGTACCATTAGAATTAACGTATTAAAAGACGAAGAAAGAAACTGAACGACATGACAGGAACCGGATTGGGCCACCAGAATCGTTACAGAAACACCCCTGGAGTACGCTACATGATGCAAGAAGGCACTTTTCGCTGTTCAGTTTTCCACTGGCAAGTGACCAGTTCGAGACTTGGGAGATCTTTGAGGCATTAACTCTCGAGAACACCAATAACAGGTTACCAAGAATTGTTATTTCTACACCCGGGAAGCAGTTTAAAACACATTCTAATCCAATATAATTGTACCCACCTTGTTTAAATACCAACTTGTCAGTGTCTGATGCCAATTAGTTTCAATGCAATTAACTACGTTATGTTTAGCTGCATTGCGTATTTATACTTATATTAGTGACATCTACAATTGCTGAAAATATATTGTTGCACTTCATTGATAACCTGTGTAACAAACTGAATGAGATAAACAAAAGCATTATACAGAAAAGAAAATGTGCATTTTTAAAATGAAATAAATTATTTTAAATGAGCCGTTTTGTTACTTCAGTAGTTTGGGATTAGACGAAGGAATTTGGTGTACCGCTGAATGCCGGCTGTGCTGCGTTTGACGTGTTTTGCAGCCTTAATTATCCCGAAATGTATGGAAGATGGGTCTCACGGATGCTTTCACAGCACCTGAAACCACGTCGAGTGGAAATTTGTGGGAACCTGCTGGACCAATACGAGGCTGAAAGTGACAATTTTCTGAACTCTATCATTACTGGAGATGAGGGTGTTACTACTACGAACCAGAATGTAAAGACCGTCTTTTTGTCCTGCGGTCATGCTGTTTTCGCGTTAGCAAAAAGATTTCTTTATCAAACATGTATTTCCGGTAACGTTTCTCTATTAAGTAATTCATATGGCTATTGTAAGTACGTCTTCTACTTATTTTTCTTCTATTTCATGATTTAGGCCTTTGATCCGTTTCCATCCAGAGTTCGAGTTTATGAATCTAGCACATGGGCTACCAACTGTTCTTCTACCTTTAGGTTGGTATGAAGTAATGCCTACAGCAATCCATTTTGTGGCATCCTTTAAGTTGAATATGTTTAATTATGTTATGATATCCTCATTATGTGAAATGTGTACCCCGATACAGAACCTAAGAATTTCATTTAGGCTGATTCTATATTTCTTCTAACTGATCTAATAAGTGTCTAGTTCTCACAGGAATAAGTTAACTTGGAAACTGACATAGTTTTATACACTTCTAATTGAGTTGATTTTAATATTTCACTTCTCAGAGTTCTTATGTTTTTCACACATGCTTTAGGATCTGCTTACTTTTATGGATTACTATTTAGGCAGCAGGTTACTCAAATCTGAGGTATTTCAAACTTTTAAACGGTTCTATCTGTTATTACTTATTATTATTTTATATCTTAAAGAGGTTTGTCCTTTGGAACGCCATCATTTTTGTTTTCGTCTCTGAAATTCTCATGTTACAATTGCTGGCTATTCCTTCTAATTTGTGTACTGCTATTTGTAGTTCGCACTCTATATTGCTAAATATTATTTGATCGCCTGCAAACAGTACGATGCTTAATGCCTTGTTATTTATAATAAATCTTACATTTAAGTGTTCTTGCCATTGTCTTATGACATCGTCAATGTTTAATGTTGGGGACATTGGGAGGCTTTGATTTATTTTAATTTGCTTCTCAGTATTATTGATTTGTATATGTGTTTCATAATATAAACTTTGAAATAGCTTTATTATATGTTCTGGATAACCTATTTTACACATTATTTCCCAAAGGTTTTTGTAATACTCTGAAAAGCTTTCTGCTAATCGATAAATAGGATATAATTTGGTAGATTGAATTCTCGTCTCTTCTGAATGATCTGCTCTATTAAACATATGAGTCTGAACAGAAACGTTCCTTACCAAATTCATTTTGTTCTTATGAAAGAATATTGTCGCACCCCAGGGGTGGGATGGCGACTGCGGATGCGTAGCTGGCGATCAGAAGATAGGCAATGATAGTGCGGTAGTCAAAGAATAACACCTAGAAATATGAGCTGAATCTTTCCTGGCGGCATATATGTTCTAGACGTCCTCGGGCTTCGAGCCAGGTAAGCAGATGTTGAGACATCGACGTTTCGGGAGCGTATATCTCTCCCATCTCTCCCGCTCGCTGATTGGTCCGCGTCATTTTCTTGGCGACCAGTATATATATGGGTCACCCCAGCCCTAAGTCATTCAACATCCTGAAGATGGGAGAGATGTACGCTCCCGAAACGTCGATGTCTCACCATCTGCTTACCTGGCTCGAAGCCCGAGAACGTCTAGAACAAATAACACCTAGGTTTATTCTCTCTGTAAATTACCAAACCTTCATTCCAAAACTTGGTGTTCATTCAACAGAGTTTGTATACAAGAGGCACAAAGTCATTACTGTTGGAAATACATTGTTGTGTAAAACTCCGGAGGAGTCTTACCTTTCGGAGCTACGTTGATACGTGACGAGATGTCGAAATTTCGACGTGGCCTCCTGCAGCAAAGATTCACCTTGGACTATCCACGTTCCCGCCGAAAACCACGGCTATAAGTATGAACAAATAACCTCGAAGAGAGGGGACCTACACACTGAATCTGGGGACCTTACACATTAGATCAGCAAAAATCCTTCTAAAGCTTCTAGAACAATCCACCCGACATATTGGTTTAAAGTCCCAAGACCGCTGATTCCAATTCTTTGCTGCTTAGTCCAATGCCCAGAACTGCTGCGGTCTGCATTCATGTATGGCTATTGCCCCTAAAATTAACAAGCTAAGGATTTCCTGTCCTTTGTCCTGCTATGAGGTTCAGCATCTTTACATCCCAGAAATGATAATTCAACTTTATAAATAACTCTCAGGCTGTTAAAATTCCAAATAAAACCTTAAAATGAATTAAATTTCTTCATCTTACCAAACCGCACGGGATAATATATTCATTAATTATAGTCAACGATTTATTATATTATTAAATATTTTGTAGAGTTTATTAATTAGATATATGCCTCTACAGTTCTAGAAATCATTTCTATTTCCCCTTTTTAAAATAGTGTATAATGTACTTTCCCTCTCATTCATTTCTCTAGGATTATGTAGATTTTCCAGAAATTATTTCTAAAAATCTTCTCCTTAGATTGTCCGGAACTTCATATTAATATTGTCTTCTCCAGGTGATTTTTTGTTTTTAGATGTTTAAAGCGAGTTACCTGGTTTATCCATCTCAATAGGATCTACTTCCGCCATTATGTCTAGTGTAGGGTTTTAAGCATGTACTAAACGAAATTCAAACTCGTAAACTCCAGAAAATTCTATATTTAACGAGTTTATGAAGACAATTACGTCATAACTTTACCTGAAACAAAAAATAGGACTGCAGCTCTAAGGCGCTACAGTTCAATTACACATAGTGATTTCCGTTTTCCTGTAAACATCCACAATTCCCTTTCCACTTCAACGTTTTCCTGCACAGCGGGTGAGCGTGACAAGGAAATATTTCCGTTCTCACTGCTCGGAGATTGGAAATACGTGCAAGCATGATCTTCGATAAACTTATGGCATTAGCTTCTGGGCAAAGCAATACAATTTCCTTTACCATAAGCCAACACTAAGACCGTGCAGGAAATAACGAAAGCAGGAGCATTTTGTTATGGTGGGATTGCTCCAAGAACGAAATCATTATTTTGTGCACAAGGCAGGCATGTAGTGTCGCTTCAAATGAGCTAACTGTTCACATTTAGTTCTGTTGTGAATTTACATGCGCTCTTGTAGATGACATTATCACTGAATACACGCTAACAGCGAAACCTGCGAAGCCACTCAACTCATGAATAAATTCAGGAGCTGCTTTGAGATTACTCGCACATCCGGCGTCGCATTCCATAACCTCTAATGTTGGTTCTTTATCCTCCGAGGTAAATATGAACCCTTCATGTAATTAGCGACGTTGTTAATTCTCTTACATTTATTAAAATTTTCCGTGCGCACGCTAATTCTCCGCATTACCTATCTCGAGGACGAGGAGATTAAAAATTGCATCATAATACACGTGACGTTGACTGCGGTAGAGATACGTGAGTGAAAGTTCCATTTTATTTTAGCGAAAGTGCCTTGTTAACATCCCTTTCTGAAAGTGAAAGCAGAGTTCAAGGGCAATACATTTGTTCTGCATCTGCTCTTGTCGTATTTATTATATCTGAAAGGCGGGATACTACTTCCTTCACAGATTACAACCAGAAGTGTAACAAAATGAATAGTAAGTAATTTGAAAGAAAATTTTCATGGCCTACTTCAATATAATTAAAACAACATTGGATATTTTATTTATAATCCTGATTCATGACCATTTGGATCCCTGAGATACATGTAAATATTGTATAAGAAGCCGCAAAGATGTAGCTTTTAAAATAAAATTTGGATGTTCACACTATTCCTGTAAATTACGCAGCTTTAATAAACTAGATATGCATTGAGCATCCAGTATACTGACTGATGACACAGGAAACTTATAATTTTCGTTAATCTAATCCGTACAACTTATTTGAAGATTACATTAAGTAATTTATTTTCTTGTGCTATTTAGCAGGTTCAAATATATAATAATTCCATCAATTTGGAACTTTGTTAACATTTTTGGCTGTAGGTGATTTAGAGAATTTGACAGACTAGTACCAGGTGTGATCAAGTAATCACCTATTTTTCTTTCAGGACTGAGGCCAGATAGGAACTTCTGTTTTCTTTAAACACACCTCAACTCTTTGTGATTACGTGACAGAGATGGCAGCACTGTATGATGCGTAGAAGGCTAGTGGCAGCGACGAGAGTTAGGGCTGTTTTTGATACATAAAATGGCGACGGTTTCTTTGCAACAACTGCGTGTAATCATTCCTTTTCTCCATTTTCGTGGCGTGACACCTATTGAAATTCATCGTCAGTTGAGTGAGGCATGGTGTCGCCGATTTGTCAAATGTGCGTTCCAGGGTGCGAGAGTTCAATGAAGGTAGAACACCTTTTGCATTCATGAAGGATTGTGTGTACAGATACCACGGAAATGACAATTTTGGAAGCAATGTCTGCAACTCTCAACCGGCGATCCTATAAAAACAACGTTCTCCACTCGCTGGATCATGTCGTCAGACCGGCTGGTGCGAGGTCGTGACCGTCTTGGTTTGTTGTCACACGGTGTTCTGCCTCCTTTAACTGTCGCACCCAGGAACGAACATTACACACATCCATGGTACCATCACCACATGCCTCATTCAACTGGTGATTAATTTCAGTAGGTGTCACATCACGAAAATGCCTGCCTCGCTAGCGTAGATGGTAGCGTGTCTGTCTCATGTTCAAGAGGTCCCGAGTTCGAATCTCGGTCAAGGTGAGTTACCTGGATAAGGTTTTCGTCCGGGGGTTTCCCTTATCCTTCAAGACGAATGTTGGGTAACTCTAAGCACCATGGACGCCAGACTCATTTGAGCATAATTTCACCCATTTCATTTATCATCCGATATGACAACGCTGGAGGACCTAACTTGCAATACATACCTATATTTACACATATACACCGCATATATACATACATATACACCACATATTTACACATATACACACAAATACACCAAATATATATGAGTATATATAGTGCGATCCATATAAACCTGAACCAATTCAGGGCACATATGCAACTTTGGGAGAATATAATACACAATTGGGAGATTACATTACACTATTTATATCTCAGAGAAAATGTTGGAAGTGTCCTCCACCAGCATCTATACATGTTTTCATTCGTCTCACCTTATTCTCTCACCATATTATTGTTTAAAAAGTTATTGGTTATTAAAGTGGTTCAGGTTTATATGGATCGCACAGTACACCCCACGAAAATGGAGAAAACATATGATCACACGCTGTTCTTCCAATGAAAACGTCAAAAGGCAGCACTAACTCTCGTTGGTGCCAATGTCCTACTCACTGTGCAGTCCTGCAATCTCTGTCACGCATTCACAAAGAGTTCATATGTATTAAAAAATAAAAAATAAATAAAAAACAGAAGTTCCTATCAGGTCTCAGTGCTGAAATAATACGTTGTTATAACTTGAATGCACCTCGCACATTCAGTTAATGTCTCTACTCCACCTAGCAGAAATTATTTTAAACCTCTTATTCTGAGAGTAAACTAACCTCCGGTTCTAATTAGACATAATTTTCAAAAATATCTCATAATATTTACGCCATTTATTTTTTAAGATTTCTTCATATTATTTCTCCAGACATTTATATTTCCATCTACATAATTTTTATTGAGATAATCGTCTGGAGAAACAGTTTCAACATTTCTTTATAAATTCTCCTATGATAAATACCGGAATCCGAATTTACAGCCATATATTTAAAAATTATCACTCTATACGTTTCTTGACATTTCACACTCTTTTGATGACAATGCAAAAACAGCTTAACTTGATAGTCCTTCAGACTGATGAAAATATTGAGAAATTCATACCAATAACAACGTAACTTCACAAATGGCATTTGAAATGAATTGTGTATTTTAGGAGTAAGTTTTTGTTTCTAAGGAAGAGGACTTCGTAGGTCTTTCATATTTGATTCGAGATATAGATTTAAATTTTTAATATAACTTAAATATTTGGCAGATTATGAAAATTTTTGAGACCAATTATAACAATATAAACATTTTATGTGTCCAATTCAAGGCATGTTTCTGAAATTAAGGTTTCTGAAAAGTAATCTTGTTACATTTTTGGAAATACTGAACTTAATTCTATCAATTTTAACATTTATTCGATTTTTTACTCCCACCTCTCTCTACATACACACACGCACACGCACGCACGCACGCGCACGCAAGCACACACATTATAGCAGGAGTACAGCCTATAACAATAACCATAAAAGTAAAAGCAGACCTATACAAGACACTGAAAACCAAAGAAGACTATCACTCACCACTGGACCTCAATAAATGGAATCATCCAGCTCAAGCAGTTAAAATCAAAATGACAGAAGATGCATACACCACTACCTCCTTCAACGTCTACATGGATGGCAGCAAGATAGCAAACAAAGTTGAAGCGGGAGTAGCAATTTTCAAAGGAGTAAACCTAATCAAATCACTAAAATTCAAGTTGAACCAAAATTGCTCTAATAATCAAGCCGAACAGATAGCCATCCTAAAAGCTATGACAGAAATCAATAAACTTAATGTAGCAGAACTAGAGAAGACAATGACGGTCCATACTGACAGTCAAGTAACCCTGTAATTTCTCGAGAACAATAAGAAACATAATTCCATAACAACAGATATACACAGTATTCTAGCAGCACTTAGTCAACAAAGCTGGAAAATATACTTCAAGTGGGTAAAAGCACACACCGGCATTCCTGGAAATGAACTAGCAGACAAGTTAGCAAAACAGTTTACAACAGGATACCAAAATCTACATTCGAAGCAGGAATTTGAGAAAAGGGAATACAGGATTGGCAGAATATATGGAACAACTCAACTAACGGAGCAATAACAAGGAGTTTCTTCCCTTCTATTAGAGAGAGACTCAAGTTGACATGTTCATGCAACACAGGACACCGAACAGTATGTGACATAATATATGAATGCCCAGAAGTACTAAAACAAAGAAACACATTAAGACAAGACATTACGAAAAAAGGAGGAAGCTGGCCAGCGACTGCACAACAACCTGTATCAAAATATCTGAGAGTTTACCAACTATTCTGCAACTCAATAGGACTGTGAAGTGAAGTGCAGTGCAGTGTAAAAACAAAAAGTTAAAGTTGTGACATTGAGAGTGACATCTACATTGATTACAAGAACAATAATAGGAATTATAAGCACGTAAAAAAGCCCGAATCAAGAAACAAATTGAATACCAAGGAATACAAATTATGTAATATTACTTGTAATGGGGCATGCTGCTAATTAATCTTAAGAAAACAACCCACACACGCACGCATACGCACACACACAGTGGATCCTGAGGTAACAGATAGAATCCTGCCAGCGGGTAATGATTTATTTTAGAGCGTACTTAAGCTCTTGAAGGATAAAAATATGTAAATACTTTTTATTACTTTATAAGGCTAAAAGAGAGAGAGTTGTTCATTATTAAATAATACTTCTTTACTTTTAGTAATCATTTGTTCTTATATTTTTCAGCAATATTCATAAAGAAATATGTAAATATTCCTAAAAAAATCAAGCTTAAACGTTGTCACTAAAATTTGACAACAATGGTGTGTAAGGGGCGAGTACAATCTAGAAAGAAAACGATATGGAAGAACAAAGCAGAAAAGTCTAGTCTAGCCACCTGTCATTTAAACATGCATGGTTCATTCGCCTTTAAAAATTGCATAATTTAAAACCCGATAGTGGCACATTATTTAAATTAGTCTTCAGTTCAGTTATGTTAAAGAAACTAATTCGACATTCTTTTTCTTCCATTTGAGCTGAAATCTCAGGCCCAGCATTCTATTCCTGCTTTCCAGTAATATTCAGTAATTTAATCCTAAAATTAAAGCTAAAACGAAACCACTACACACAAAACGGAGTTTTAGTCATTCGAAACTTAATAAAATACACTATTAAACCATATTACTTACTTTCAGGTAGCTGTTGCAACAGGAGCTTTTCTTCCAATTATGATGAAGTAAGTTCGGGTAATCTGAAAAGAAGAGAGACACTCTTTAGACTAATATTTCATTTTAACTCTATTCCCTACAGCAAAGTAATTATTATTGCCGATTTGTTTGTAAAATGACACTCGCGCCGCTACTGAGTTTACATTTTATAATTAAAAGCTTGAACATAATTTATCCAAACATTTCAACGTTAAGTGAACCGTCACAGAATTACAGCAGTATATAGCCAAAGATGTTGAAGATATTTTATGAAAAATGAATATATCCAGAAATTTCTAAAAGTGGATATGAATTAAATGCTAGAATATTAGCCAGAATAATACAAAAAGTAATTGAAAACAAATTACGAGAAGAGCAGAACGGTTTCCAAAAGGGAGGTCTTATACAGATTGAGGTTATAAGACAAATTAACTATAGATAGAATAATAGAATTAAACAAAGTGATAAATCTATTATTCATAGGTTTAGGTCTTCGATAGAGTAAATAAAGATCTACTATGGAATACCCTGGAAAACAAAGGTATACTCAATAAGCCATAACTTTTGAACAAATAATAGGATCCACGTGCAACTTTGGGAGAATATAATACAGAATTGGGAGATTACATTACACTATTTACCTCTCAGAGAAAATGTTGGCAGTTTCCTCCACCAGTATCTATACGTGTTTGCACTCTCATCTCACCATATTCTCTGAAGTTTTACGGAGAGTATCCTTGCCAATGTTACTTATTTACAATGTTACCTCAATCGTCCGTAGTCTATTCTTGTACACTCTATTTTTAGATACCCGTACAAGAAAAAAAGTTCCGGTGAGGTTAGGTCAGGGGATCTGGGGGGGGCACAGCCATTTTGAGATTATTCGATTATCAAATAAACTGGTTACAAGTTCCATGGTGCCATTAGATGTATGACACGCTGCTCCATCTTGCTGGAAATAACATTCTCTCAATTCGATATCATCCAGCTGCTCCACAAATGTCTTGAAGATACACATATAAACTTTAGTGTCTATATTCGTATCAAGAAAATGGGACCAACGTTACATAGATGCTGGTAGAGGACACTTCCTACATTTTCTCTGAGATGTAAATAATGTAATATAATCTCCCAATTGTGTATTACATTCTCTCAAAGTTGCACGTATGCCCTATTATTGGTTCAAATATTATGAACCTATTGAAGTGGTTCAGGTTTATATGGATCGCACTTTATTAATATACCACAACTGTGGTATATTCCCCAATGGTGCGCTCTATCACCTATTTTATTTAATATCTCTATTGGCAACATCCTATTTGAGTGAAAACATACATTTAAGTAAGGAAGGAATATGAATTAATGGTGAGGGTAGCATAAATGTCCTTCTATTTGCCGACGAGAATGAGGGGATGAGGGAGTTCAGGAGATTTAAACTTCTACGACGCACGGCTGGTCGTAAGCGGTTTTCAATAAAGTGACTGCAATATGCACCATTCACACGATTCCCTTGAGGAACTGAATGAGTAATAATAACCCCGTCAAAATGATAAGCAATGATATCCCGTTCTTGTCGATACTGTTTTGGTCGTGGTGAATCTATATGCTGCCACTCATTTAATTGTCTCTTTAATTTTGATTGGTAGCATAGAACCTAGGTTTCATCTAATATTATGATACATCGAAGAAAACGTTTGCCCCCACGTTCATAACGTTCTAAGTGTAATCTCGCTGCTTACATCCTCTGTCATATTGTTTCCTCTCTAAGACTGTGTGGAACCCGTCGAGCGCAGATTTTGCTCATCTTTAATTTCCTCTTTAGTATGTGGAGAGTCGTACCAGGAGCAACTCCAACTTCCCTTTCCATTACAGTACAAGTCCAACAACGATGTTCTTCAACCAGTTCTCTAACAGCATTCACATGCACATCATCACTTGCTGATTGCGGTCTGCCAGCTCCACTTTTATGATGAACGTCTTTCCCTCCTCAACGAAATACATTCGCCTACCTAGCCACGGTACCTGTCTACCACAAGCTTCCAATAATTATGTATGATATTGTCAAGCATTGATGCTTCTTGCAACCTGAATTTTAATAAACATATTTAGAACACTTACGGTAACTGCCTACAGTTAAGCTTACTAAAGTTTAGTTAATAACGTTTTTTTCATATTAAATAAAGTTATTGTTTTCAAACATACAGGTAAGAAACATTAGATGCTCTTATTTTTAATTGTTATCAGCTTATATGATTTACCGCCCACAGCGCCAAATGTAGGTAGTGTTGCCGCTAACGCTTTTAATGGTGCATGTATATATATTATTTAAAGTAATATATATATTATTTAAAGTAATGTATTTTAGGTAATGTTAGTATAAATGCTTTGGGTGGAGTACAATATATAATTCACTTTAGATGAGAAATAGTGTCCTCTAGTTTAACATTTCGAGTCAATATCTTAGTTATTGAAACTTATTCTCCTGCCACAGCGTATGTATCAGCTTAGAGATTCTGACGATAACTTTGATGTGGAAGTGTGCCGTAGTGTTTATTGGTCGAACGAAGTTTGCTGTTTATGAACAGTTCCTATGCTGGTTGCTCTGTGGTTTTCTATCAGCTGTTTGTAGATAGGGAGGGAACCGCCGGCTGCCCAGTAAACCCACACGGATGTAATCTAATCTTGGTCGCTTGTTTGCAATTGGAAATTGCTACAGGTGAGGATGTCCTTCCAAGCGACAAGCTTTACCCACTACCTCTACTCTTGACAAGTAATAGATAAACGTGTAAACTACTGAAGGATATGATATAAGCTCCGTGCCTTCATTGAATCAATAGCTTACTGCTCTACATGGCACAGGTAGGTTCACAAATTCGAACGACGGTTTGAATGACTTCACTTAACTTGTCCTCTTCATTAAACCATTCTCCACTAATATAAATTTTGAATTGTCCAGCTACAGCTACGGCTATTGCTAATAGGGGATTACAAATTTCTTGATATTTACTCAAAAGGTTGTGAATTATCAGCGGAACCAGTACCTTCCTTATCCATCCCTCCCTTCCACGTCCCTCCACAGATGCTATATACAGGATCCTTCATTTAAAATCTAAGGGGTGCACGGCAGTTCACCTTGCCGAATTGGGTGTGCCAAAGCCGGCCTCGCTCCTATATGCGTGCGTGAAACATACGTAATACGTAATACTCTTACCCTATAGAATATGCTGGAAGAATCGTTCTAAACTCGGCTAAACATGTATTATATGGGGAGAACACGTTATGATTCACACTGTTAAGTTGAACCACTATAATGTTACCGATTTCGTTTCTAATTGTCTGTTTTTGTTCTTCCAATGTATGAGGATTTGTCTGGTGAACTTTGACTCTCAGGTTAAGTCACAAGTAACAGTCACACACTATTACATTGGAGGAGTGAGATGGCGCTATACCAGTACTAATCATTGTATCTTCAAACACTTCCTTAATTTTATATATAGACTCTTCTGCTCTATGAGCAGAAGCAAATCTTGTTGAAACTAACCATTTGATTTCTCTTCTTCTATCAGTTCATAAAATGTTATTTCGCTACCTCTCTACATTTACAGTCTGCTCGTAGAACACTGGACCGATTATGTGTCCAGCGCTAACAACACACCAAAGTCCAACTCAACTAGCCCCCGCGCATATCGTCAACTGGTACTGGGGGAATCCAGCAAGGTCGCGATAGAGTTAATATGCCGAGTGCCCTGTTATGTTTTAAGTGAAGAATCCTGTAACATACTGTAGCCGTTGGCGATAAGATAACTGAGGGGAGTGGGCTTAAGGCTTAAGGCTTTTTATTTGTAACTTATTTGCCTGGTGCCGGTACATTGGACCCGGCTTACAGGCTCTAAATTTACATGGGTTTATAGTTCTGGGTATGGTTTTTTTATTGTCTTTGGGGTTCTTCTAAAACCCATACGGCGACCTGTTCTGAGGCCGCCGAGAACCAGTTTTATCTCGTTATTTGTCTCTGTCTTCCATTTTCTTGTTTTTATATTTACATATTTACATTGCGCTTATCTTGCGCGCGCGCGCATACACACACACACACACACACACACACACACACACACACACACACACACACACACACACACACACACACACAGGGGAGTGGAGAAGATGTTCGCAGTGGGTGCCATTTTTATCTAAGACTCTTTATTATGCAATAGCAAAAATACTTTTGAAGTATATCAGCTAAAAATGAAGCGGAAGGTATTACAAACGACAAAGAAGGGTAGGATGTCAAACGAGGAAGTCAGGAGGCAGACATGCATGATCGAAGTGGCTTCACTGGCGCAAAAGCTGAAATGGAGATGCATATGGCACCCCGCCTGAATGTACCACCTACGATGGACACAACGAATGACAAAGTGGTACCACAGAATAGGACATCGAACGGCGGGGAGACCAAAGAAGAGATAGACAGATCGCTTGGAAAATATATCAGGGACACGCGGTCAACACAAGCTAAGATGAGAGCTACATGGAGGACATTGGAAGAAGTAGCCCAGGTGTTATAAACTATTATATGTTTCAAATGGGAAGAATTCTCCCTGTAGCAAATCAGATGCGTTGGCGCACTCGGCGTTATCACCTCGTTAACCCCACGCTCAATATTTCCCTCTCTCTCGCACACTTGCGAGAGTTCTTGGCGCTAGATGTAAGGGAACACCAACTGAATTTTCCAAAGTTTTATAATAACGCAGTTATTGAAATCACAATATTACAATTATTATCCAAATCCTTTAAATATTTAGTTCAAAATTTATTACAGTTTATGGATTACTTATTTCTTCTAATCCAACGAAAACACTAGCGGTGCATCCGTATAGCTGTGAATGTTACTTACGTTAAGGGAAAGTTTGTCATTGTCATTGTCTTCCACGTCTGAGTACTGCAAATTTATGATGATAAGTTCCAAATTCCCGTTTCGTGCTATTTCTTTCCAAAAATAGTTTTCTTGTAGTTTATCTGATGTCTCACGTAGTTTCCCCAGTCTTGTTGTGTTCCTTGTTAATTTCTTCGTGAATAAGTCGTTCAATGTCAGTCAGTTTAAAAATATTATTTCTGTTTGCAACATAATTTGACCCCACATTAACTCAATTGGATTTTTCTAGCAGTAGTAAAGGGGGAAGGTGGATCGTGTTTCATTGATCCAGGTGATACGCCGCTTCATGGAAGAGTAACCGAATAATATATTACTGCTTACTGCTTTGAACTCTCTACAGTAAATAGAGATTACGAACCATTCATAAACAAAGATATAATGTGACCAGACACGTTCTGCCACTCCAACAGGAAGTGTATTGTTTCCTCTCATCGAATTTAACATTTTACTTATTCAAAATACATATTTCTTTTACCACGCCATGTCAGATGTTTACGTTTCAGTTCTGAGTAATTTCAAATATACGTTCACGCATACATGCCAACCAATAATGATGTTCAATTCACTGCTTACGTCGCATTGCTTTGTTATAATATAATGGTATTTATTTTATTTATTTGTATTAGGAAAACCATTTGAGCTCAAAATAAGGGTTTTTACGGTTATGTTAAGTACATTACTTTCTCCTTCCTCATAAATACTTTTTGCGTAATCTGAATTTTTGTCTTAGCGTGAATAGCATATAAATTGATTAGTTTGGCAGCTGTCACACCAAATCACTAGTTTCGCATTATTAAGGATTTACCAGTTGACAGCATTTCTCACTAGACATTCAAAGATATAATATGCATTAGTTTGGAATTTCAAATGGGTGATCATTGAAATGGTCTTCAGAGCTAAAACAGCCTTACTCCTCAAAAATCCTGGCTGATTTGAGCTCAATGTTCTTTAAAAACGAAGAAGTACAAATGTTCAATAAAATCTTTGGTTTTGAGTTTATGAAATATGCACGCTATTTTCTGAATCAGTATATAAAATTAGTACACCAAGATAAATGTTGTTTTCTGTTTGTTTGTAAGAAACAAAGCTTTAGAAAGGTAAAGGGAGAGAGAGATATCAAGAGCTTTCTACAAATTTCTGTCTCTAGAAGCAATTACTTCTCTGCTTGATAACACTCCGTTATACCATTTACGGATAAATTCTCAATTTGATGATAGAGAAGTGCTTCTTTCTTTTCGAAGAATGCGACGACCTTTCTGATAGGGCGTTAGCTACAAACAAGGAATCTGAGCGTTAAAACTAGAGATGGGATACTGCAGCTGTTCTGCTTTACTACAAGAGTAATTCGATTATGTGGACACTGAACAGCGGAAGGGAGAATTTAATGTTTGGAGTCCGGAGGGAATTTCATCACGCAGCATGATTCTGGCTTGGGGTAACTAAATTCAGACAATGTCACTGAGCAAGAGATATTGTCTAGTGCAATATCGGGACAGATATCACTGAAAAAACTGAACTAAAATGTACAAATGTTTTAGTAATCACAATGCCTTTTATCCGTTTTATAAGTAACAGAGTGGTCTGTGGTGCATTTGGCTAGGACTCTTGTAATTGCCGGGCTGTTCAATAAAGAAAGATCATAATTTTTTACGGTCGTAATTTTTCGCACTATAATTCAATCTTATTATAACTATTAGCTTAATTTCTAACAAACACGCCGTAGTAGTTTCATTGTTGTTACTCCTGGTTCCCGCCTGTGAGAACCATGCACGTTCAGATATCTTCAGTATCGCCTACCGTTGCAATGGAGGTAACATGCAGTTAAAGTTGATGTTAGAGAAAGATCCGGTGTTTCTCTCAAAAGTAATCACTGCTGATGAAACCTGGCTACATCATTTTGATCCTAAGAGCAAACAGCAAAGTTCAGTTTGGAAATCTCCTTCATCACCAACTCCGAAGAAACCTAAATTGGTTGCTTCTGTTGGGAAAGTTATAGTCAACTCATTCTTCGATATTCATGGAATGGTTTATCAGCATGTTGTACCTGCACGCACATCAATAACTGGACAATACTACAGGGATGTCCTGAAAACATTGCAAGTCCGTATCAGGCGCAAAAGACGACATTTCCATGAAGCAGGCTGGATGCTGCACCACGATAATGCGCGGCCGCATATTGCCAATGTTGTTGCTGAATATCTTGCAAAAATCAACGTGAAGTGCATCCCTCATCCTCCCTATAGTCCGGATTTAGACCTATGTGAAACTTTTCTATTCCCTAACTTGAAGAAACGCCTTCAAGGTAGGCATTATTCATCATCAGAAGCAGTGGTGAAGGTTGTGGAGGCGATTTTGAAGGATCTCTCAAAAATGGTTTCCAGTATGTCTTTGAAGACTGGTAGAAACGCTGGGACAAGTGCATCGCATTCAGGGGAGACTGTTTTGAGAAAGACCATCAAAATTATGAGGATGAGTAAAGATACGTTGTCAAAAAAATTGTGATATTCTTTATTGAACAGACATCGTATATTAGCCAATTAACTTCAACTTAGACCATTGCATAATAACTACAACTGACACAGATGACAACCAAACCATTAGATTTGGATTTTAGATTAAATCACAGCATTTGATATCTTAGTAGACATTTGAAAACCAATTCCTCCCCAAAATATGACAGATGTGTTAAATTATCATGCCTTTCTCTATCATTAATTAGTTTCGTACAACTGCTGAAAAATATTATTTCACGATCTTCTTTTCTTTAGGCTTTATATGAAGCTAAATAAGTCCCTTGATTTACCATTTAGTATCAGATACGAATATACTTTTATATACTTAGTTTGTACCTTTCGTTGAAAGTAAAATCTTAGAGGAATACCTTGGATAAAGAGATGTTTAAAATATCTTTGCATGTTATAACCAAAAATAATTGAATAGCGAAAGTAATGAGACATTTAAATTGATGACGTGTATCGCTACAGTGAGCAATACTCCAAAATGGTTGTTTTAAATACTTTTAGTGTCCCAAGGATAATGAAGTACGCTTTTGTCCAGTCTTACGAATCAATATTTATATAGAATTATACAAACTTTTACCGAATAAAGAAGATTTCGAAGACTTTTGCCAAAAAATTGAAGACACCTATTTTATTTGTGACATTAACTATTAAAAATATACCTACTAGAGGGTAAGACGATGTCCTCCTGTTTGCTGAAGAAGCAAAGTTAGAGCAATGTATTCTTAAAATAATTGTTCTGTGATGTGAATCGAAACCTCAGCATAGATAACACGCTGACGTGCAATAAAGCAGTATTCTCTTGTGTGAAGAATCGGAGTATTTTCATTTTAAGCTTGTAGTGCACAAGTGTAACTGTACTAATCTTTTAAAATTACACTTAATGTAACTATTGAAACGTTACGTATCTTTTAAAGTTGGAATATACTGTGCAATCCATATAAACCTAAATCATTTCATTAGGCCATAATTTCCCTTTGAAAGCTAGTAGAATATATAAATTTGTTTTAATGGGAGATTTGACAACTCGGACAATTGTTGTCAGTTGACTGTCTTAAATTTGCAGTCATAACAGCAAATTGCAGTACTCCCTACGAGAGTGTGTTTAATTTTGAAAACATATTGAAGGACAAATTCCTTGGTAACGGGAATTTCCAAGAGATTTTAATGTACACGATGTTTCGACAAAGGCAACAATTTTATCGCTCTTAAGAAAGCTGGAGACAACTGGTATACTCATTAGTGAGAGTAGAAAATATAGACCGCCATAGAATGCAGCGACTGTTACAGATGTTCGCAGAAGGCTATTGAATTCTCCAAACAAATCATTTCATCGATTGAGTCAGGAATCAGGGTATTCATATGGAACATGTCAAAGAGCTGCGGAGAAATCGGGATTACGACCTTACAGAGTGTATATGGTGTAGCAACTGAAAGAAGCAGATTATGATAAACGAATCAGTTACTGTCGATGGTTTCAGGGTACTCTTATTCCACGACCAGACATTCCCTCCATAATGTGGTTTACAGATGAGGTATGGTTTCATCTACATGCTACATAAACACACAAAACACCAGATATTGGGCTGCTTTAAAACCTCAAGTGATCCACGAAACCCCCCTGCATGATGAACAAATTGGAGTATGGTTCGTAGTGTCAGCTTCCAGGATTGTTGGTGTCTTTCTTTCATACGACTGTAGACACTAAAGCTTATCTTCAAGACATGTGTGGAGCAGCTGTATGATATCCAATTGAGTGAAGGTTATTTCTAGCAAGATGGAGCAACGTGTCATACATCTAATGACACCATGGAACTTGTAATCAGTCTCTTCGATAGTCGAATAATCGCAAAAAGTCTGTGGCCCCGCAGATCCCTTGACTTAACCTCACTGGGTTTTTTCTTGTGGGGGTATCTAAAAACTAGAGTGTACAAGAATAGGCCATGGACAATTGATGTTCTCAAGGAATCCATTCGAACCGAAATAAGTAACATTGGTGAGGATACTCTCAGTAAAACTTCAGTGAATATGGTGAGATGAGTGCAAACATGTATACATGCTAGTTGAGGGCACTTCCAACATTTTCTCTGAGATATGAATGGTATAATGTAATCTCCCAATTGTGTATTATATTCTCCCGAAGTTGCACGTGTGTCTTATAATTGGTTCAGAAGTTATGGTCAATTGAAATGGTTCAGGTTTATATGGATCGCAGGATCATTGATGCGGTAAAGAGCTATTTTGAGGATCATGAATTTCGCACAGCAGAGATGGTTTAATTAAATTAGAACACTGATATCACAAATGTATAAAGCCTTCATACGTTCTGCCATACGTTCTGCCATATCATTTTCAGATCTTTTTTTAATTTAATTGTGCCTACATAGTGTACATTCAGAAAACAAACATTTCGGTTTAGAATGTCTTCTTTGAGATAAATTACTTCATTTGCTTTTTATACAGAAAATATTTGCTGTCTCGCACTTAATGCTTTACAGAACGAGAAAACCACGTCGTTAGTATTTGGCAAGAGAAAGTCATCTGCGTTTATGCGTGACCATTTCCACAGAGGGTATTGTTTCTAATGATAATAGCTTCAGTACAATGGGCACAGAGCGATATTTAGAATCGATATATCCGCTAATGTGTTTTCTCGCCCATCGATAACGTACAGGATAGCCTCATTATCGTAACGTTGGCCACAACTGTTATTTTTTAACATTCACTCAAAGCTGCAGGTTGTTACAATGGTGGCGATGTTCAGTTTTTGTGTCATTCTGGTCTTGGCGGGGATCCGTTTTATTCCAAACGCAATCCTTCCGGACATACAAAAACCCAGGTCCGGGCTAAATATGAACATCCTCTGAAACAGCCCAAAGAAATAGCGCATCTAGCAAACGAAGCAGAAAACAGAGAGCGTTTATTTACCGGATTATCAATTATTTTTATTACTTTACACACGGTACACTTTTTGTTCCCATACTTTTTCTGTTAACTGCAATTTCTGTTCTTGTTTTTCAGCTCAGCAGTGGCTTTCATTTCCCTTTTGGCCAATTTTTATCCCTCTGAAATAATTTTGCTTTTAAGTTGCATGTCCAAAGGCAAAGAAAAATCTCCCCGAATGTTTAAACAATAAATAACAGTAGAACCTGCAGCGAAAGTTTGAACCAGCATATTCTTTTTTTTAAATCCTACTTAGATATTATTATTCTACATTATTATTAGTATAAAGAGTTAATGTAATTTGAACATGCGCCAACGTAAAACTGTTTTGTTTTTGTTTCCTCCATAAGTTCTTTAACGGGTTTACAAAGCATTACGTTCAAACCAAACCACTTTACGGATTTCATAAAAAAACACCGCTTTGAGGCCTGTAGAATTAAAATTACTTTCAGTACCAACTACTGTAGAATTAAAATTATTTTTGTGTTTTATATTGTTGGGCCATTAGGAAGCACCTGCTTGCTGTAAAATACAGCTTAGACACTTTTATAGGAATCAAATGATGCACGCATTTAGTAAATTGTTTCCTCTGTAAGATAATTTCTTTATAAATATACAATGGTACATATGTATATGTATGTATATAAGGTCAGTGTTTATTGACCAGTTTTTCTAACTTATTAAACTTATAAACAACAGCTGACACAGCTTAACTCTCTACAATATCGCGGTACTCGATGTGCTTGCTACCAGTTGCTCCAGTGATGAACCATGAGGTATACATGGATGAGTATAAAATATAAACAACACAAGCTAAACTGGCACATAAATTTAAATCAATCTAATAATGTGCCATTTAAAGTGACTGAGAAGGCAATACTAATAGTTAGAGAGAGTCAATCTGAAAAATTCAATGTCATGGCTGGGTTTAAACCATGGATCTGCTAGTTTTCCTCCAGTCCTTATTACCCATTGAGCTACCACAGCCAACATGCCATCGTGACATTAAATTTTCCAATTGACTCGTATATTTCCCCGGTTAACCATTGGGGCTCTCCTATCCGAGATACACCTCTTGTGGCGACTTGCTGTTGTAAGTACTTAAATTCCAGGCTTATTTCTCTCTCCAAAACCTTAGCCTATATACGACTAGTGTGAAGAAATGATTAATTTCCACCAATTAACTTAAATAATAAAGAGTTTAATGATGAAGCCTGGGACTCAAGTACTTACGACAGTAATTCGCCACAAACGGTGTATCTCGGATACGAGAGCCTCTAACGGTTTACCGGGGAAAGATACGAGTCAATTGGAGAATTTAATGTCAGGATGACACGTTGGCCTTGGTAGCTCAATGGGTAATAGTGACTGGACGGAAACAAGCAGATCCCGGTTCAAATTCGGGCCATGACATTGAATTTTTCAGGTTGTCTCTCTCTAACCAAACTTTTAGCCTATATACGGCTTGTGAGAAAAAATATTTAATTTCCGCCAATTAATTTAAATATTAATGGTATTTTAGTCTTAAGATGGTGACTATGACAGTTCGTCTTAAACATTCTAACTTTTGACGTATCAATACTTCACGATTTAAAATAAGTTATTACGTAGTAAGAATGAAAAGTGAAGGTTGTCTAAGTTGATAAAATGTCTTCTGAACGTTCTGTGATGTCGATGAGTAAATTTATTTTACCCTACGTTCCTTGTTTAGGTGCTACGAATGGCCAATACACGATCACAATAATCATTTTGTACTATTGAGAAACACGAAGAAAAAGATGCAAATGTTAATAAATTCATGCACTCAAATACCCATATTTGTATTGCCAATTGAAGCTGAAAATTCCTATCTCTACACTATTTTTATTCTGACTTGTCAAGTCCTTGGAATGTATAACTTTTATAAGTTTTGTAGGAGACAGTATTTGTAGTTTTACTTCTGAAAATACCTAATTTCCAGTCATAGGACATTTGAGTTAAACATATTCTTGTCTAATGATTACATCAAGGCCTAAATTAACTTAGTCGCATTAGAATACCAATTGCTATTTCTTAACTTAAGAGTTGTGTAATGAAATAATAAAATGAAGTAATGAAATATTTATATAATCCTTGCTTTATCACATTTAGCATTTATTTTACCACTTGTAAATTATTTTTTGTAATTGTTTTCGTTTCATATCTTCATGTGATTATTATTTCTACACGTCAGTAATAATGTATCAGCTGAGAAACGTATCCTTGTGTGGGTCATTCTTCTCTAAAGGGCTGCAAAAATATACCGAGGAGGAAATTGAACACCCATACCGCAATCTATGACACGGTCATGAATGGAACACATGGCTTTTTATACTTGTACATCAAACTATTGCCTCAAACGTATATTTTACTATTTCATTTCGAAGAAGATAAAGATTTGTAGTTGTGCTTTCATTTGACATTCCGTTATAGGTACAAAGCATATACGAGGACTGTTCAATAAAGAATGATCACAATTTTTTTGACAACGTACCTTCACTCATTCTCATAATTTTGATGGTCCTTCTCAAAATAGTCTCCCCTAAATGCGATGCACTTGTCCCTGCGTTTCTGCCAGTCTTCAAAGACATGCTGGAAACTATTTTTGAGAGATCCTTCAAAATAGCCTGCGCAGCTTTCACCACTACTTCTGATGATGGATAATGCCTTTCACGAAGGCGTTTCTTCAAGTTAGAGAATGGAAAAATGTCACATGGGGCTAAATTCGTACTATAGGGAGGGTGAGGGATGCAATTCACTTTGATTTTTGCAAGATATTCAGCAATGGCAATATGCGGCCGCGTAGTATCGTGGTGCGACATCCAGCCTGCTTCATGGAAATATGGTGTTTTGCACCTGATACGGACTTGCAATGTTTTCAGGACATCCCTGTAGTATTGACCAGTTATTGATGTGTGTGCAGGTACAACATGCCAATAAACCATTCCGTGAATATCAAAGAATGAGATGACCATAACTTTCCCAGCAGAAGCAACCAATTTAGGTTTCTTCGGAGTTGGTGATGAAGGAGATTTCCACACTGAACTTTGCTGTTTGCTCTCAGGATCAAAGTGATGTAGCCAAGTTTCATCAGTATTGATTACGTTTGAAAGAAACTCCGGATCTTCCTCTAACATCAACTTTTACTGCATGTTACCTCTATTGCAGCGGTAGACGATACTGAACATATCTAAACTTACCTGGTTCTCACAGGCGGGAACCAGGAGTACCAACAATGAAACCACTACGGCGTGTTTGTTTCACATTATGCTAACAGAATTTAATAAGATTGAATTTTAGTGCAAAAAATTATGACCGTTAAAACTTATGATCATTCTTTAATGAACAGCCCTCGTATATCTAGATGAGTTTAAAATTGTTTCTGTAGAACATTTTGTCCCCATTTTGGGTTTTGCCACATACAAAACCTTATGCGGAGCTCAGTCAGAATGAGAAGCACTTCACAGCTTCTAGGTAGAAAATTAAACATGCGCATTCCTTAATCACGGCAGTACTTCAAACATTTAATCAAAAAATATTCAGCTATTTGTTAGAAAGTAAAGCATAACGAAATATTTTTAAATTAAAGAATGGTTTTTATTTTGGAAAATTTTCTTGAAAGTATTTGTTACGTATCCTTAGAACATTAACGAAATTAAACATGAAGTTTGGTATACGACGGCCGTTTGATAAGTCTGGTAAAAACAAGATTAACTTTATTTTTTCCATGAACATCTCACCATATTTATCAATATAGACTCGCATAGATGGCTATACACTTGGTCCAGCAATGTTCCAGCTTTCCCATCCTTTCGGTAAAATGGATTCCTTCAAGGTGTGCAAAATACTCGTTGATGACTATTACTTTTTCATTTGATGAAAACGTCTCAACACCATGCCAAATTTTCAATTTTGGTAACAGGAAGAAGTCTTTTGGGGCAAAGTCTGGTGAATAAGGTGGATGAGAAACCAATTTAAAGCCCAACTGATGTA
Organism: Mantis religiosa; assembly: GCA_030765055.1. Lineage (NCBI taxonomy): Eukaryota > Metazoa > Arthropoda > Insecta > Mantodea > Mantidae > Mantis > Mantis religiosa. The sequence goes on from CM060957.1 coordinate 137,613,930, forward strand.
CTTTCGCCATTGGGATTGCTGATGTGTGCGATGGTGCATTATCCTGATGAAAGAGCACCTTGTTGTATTTCAATCTCGGTCTCTTTTCAGTCAACTCATGCTGTAAACGATCCAACAATGAAGCACAATCGGCTCCAGCAATGTTTCTGTCTTTTTCCAAGTAGTCTATGAGGATGATTCCTGGAGAATCTAACAAAATACTGGCCATCACCTTACCAGCTGACAAAATGTTCCTTGCCTTCGTTGGTGCACTTTCAGCAGCCTGTGACCATTATTTTGACTGTTGCTTTGACTCTGGTGTGTAATGATGGATCCAAGTTTCATCTACGGTCACAAATAGGCGCGAAATTCTTGCGAATTGCAGTTAAACATCACCAGACACTCGGTAGAAGTGGTCTTCCGGATTCGCTTTTGGTCAACTGTCAAAAATCGCGGCATCCATTTTCCACACAGATTTTTCTTTGACAAATTTTCATACTCGATACTGTGGACTCGCTCAGTTAAAATGCCTACAGTCTCAACCATTTGAAGCATTTTTATTCGGCTATCTTGCATGACAAGGCGTGAATTTTTTTCGATGGCGTCTTGTGTGGAGACCTCATTTGGGCGACCAGAGTGCGATTCATCGTCGGTGCTTCTACGACCACATTTAAGTTCATTTATCCAAAGTAAATGGTCTTCAATGTTAGTGCAGAGTCCGCGTGAACTTCATCCAAATCAGTTTTGGCTTGTGCTGCAGTCTAGCCCTTCAAATAAAAATTTTTGGCAACCTTTTTTGTGTAACTTTACGTCCTCCAACGTTAAGTCATAACGGACGATGAATAGAATGGGTGAAATTATGCTCAAATGGGCCCGGGGCCCATAGAACTCAGAGTTACCCTACATTCGTCTTTCAGCTTAAGGGAAAATCACTTATCTAGGTAACTGACTCTAATCGAGATTCGAGCTCGGGGCCTCTCGAACGTAAGGTAGACATGCGACCATCTACGCTACCGAGACGAGCTATGTTTATTAACAGCACAAAACTCTTTTCCATTTTCAACTCAGTTATCACACTGATCAGTTCAGATGGCTTCCAACAATGAACTATACATTGTAGCACATTCCAATTTTCTGTACAGCCTTTTGAATAAGCCTACAACCCACATCATTGTTACAAAAATTGTCCATCCCTTCATGGATTTTTACCATACTTATCAAATGACCCTCGAATATCGAACACACGCGAACGTCGTTTTAGTATTTCTACCATATTTCCGTCTTTCCTTCCCTCCTTCACTCCTTCCTTTCCTTCTGTTGTATTTAAAGTTTTTTCTGAATAACTTTGAATAAGAAACTGAGGTAATATTATGCTTGTGAACATGATATTTTACAGCGTGACAAATTGAAGAAAATAACTGAATAGTTCCCATATTTGAATAAGCACAAGCTTGAAGACGTGAACTGACCGTCACTTGCATGACTTGCCAAGAAATGCCGTGGAATAAGGAATGGTTTGGGACAGTAGAGAAAAGTAAGTGACAGAGAAATTGTTCATATAAAGACAAGAAGAGGAAAGCACAAATTAAGACATACCTTGGGAATATACAATAAGAAATAATTAAGCAAATTATTCAAATAATTCTATAACCATCCCGTTAAAGCACACACGCATCTTAGTGTATACGAATCCTATGATTAACAGGTACGAACTTATGAGTGTTTTTTGTAATTTTTAGATTTATGAAGCGTTTGGTCGACAGTGCTATCTTTACATAGAATAGACATTATCAGTCTCATTTCATCTCTTTGTTTGCATGGAAGCTTATGGACAGAAACACAACTTTTATACAATAGACAATGGTTTTGTGAGTTTCTGTTAACTTTCCTACCTTGTGAATTTTGTAACGTTCCTATGCGGCTTTTAGTTGATTTCCCGTAGCTCCTTTTCACGCTTTGTTTGACTTTTGGAGAGCTGTTCAAAGGAATATTTCAGATTTAATTGCATCGCCTCAGCTGAAGTGGTGAAGTTGTTAGAAGCTGTGTCCTGTTCTGGGATTTACTTTCAGCTGGAAGCCTTTAATGTGTCTTGCAACACAAAACACCTGTGGTGATACACCTTAATGTGTTTCATTGCTGTAAGCATCCCTTTGTAATTCTTGTCTGTTACCTCGGCTTTCAAACAGATTCGGGCTCAAAACCTACTTTCCAGCACCGTACACTTAGGCGAATATACTCGAGCACTTTCACTTGTCAGTGAAGATGAAACATTCCTTAATAGGTTGCTGATGTATCGTGGTTCCTTCTGAACTTGTCATCCATCAAGCCTAGAAATTCGGTCTTTTTTAGAATTCCTTACAGTCAAACTAACTTCCTAGCTTCTTTGTAGTTTTTATATTTCCAGTCTATAAGCCTATAACATTACAGCAAAAATAAATATTTGATATTTTATTGTTACATATGTAGAATATAATGTATTTTTTTTTTTGACCATAGTAGTTCTTTCTGTGTATTGCTTTCGTCTTCTTTCTTAACGTGCATTTAATTTCGCGTAATGCAGATCTTCGTATTAGTATAGCATTCTAAACTAGCCGATCATATTCTTTAATATTACATTCTTCTAACGTATTTTCTTAGTTTATAAAATTAAACTACATTTTACCGCGGAATAGCCCAATTTTGGTCCAAGATCTACCATACGGTCTCTGCGTCCCTCAGCGGGCGTCACGATTGGATGAACTACTGGAGACTGGGACGTAGAATTCCGAGTTCTCCGGCTTGTTAATTCTGTCTTCACAATTTTATGTCCTTACTTTTTCCTAAATATAAACTCCATTGGCCTCCAGTCTCGAGTGCATCATAGGCCAGGTCTTCCTTATGTAGAAAATCCCAAACTTTCACCGAAATTGAACCCGGGCTCCCCTCTACACTACCACCCTGAAAGATAAAAGTTGAATTTATAATGGGGTTTATTTTACTTTTATTTGAATACTAGTATTTTGAAAAGGTAAAGAAGTTGATATTTATTTGAAAATAGAGGAGAAGGTGTTTATACTCACTCCATCTGGCGTTTATTTGAAAATACTGATGCTCATGTAACAGACAATAGCTTTATGGTGGGTACTGGCCAAATATTTTGATGCTTCAGTCTGCCGTTTCTAACATTAAGTGCGTGTGCGGGCGCAAACATATAACAGTCATATAGGTCTCATGTATTCAAACACTTCGTCCAATATTTTTAATTATTTCGTATACTATCTGTCTTTAGTTGCTGTAATCTCTTCTAAGACTTCGACTTAACATACAATTGATGGTGTTATCGCAATTGATATTTTGTTTAACGCCGGCTTCCTTTTGTGCGTCGAATTTAAGTCACAATTGTCCTAAATCTGTAACATTACTTCAACAACACATCTAAACGGAGCAAGTTGGCACCGGGGTTACATGAGGGGTTTGGATTCACATGGAGGTTTGCCCGCCCGCGCTGATCTTGGGTTATTGTAATTTCTGCTGTTCAGTGGACAAATTCTGAGATGGTTTCCTATCTAACACGATTTGCTGTCCCTCATTCCGTTTCCTCTCTTTTTGAAATGCTCTTCTATGTTTCGTGGTGAATAATCATGCCGCGGATACTTGCTCCAAAGAACCTCTACTTCCCATGGATAAGAGAGAGCTACATCGCCGGAAAGCTGCAGTAATAGAATGGGTCTTCGAGTCAGGAATTATTAGAGACTATTCTAAACTCTCTGCCTGAGCCCGGTAATCTCTAGCAGTTCTTTCACTTCCTCCTCAGTGATTGTAATGGTAATAGTTCTACAGTAGGTTGCAGTGAGATATTTAAAGATTATATGTCTTTTTCGCATGGCCTACTCTCTTTGCCAAAATTTATTTGTACAACTCTTTACAAAATGTTCTAGAAATAAAACCCATAGACAGTACTGTTTGGATTTCAGGATCCGTTCCGTAGCCTTTAGAATTGCTGGATCTAACGTAACCTACGACAACCAACATTTCTTCTTCGTCTTGAATTGCAGTTGAGAGCTACATATGGGATCCATCCATTCCTTCCAGTTGTTTGTTGGTGTTGAATTTGGTCAGTAATATTTTTTATTTTTATAGTTTATATCCTATATCTGAATTCCTTATATATTCCATCAAATTTATAGCCAACATTGATCTTAGAAGTTTCATTTCTGATGCTTCTAAACGTTTTCTATCTTTTTGTGTTAGCACCCATGCACCTGCTTCATACAGAAGTTGTGAAATTGCTACTGCTTTGTAAAACTTGAATTCAGTTTCCTTGAGCATTTTATTCCTACGTTACTGTCCCACTTGTATATGTGACTTTTCTTCCATAACCATTCGTCCCTGTTACATCCCAAATACTTCCAGTTGCTTTCCTGTTCAATAATTTCAATACTGATTTGAAAAACTCAAAACATTTAATATTTTGTAGAGATGTCAGTTGACACATTTCACGTTAGATAAAAAAAAAGAGATTTAGTAGGCTAAACCAACACACAATGATGGGAGCTTAAGGCAAGAGGTTTCTATGAGGATGTTCATGCCTCGGTCGGAGTTCTGTATAGGAGCAATTCTTTATACCCAGCAAATATACACTCAAAGCATATATTTCTTTAATTCTAAATTGTCAAAGGAAATAATGTTCCACCTTCATATGTAATGGAGAAACTCAGTATAGGTTTTTGCTTTAGAGGAAATAATAACAGGTTTTGAGGTATATAAAAGGTCACATCGGATAAGGTCACATTGGGGAACTAGTTGTTATGTGCGGCTGCTAACAGGGTATCAGTATACCACAGGTGATTAGTGCATATAGTCAGTCTTGGTACGGGCTAACTTGCTCTTCTGGTGTATAACGGTGGACCATCGATTTCCTTATTCATAAACTGCGATTTGCGGTGTTCCTGAGAACAAACACCAAAACGGGAAATTGTTTGAAAGTATGGCGATCTAAGCTTCAGAAATAATTGCAGGTTTAGTAAACCCATCGAATAAAAACGAAACATGAACTCATTGGATTACATGATGGAGTTGGTACATGATTCCTTCCCATCAGGCAGGGTTGACCTATGTACCTATTGGAATTAATTTAGCAGGCATTACTATATCTGCTCTAGAATAATTTTATTTAATGGTTGTTCTTACTATATGCGCCAACGCAGCGGTCTCTCGATTAATGCATTAGGTTTATCTGCTGAAGATTTCTTAATAGTTAAATAACTACTACATGATCGTAGTGCGTTTAGTCTTACATCTTAAACAGTGGTGCAACTAGGTCCTTCTTGCAGTTTAAATTCCATATTAGCCGAACCTAATATAAAGTGGTAGATGTTCACGTTAAATATAAGAAATTAATAATAATTGCACATTGTCAACATCACGCTCACACGTGCCTTCTCGCGCCTCCATTGCTCCTTTAAGCGGAGAAAACTTCATTCTTTTCTTCCAAACAGTACAGAAAACTCTCAAGCTGACTAATTTTCTATAATGTCCATTCTTTTGTGAAGTAAAGAAAACCAGCACTTTTTTATGTCTCAGACCAGTTGACTGCACGCTTCTTCACTATAAGGCTACACTGAAAATTCGCCAAAAATATTGAAAATCGTGGAATGTTCTTTTTTGGCATTTTTGGTATCTTAGGGTGTGTAGTAATAGATGAATGCTATTTTTATAATTTGCTGCATTTTAGGTCATCACTTGACAATTTAAGGAGTCATTTAACAATCGTTAAAAGTAACAATCTGTATTTTAAAATCAATATTCTGAGAAAACCTTTTGTAAACCTTTTCATTATACAAAATGCCTCACGTGTCAAAGTTTTTCAATTAACTTGGTGAAACTCACAGGAAGGTACATAATATGTAAATAAGAAGCTTCACATTCCCCTTTTCTGTTAATGCTTATGTTTTGAAAACTATGTGGTGTTAAGGAATGAAAAATTTAATAATTTCAAAATTTTGAGAGCTAACACATGAAATGTTTTTAGAACAAATGATACAAGAATATTCCGAAAATAGTAATGTGGGTCTTTTAAAATTTCTCTGTTCTATCCGAACACAAAAATTCAACTTAAAATCTCTAATTTTCTGACGCTTAGGACATTCTATATACCAAAAAAAATTACAATATCTTCACAGAAAATAATTAATAACTAATTAACTATTTGGTGCAGCAAAATGACAATTTGCATGCAAGTTTAACATGATACTCTAATTATGTGGCTATGTTTTTGTAATGATAGGTGAATTATCATAGAAATTGGAATATTCAGTGTAGCCCTGCCTTCACATAACACCAATCTTTTGCTCTTCAACATTAATAAGCAACCATCAAAATGATTAAGAAACACCTATGAAACTGCCATAGAGATTTAAAAATTTGTAGGTACCTGCTGTTTGTTTGCCACTCTATGGGACTGGCGCTTGCGCAGAAGAATCTTTCTTTATCATGCAACATTTGCATAGCTTATCTTGTCCCGAGGTGTTTTATTGTCTATGAATGCCGAAAAATTCTTCCGCCTTTGATGCGGAATAGTTATGTCATAAAACAATTTATTTAAAGGTTTGCCTCGAATAACCTGAAGTTTATAGAATAAAGGATTATTAAATTTCATGCCTGGAATGGCTCTTGAAGAATTTTACTTGTAATAGAAGCATTCGAATACTAAATGTCGATGTATTCGATTGTTGAATGTTCCCGAAACCTGAATGTGTATTCGAATACTCCTCGGATTATGCAAAGTTCACGTTTGCGGTTTTTCTGAGAGCTGTTCTCGAATACTTCTCACCTGAAGTTCTCGGATAGGTGCAAGTGCACTGAAATTGAATCTAAATCCAAATCTGGATTCATTTTCACGCACTCTGAATGGTGCTCACAAATTCACATCTTAAAGTTGAGGCAGCATGCAGAGAAATGAGGTGGCTGGCAAATAAACATCCTATGAGGAAGGACGGGATATAATTACTGTAGTACATAAAATGTACTCTACGTGTAATGGACCTATTATATCCCAAATTAACGGTCTCTTTACAAACAATTATTTCATATTTGTGATCATAACAGTTACTAAATCCTGGGAAAAGGAATATGCATTACCTACGAGATGTTTAACAAATGAATTATATAAATTTCAAAGCGATTTCATGTTAATGCTGACATACAAATGAATTTCAGGTACACAATGTCACATAAAAAGTAGCGTAGTTATATGTGACATTATATGCCTGTAGTATTATAGGTATAAATTGCATTTCTGAGAAAGGTGCAAGAAAAAGGACTTTCATTTTTCAGGATATTTAAAAGTCTTATCCCAAACATGGCGTTTGTTATGAAGACAGTCTAGCAAATATATTTTGTTTTATAGTCATATATCAGTCTTAACGGCTGAGATAAGTTCGTTAACAAACGGGAACCAAGTATTTCTAAACATTTCATAAACTACACTTTTATACAGTTCATTGGCATATTGAACGCCACTTAAAGTGCCTTTATATGCCAATGCCTTCAGTTCCATGCGAACAGAAAGTATTCCACAAACTTCTCCCTAGCCAATGTCACCAAAGAATCTGGAGAAAATTATTTTAGCAATTCAAAGTGCTTTACATATAAGTCACGATAAAATCTTAAATAGACACATAGGAGTGCACTGAGCATTTTAATACTAACCATCGTTGTATCCACTGTATAGCATTTTAAATAAATGTTCTCGGTTGCAGTGTGTGACTGTAATATCCCAAAACTTGTTTTCGAACACAAATAGATTGTTCTCGATTCTCAGCATCTGAGTGACATCATCGAGAACTTGTTTTCGAATGCAAACAAGTGTTCTCTATTCGCAGTATGTGACAGTTTCCGAGAACTTCCATCGAATAGAAACAAAATGTTCTCGTATGTAGTATCCGAATAGTTGGATTGTCTAAGGTATTCGAATACAGTGCATTTGATTCTTAAAAGGATTAGATTTTGTCCATCAGTATAGTATCATATTGTAACACTGCAGCTCCTTCTCCTTTAAATTTATTAAGACAAATTGGATCATTTAATAATACAGTAGGTTGAATATGAATAGTAATATTATTTCTTATATTAATTTCATTTTATAGCTGTATATATTTTATACTCATATAGTCAACATGCTATTTATCATTCATGTATTTATAGAAGAGTTAGATGTTTATAAAATTAAATTATTTATACACTGGAAGTAGAGAAGTCATGTGAGTGCATATACGTTTAGATTTAGCAAAGCGATGCAACGTCCATGATTAGCAATTAGGGCTTCAATTCAGGAGGTGCATTTTCGTGTCACTTTCATTGAGAAAACACGCACCGCATTGTATGCAGACAGCCTTACGGTCTCTAGAGCTTTGTAAGAAACAAGTCTTTGTGAAAGAGCTGATTCAGCCAATACGCCATGTTTCTTCCCTTCGTTGTTTTGGTCCAATGAAAACGCTATTCCCCGGAGCCAAAGGAATCTCCTCTTGCATATCCCCTCTACTTGGATTGCGAATTCCAGTAAATTGCGAATACCATTTCCCGGAGGTTTCCGGCAGAGAACCGGAAAGGAAACAAAAAATGGGAGTGTGTTGCGTGCATCGTTGAGATAGTTGTTCGATTCTCAAGATGTATTATAGAGCTTTGGAGAACAGCCTTTGGTAAAATGAGATCACTTACTTCAAGTAGAAGTACTGTGTATGAATTAGGCTGTTTATATTAGATAGACATTAACTAGCATTAACTATGAATAACAATGCAGCTAGTGAACTAATGAGCTTTTGGACTGAAAGCATTGGTCTATATATACAGTTGCTGATACAGCCCGGAATTAACTCAAACCATTAAGAAGTTAGTCTGAAAGTAGAGTTTGTTTAATTTAAAGGTCTTGTGCCATCATTCTAGTGTGTCTCCAGGTTTAATTCCAAAAGTTCAGGTATACATTTTTCTATGCAAGTAACTCTCCTATAAAAAATAACAAATTGTTCTAAACAAACTGTAATCGGAAAGTTCCAGGTCTGAAGTACACGCTGAATGTCGTAGTAGTTTTAGTGTACTCAGTTAAGTGGTTTTCTTCTGTAGTAGTTTGTGGTGTGTGTAGTCTTAATTTTTCTGCTTCAATAGTACTCTTACGACTTATGGCATGTATAAGCCAAAACACTCGCTCAAGTAGGTCAAATCACAATTAAACACTAATATGTCAAATTTGGAACAATTAAAACCAATATGACCAAATAATAATTGTGGATTTCTTTCAAAACAGCTTTGTTTAACAATGGCTTTAGAAGGCTGTCGACAGTCGGCTATTGTTTCCGGATAACAGGTTTGGTAACTACAATACAATTTTACTTCACAAATGACTATTCTCTCGTCCGTAAGATTACTCTGAAGCTGGCGGCAAATATCAACTCGGCGCCGAATTTGCTGTGGCGTTAATTCAGGACTAGAGGTGCAGTTCGGCAGCTTTTATGTAAGTTCTTTTAGTTTGCATGAGACGACGCATTGTAACTTTTGAAGGTCCACGTTCTTCTCATAATCCTGCTTGTTTGTAGATAGATTTTCATTAGAACAATTTCTATTACTATAAACCGACCTTTTGGGACGTGCCAAATCTTTAATGCTTATATCCCCATTACTGATAATTCGAACCACATTTGACAACAGCATCTTAACTTAAAAGATTTTGTACCATTCCTAAATTTCTCCTGAAACAATTTCTTTTGTGAAAAGTTAAAAATGTTAGAACTCCAGAAATATCAACGTTATTAATTACCGAAACTTATACTAATACTACATTATATTATTTTATTCTCAATTTAAGGTTATTTAAAATCCTTAACCGTTTTAGGTTCCTTACATAAAATGTCTTCAGCCCCTCCTACCTGTTCCGCCAGCTTAAAGTGTGAGAACATTATTAAAAGACGTGCGCAAAAGATCTCACATCTCTGATTTTCTGATTACTGTCAATAGAAATGCTTCTTGTGTAAAAATGCCTATGCAAACAACCTCATAATTTTAGAGAGCATAAGTGGTGTAAGAATTAAAAGGTCATTCTGAGCTTTCACTTGTAATACATTTTTATTATCTCTGAATCATCTGAGCAAAAGAAATATTGTACGCCAACCAGAAATTGGTTATCAAATGTTTACTAGAAATATATGATATAGGGTGCCCTGAATAAAAAATAGGACAGATTAAGAAGGTTTTCTGTCAAAACCTTCAGATATGTAACTTAAAAATGAAATAGTTTATAAATACCACTTGGTATTTTACTTCAGCACTTTTTAAGAATAAGATGGAGCATTATTAATAACTAATGCATGAATGTTAAATTTTGGTAGATGAAATTATATTTATTGTTTAGAATGTATAATGAATGAGTTTTAATTATGTTTAATTTAATTATTAGTTGTATTAGTTGGAATAACTAAAGGTGCTCAAATTCCATTTTAAGCATGACGCAAAGGTTTAAAAAATTATTCACTCAAAATCCCCTTAAAGGTAAAATGTTATTTATTTCTTATTTTCTGAAAAACATACATTTTAAATCTTGTGCATACAGATTGCAAGGACTTGTTTATTTAATGAACTTCTTCTAATTGTAATTTACTGGTAAAAATAATATGAACAGAAAACATCCAAAAAATGAAAAAAAAAAAAAAAAATAGAATGGGCATCCCATTTTGTAAAATATGTACTTCTATTACAAAAATACTTTGGATATGTACGTTACTATGGTTTTAAAGTTTCCAGTACTAGTAACTTAAACGATTAGTTTTCTTATTTTTGTACTATGAATTAGACATTTAAAAGCGAAACAGTACATTATTATAAGTTTTTGTTAAAAATATTGGCATTTTCACTCGTCTGTTCCTGTAACATATGGGTAGTGCTGTGCTAAATAATCGTTAAGAGGAAACAGTTGCAGGTGGAATACAGAAATATTTAGGGGCCAGTCGTTTTTAGTTTTGCTAATTTTCAATTGGATTTCCACTAATCCAGTGCACTAGAAAGAGGTGACAAATCATCGTTGAGATATGCAGTGATTTCTTCTTGGGAATAGTTCACCAGCACTGAATTTGACACTCGATTAATATCTTGCATAATATTACTGTGCAGATGCCACATTGCTGGCAATTTATCGGTCTCTGCAATTTTCTACTTACGGCAATATTATTTTCTGATTTTAAACTAAAATAAGAACTGCAGGATCACCGGCGAATGTCGAAAAGGTACCAAGTGAAGTGTCGTACGATTTCGACACCAAGAAAGGAGAGTGAGTATCGAGGTATCGCAAATATCGAGGAACCCTACTTCCAACGATAAAAAACATGTATTTTCTCAAATAGGAAGTCTCATTTAATTTTCTAATCATATATTTTCATAGGGAATAGATTGCCAAATACTCACTTAGAGATCAGATTTTAAAATATTTTACTACCATTCAAGTCTAGCACATTTTTTAATTTTCATACACTTACCAAGAAAACTGTAATAAATGAATTTCTGGAAATTGTTATCTGCATTAAGAAGAGGTACATATTAGGAGGAATGTTTGTAAGAACAGTTTCTACAGGAACACACCAGAATTTAAGCTACACTTCAGATCACTAGGGATTCCAATATCAGTACAACGTTTGTACCCTCTTGTAACTAGAAAATATGTGTGTGATGAAAGTATCTCTCCCAGTCATTACAGAGGGGATTCGGTACGTAGGACACCATGCTTGGCCCATTGTTCCTATGCCCCCAAGTGGGGCACCTCCGGGAGGAAGGATGAGGCGAAAGAGAAAGAGGGCGGCCGTCCCAAGGAGCCATGACAGTAAAGAGGGCAGGGACCCTACACTTTACTTGGAAAGAGACTTCCCCCGACAGTCCAGGACAACGGATATGCTCCCCTACTGCGGGACGGCAACGAGCCACGCAGCTGAGCCCCGAAGGTCTCTGGCTGGCGGTCCCGAAATGGTCCCAGCAGAGGAGCGGAGACCGGCAACCGACCTACCGGAGGAGGAAGTAGTTTTCCTGAGAGCATATCATCCTGCCATGCACCACCGAGAGACCTGCCGACACTTCTACACTGAAAGAGACCACCAGATATGAGATGATGTGAAATGATAATGGAGATGAAGTGGAGGGACAGGAAATTTGGGAGATATAACTAACCTAACATGAATTTGCCTAGCAACAAGGGAAAACTCCCGAAAAAATTCATGGGTTAGGTAGGTGGGCTACGGGAATCAAACCCGGGCCTCCCAAATGCGGGCCACAGACGAAATCCCCTGAGCTATCCGCTCGGTGTATATCTGCTAATGTTTTCCTCGATTTCGAAATAGAAATAAGCATATTTTGGAGAATTTTGTAAAAGAATATGTGGTGAAGATCGTGCAAATTTAAAATTTCCTTTTAGGGACAACTACTTTGTACGCATTGGACTATTTTTTGGCATCCTTCAGTCTTAAAAATAATGAAGAATTGTCATTATTTGTTCATTTAACCTCACGTAGAAAGTAATCTTGCGGTATCTAAAGCGTGCATCATTTGTCTTTTAGATTACATGACATCAGAAAGGCTGATGAAATTTCTCTGGCAGAGCAGTGATAAAGGACAAGAATTAATTCGTTAGTTGAACCGGAAAATGCCCTTGTTGAACAAGAGGAGTGCACTGCCAAATTCAGATAACTGTCTTGTCGCACACTGCTTGCTGCTCCATTACCCTTTCATCTCCTTTGTTCAGCATTCCTGGAAGTGCTCCATCCGAAGAGAAACTTGCGGCAGATTACGCACCATAAGAAAAATGACTGAGATAATACTGTTGTGAGAGCACCCTGATGTTGGTTGGGATCGTCGGTTCAATACCGCGTCGGTGCAACTGCAACAGAGGATGAAGTGTTTGGAGTCTGTGTGTGAAATTCCTTATTAAAAGTTTAGAAATTCACATGTTCAGATAACAATAAAACTGAATTAAATACACCCTACAGACATATCATCTGACGAACACACTAAAGTGACGTTTACTTCTCACTGGAAAATCATCATACCTAAACATATGAATGCTGTTCCTGTATTTGCATGTAATGTGTCCGGTATAGTTAAAGTTCAAATAATTCATAGGTAAGCCGCATGAAATGTTACCTAACTTGTAAGAATAATAGCATTTTGCTTTATGTAGCATATACTGAGAGGGATAATCCAAGCGGTGAAATTTATGGTCCCGTTTTGAATGAAATATTTAGATGTATACTGTGAAAGTTCATTGCATTCCCCGAACTTTCTACCTCATTTAATTTCTTATTTGACATTCGCACTTCATTCCCTTGGTTCTTTCAGTGCTGATCTTTGTTGAAATATGTCTCAGGCGCTGCATGGCACGCTCTCTTTACACCTGCATTCCCTGCGGTGCAAGCCTCCGAGGATAGCTGACGGTTGTTCTGGGGATGTCACGGGGAGCTTCAATATCGAACAGTTACATACTGTCCTCTGCCCTATTGGGGCTTTGAAATCCACGGAGTTAAACCCTCCTCCTCTCGGCCTTATGACGTCACCTTCCTGTCTTATATACTTAGGCTGGTTGTTGTGTTCCACAAACACTGTATCACTGCAATTGACCGGAAAATAACTAAAAGCTTTTGAGTCTCGCTCAATCAAAAATAAAATTTATTTACAAAATGAACCTTGAATATTTATGTGCCTCTCTATATTTGTTATTGCGGACAGTATAACTGAATTCACGAAAAGTCGGTTAAAATGAAACTTTGCACTTTAGTTTAGGTTCGCCAAGGAGGTGACACAAAGATCTTCCACACCGATCTACTGTTCCCAAGGAAACATATTGTGACCGAGACAATTGTTGTGCCACTGCTGCTAGCCGCAGCCGGCACGTGGGCGAGCGCTGAGCACTTGCCGAGACAGAGAAAGAGACAAAGAGATGTCTGGCTAGGTCCGCCTCTGTCTCGCTGTGTCGGGAGTGGTCTATTGCATTCTAGAACGATAACTGGAGGTATAAAGGCCCGGAAGGTGTGAGAGCGGGTTCAGTTGATAGTGAGTTGTTAATTGTGTGTGTAGTTGTGTAGTAATTGTGAGCGTTGGAAATTTGAAGTGCACTGCAGCGATTTCTTACGTTTGTTTACATGCAGCTGAGAACGAGTTGACCTTAAGATTGCTGTTGTATATGTCACGCCATTTTACTGCTACAAGGGGTATACAAAGTTACTGTTTACTGCAATAAAGAGCATGTTAAACTTCTGCAAACAAAAGTTTTAATTCTGGGAACCCACAAACCGAGTGGGATGGCTCAAGCGGTTTCTTCTGTGGCCCGCATTCGAGAGGCCCGGGTTCGATTACCGTGGCTGACCTACCTGACCCATGGGTATTTTCTGGGGCATACCTGGGTCCTTAAGCGAATGCCGGGTAGTTTAATTACATCCCCGAATTACCTGTCCCTACATTTCATCTCTATTATCATTTAAAATTATCTCTCATCTGGTGGTCTCTTTCAGGATAGAAATGTCGGCGGATGTTTCGGCGGTGCATGGCAGGATGATATGCTCTGAGGAAAACTACTTCTTCCCCCGGTAGGTCGGTTGCTGGTCTCCGCTTCTCTGTTGGGACTATTTCTGGACTGCCAGCTAGGCACCTTTGTGGCTCGGATAGCCTGTTTGACCTTTGGGGCTCGGTTGCTGGGTTCGTTGCCGTCCCGCAGTAGGGCAGCTGTCCGTTGTCCTGGCCTGTCGGAGGAAGACTCTATCCAAGTAAACTGTAGGTACCCTACCCTCTGTACTGTCGTGGCTTCTGGGTCGGCCACCCTCTGTCTACTTCGCCTCATCCTTCCTCCCGGGGGTGCCCCACTTGAGGGCATAGAACAGTGGGCCCAGCATGATGGCCTACGTACCAAATTCCCTCCGTAATGAAATTCTATTCTATCCTATCCCACGAACCCACAACGTCACAATATCAACACATTATTTGCTGGAAAATTGTTATGTTTTAATTAAAATCGTTAGCTATTAGCTTCGAAAGTACTTTATTGTCGCTTTCATACTAAACATCGAGTGAGATCAAACCTAAAGGACTACGTATCAAAGAGTGTTATCCTCCTACTAGTGTCCCACTTAGGATAGTTTCTGCCCTATAACCCGACCTACGATATAATCGATTGTGCTATACTGAGAAAAGACTTCCATCGTCCATCTAATCGACGCAAATTTTGTGGGGCTGCAAACCCATTTTTGAAACATCTTAAAACATCCTAAAGGGATACCTTTTATGACAATGCAAAGAACAAACCTTCTTTCTTACAATGGATTTCCTGGACCTAAAAGGGATCTTTTGTTATTTGGAGGACGGTATTTCTAGGCCTAAACCAATATGTTTTATCATATCCTGCTCAGTTCTGTTTATAACTTGTAGAAATGAACATGGTAAGTTATTCTCGCGAAGTTTTTGTGACAGGGAGAAATGATGAAAAAATTATTTCACATTAGAACGAGTGTGATATCGATACAAATACTCTGACAGTGAGTAAAGTGTCTAGGAGTGCTTAACTTTGTGAAGTAAGGTTTATCTTTTAATTAATGCTTTATTATTTAATTTTGAACCTATATGTGATTATTAAAGCTATACAAATCCGTAAAGTCTTCGATACTGTCGAGTTCAATTTAGTGAATTTTTATGTAACATAACAGAGTTATAGAGATATGTTTGTAATTATTTTGGTTGTAACTGAGTAAATGTTTGTACTGCTGAATATCATTCGCGTTATTTCAAAAGAAATGTGTAACAGTTAACTTAAAATTACAATAAGAAAATTAATACAACTTGTTATAGTTAACACACTCCGGATCTATATATGATATCTGATCATTCTGTTAATTAATAGAGTATTCAAGAGACATTAATTGGCAAAATTCACTTTTTACAGTTTAAGTTCTGTTTTAAAATTACATGTCTTATGATTTTGCTTTTTTATAAACTGACTACCATACGTGTCAGACCGCTGCTGACACATTTTGAGGTTGGCATTTAAACACCGAGGGTGCACCGTCCATCTAATAGACGCTGGCAGCAAGAGCATTAGAAGCCTCACTCACTCTCTCACTCACTCATTCACTCACTCACTCACTCACTCACTCACTCACTCACCCAAAGACCTACTCTGAGAGTTCAACCTGTACTCATATTCCTGGAATTTGTTCACTTTGTGGTGAACCAGTTTAATCTGTGCTTTAGGCACACATTGTATGTATTTTTACTAGTCTTGTATGCACATTTTAATTAACATTAATAATTCGCATTCCATCCGAGGGGCATAGTACCTCTGCTCCGAAAGAATATCCTGAGGTGAAAAAAAAATGGATGATATGAAATGTGTATGCAATGGATGAAACGCAAGCTAATTTCGGATCAGCGAACCTCGGCCACCGCAGCACTGCTTGAAGCCTTACAATAATAATCCTAAATATTAATTAAAGGTTCATGGCGTAAGGCGAAACGGTAATTATTAATATATAGTAAATGCAAAGGAAACCTATGAGACTAGTGAATAAGTTTGCCTGTTTTAACGTTATGGAGGTTACCTCGCCCAACGATATATCTCGAAATGGGTGGTATGAAGATATTTGGTGCCGTCAAGTTGAGCAAACCTGTACGGCTTGGCCACGCCCACCTCAGGCTCCGACGATAGGGTTCCTCACCGAAAACCTGGTTACCGGCTGCCAAAAGACGTTTTGAGCTACCCACTTTCCCCTGACGGCTGCTATCCCAAGCCCAGAAATGGGCTTGGTATAAACTATACCTTACCCTTGTTCCTTTCCCTCTAGCCTGTCAAGCGGGCTGTGCTCAGATGCCTCACAGGCAGGCGGAAGAGCACAGTTAGCATTGGGTGCACTCACCCTCAGAGGGCAGTTGCGCCCACATATGGCTAGATATACTACTGCCCAAAACAATCGCCTGATGAAAGACAATTCTTTTATACTACCCAGATAAAGCCACACTAAGCGGCTAGGTGCTGGGCAGCAAACACACCGCCCAGGTAAACCTGTGTGACTCGCATCTTCTGCTGGTTTGGTACCAAGACTTAAGTTCGCCAAGTACGGGCAGGTAGTCACGACGAGAGTTCCCCAAGTACGGGCAGACATTCAGGACGAGAGTTCGCCCAGTACGGGCAGTCAATCACGACGAGAGTTTGCCCGGTATAGGAGTCACAGCTGGGAATCTGTCACCAAGTGAATGAGAATCTACGACGCTAAGCCATATTACAGAGTGGGAGTTACGTCGGAAGTAACATTGGTACTAGGAAGGTTCCAGGCGTCGGAAGGGCCTACTGCTTCAACCACGTTAATTACGAGCAGGGTGAGAAACTTCTTCACTATTTAGTTTAGACATTTATTTGAGTTTTACTCGCATTTTATTGAGAGGGGTTTAGGGAACTAAGTTTAATAAAATATTTACTGGATGTTTCTCCTGAGCCTATGGTAAAGGTGGACTGAAACCTTATTGGTATCCATACCATAGTTGAATATATCAAAACTCAAGAGTGGTCTGTTTTACTGATGGTTCTGGTATTCTTAAACCAAGTGTTGATTCACTCAAGTTTGAGTGTGATCTTGGGTATTTACTTTATATGATTATAGATTTATTACGATTGTCACGTCAGGGACGATCAACAGAACCCTTATTTCAATTGTTTGAATCTTTGTGATATATGTGTTATATAAAATTCTGTAGTCTTAAATAAATTCAAGAAAGCTTAATATGTGTATGTGACTGCAAGCCCAAATCGCCCCACCGATCCTCGATCCAGTACGTTTGCTCAAAAGTTTGCTAGGTTACTCATCTATGCAAACAATGGCGGGAGAGGAGAGAAAGAATTGAAGAAGCCGCAAAGTGAGTTGTTATGCTCTGTAAGTTATACAGTAAAGCCTACGCGACACTATATTCATTTTCACAAACACCTTCTTCTCTCAAAGCCTTTGGGCTCTTATGTTGTTAACGGAAACTTTTCTATTACACGTTCCTTTCATTGTATTATTTATTATTAACAAGTTATACACGTAACATTGGAAATATGCTACTTAAATAATAACCTCAGAGAATGATCTCAATAGATCTGAGAAGTATTTGTTTCCAAGACAACTTATTGTCAACATGTACTTTTCACTGCCATCCTCTGCTGATTGCAATACTCTTGCCTTAACTTGGGAAGTTTCTCCACTTTATTTTCAAAAACCGCTCTTGGTAGTTCGCGGAACCCATTCTGCACAGTTCTAACCACGCCATTATCCTTTGAAAGCGTCTCCATCGGTCGGAACAAATGGCAAATAGAGGAAGTCGATGTGGAACACAGAAGTGGTTCAACTTGATGGCGGGGAAGAGTCTACAACTTCCCTAAAATTTATCCGAAGCCCGAACAATTACAGTACATTTCGAATGATTAGCAACAATTCCTGGAAGTCTAAATTAACTGTTACCTGCAGAGTAAGGTAACATTGAACGTGTATTTACTGAAAGTCATGCATACAAGTAATTTCGCAGTATTGCTCAATAGTTTTACCTGAATTTGGTTCATAAGTTGTAGATATTAATTTTCAAAACAAGAGGTATTATAAATAATCTTCAGATTTTATTTATTATACTGGAAATCTCATTTCCTAGCTGACTTATTTATCTTTAATTGATCCTTAGGTGAAAATGAAGCGACATCTTTCAAATGCCTGTTTTTTCTTTCCCAAAAACACACACAAAAGACAGACAAGAAATTAGACTTTAGCGAAAACTGTATGTGAAAATACAAGCCATGAGTGCCCTGAGGGAATTTAGAAATGGCCCATGTGTGTTAGAGATGTATTAATATATTAATTCCTAAGGTAATTTAAACTTCTTACTTCCAGTGATTAAGCTAAAAGGCTGTTTCGGTCTCATTCAATTAGTCCCACTTCTTCCTAGGGCCTCCAATGCTCCACTTTCCTCTAGATTTGTAATTATTTGTAATTATATACTATTCGAAGTAATATTCTATTGTACATTCTGCACATATGAAAGGTGCAAGGAAAAAACCAAGTAGGTCAATTTTTTGACATTGTTTCTGATTAGTCATGGGGTTTTTTGACGTTTGAACTTTGGCGTACAGGCAAGTCAATTTTTTCCGCGAAAGAACCAGGCAAGTTATCTTTCTGCTAACAGAGGTAGTACGACAGCGACTTAACTCTTCGTTGTGCTTCAGAGACAGCCATTCCTACATGGAATGTGGTATGAATGTTTGTATTTGGAATTTGAAACAATGAATGGAAACCCCCCAGAGGAGTTCATAAGTATGGTTACAAATTTAAGAATCAAACCTTCACCTTTTACTGTGTGAACGTCTGTCAGGAAATGGTATATGGCTGGGAAGAATTAGTAGATCAGAACTGTGTGACGAAATGTTCGTTTAAGACCCAGCCCGTCCAGGAAATTTGCGTATCATCCCAACACCTACGTCTGTTGAACTGGAGAGCTACTTATAATGGAGGCATGCTATCCAGTATATAAGAAAGGCTGATAAAATGCTTCAACATAGAGGCCAGAAGAATTTCAGCCGTCTTCTTTGGCTTATCCAGGCTTATTTAATTGTACTAAAAATATTACTCTACCCTTAAACTTTTCTGATAACACTGATTATATTATGCAATATACGTAACAAATTTCTGTATTTTCCTCACTCCCTCTATACATTTCGAAAGCTAAGTACCAGGATATAATGAGCCTCATGATGTTCTGTATTGAAATAACAGTGGAACTTTTCCAGGAATTGAAAAGTGTCTAAATAATGTAACTTTGTGGGTTCGTGAAATTAAAAGTCCAATTGCACAAACTCAAAATGTTCTTTATTTCCACCGAATAACAGTTGGAACACTTGCCGGTTACACATAAATTCGTAATGCACATAATTGCAATTCGTCAGTTCGTCTGTCACAGGTCCACTGCACGCTCACAATTACGTACAGTTCCTCTGATACACGTACAGAGTCTTTCAGTCCGTTCGCTCACTCGGTGCTCCGCACGCTGCTCGCCGAGAACTGAACTGACTCGCCAACTACAGGCCTTATCTAGGGAAGATCGCCGTTGCTGGAAGGTTCGCGGCGCGCAAATTTTCTCGAGATTTCTAGACGTCTGGTGGGAGTGGAAAGAGACGGTACTGGGCTCGCGCCGCTCTCCTAATCATCCCTTCAATTAGTGACACGAGACAAATGGGTAGGCGTGGTCTGAATGCTTCCCGTCTGGCCCTACTGCTCTCTGTGATGATGATGATGATGATGATGATGATGATGATGGTGGTGGTGGTGGTGGTGATGATGATGATCACAACATCCAAAACTAGAGCCAAAGCTAAAGCTAAAGCTAAAACTAGAACTACAACTAAAACGACAACAAAAACTACAACAAAAACTACAACAAAAACTACAACAAAAACTACAACAAAAACTACAACAAAAACTACAACAAAAACGACAACTACAACTACAAATCCAACTACAACTACAACTGCATCATCATTATCATCCTGATCATCATGATCATGATAATACCACTTAGCTATTCTTTCCCTGAAAAAAGTTATTGGAATGAACTTATTTGTTTGGTGCAATGTTATTGACTTAACGGATAGTAAGTACAAAATTATTTGATTTACTACTTGTTCTGGCTTTCTTACAAAAAGTGGCTTACCTGGTTCTTTCTCTGAACTCTTCATATACTTTTTCCAATTCTATATATTCCCCATTATTTCTTAATTTAACTAAAATATCCTTATCTCTTGCCGTATGCTCTCTGTTGTTATTTTACCCTCCTTGTACAACCTTTCAACTTCCTTAAAAATCGCGTTTCAGCAGCTTGTATCTTTCTTTTATATTTGTTTCAATATCAATGACTCACTACCATACATGAACACTGCTACTATTGTAGAATTTTAGTTTTGTACCTCTTCGTGTTTTACTTTTTTAATATTCTGTTTTTTATTCCATATTTGTGTATTCCAATTTATTAATGTTGTTTTCCATACCATTATCCACATAACAATTAGGTCACATCCTAAATATTTACAGTTGGGGACCTGATGGAAGCGTATTCATTCAAAAATATATCTTCGATCTGACGGGATATTTGCCATAGTGTGTTATTATTTTAGATTTATTTTCAGATACGGGAGTGTACTGAAAATCTTCCGACCTTAACATAGAGACAAGAATATTTTCAGAAATTTTAAATTTATTTTTCAACATAGTCTCCTTGTAACTTTACACACTTCTGCCAGCGATGCTCCTAACTCTGTAACCCGTCCAAATAGTACTTGGCGTTTTTATCTGCAAAATAATTGTTCACGAAGGTGATTTGACGAAAATCTATCCTCCGAGCGCAATTTTCAGATGAGGTAACAAAAGGAAGTTGCTTGGGGTTGTATCTGTTAAGGCGGATGGTCA
This sequence comes from Mantis religiosa, assembly GCA_030765055.1. NCBI lineage: Eukaryota > Metazoa > Arthropoda > Insecta > Mantodea > Mantidae > Mantis > Mantis religiosa. Next base: position 137,635,376 of record CM060957.1, read on the forward strand.
AGCAGTTCAACCCGTAATTCGTGGATTTTCGCCATTGAGAGGTGAGACGGCTCGATGTCTTGGTGAAACAGGATTTTATTTTTCTGCAAATGTGGCCACTTTTCCGAAAGTCTTGCATTTACCTTGTCAAGTAATGAAGCGTAGTATGCCTCTGTAATGGTTTTTCCTTTTTGAAGAAAATCAATTGAAATAACTCCATGACTATCCCCCCAAAGGGCCGACGCCATCAATTTCCCAGTCGGGGAAAAAAAACAGTTTTTGCTTTTTTTGGAGCCGGTTCCCTCTTTGCAGTTTCGGAGGTATGATGGTGCATCCAAGTTTCATCTACATTAATTAATCGGCGCCAAAACTCATATTTATTGCACCTAAACATCGCCAATTGGAAATGTTCATTCGAACACGTTTTTGGTCTAACGTGGCACCCAACGCGCAGACAGCTTTCTCATACCTAAAATGTTGACTTAGTATGCGACAAACACGTTCTTTTGACATGTTCATAGCATCTGTTAGCTCTCTCCTATAGCACCATTTGGTGAACTTTGGCGATGTTTCCGTCGGTAGTTGGAATTTTTGGATGTATCAAACGTTCATTGTCTCCACGTTTAAATTCAGCTGCCCAAAATTTCACTGTAGCAAATGATGGTGCAGAGTCCCCATACCCAGAATCCAACTAATCATTGAATGGCATTGGCGTATTGTCTCACAAAAACAAATATTTAATGACAGCTCGATACTCGATGTTGTCCATTTTCATAAAAACACATCAAATCACTCAAACGACTGTTACACAACCAATGAGCGTCCAAAATAGCTGAAACTTTAGTGAGTAACTGCCAACAAATGAATCAACGAAGTTCATTCGTATTTACGAGTGCTGCCATCTTCATGTTGAGGTCGGAAAATCTTCAGTTCATCCTCGTACTTTTAGGTTATGTTTCTTGCTTAATTGATATAATGTGTGCAATTATCGCAGCTGATTTACTTCCTTATCTTGTGTAATTATATCATCGGAATATGACGAGATATTCACATAATTGTTTTCCATCTCCATTCCCGGGCCAACATCACCTTTCCGTTGTTTTAGGAGATCGTCTAAATATACATTGAAGAAACACGCAGACATGCCGCATTCTTGTAACTCCTAGTTGTAGTTTCTTCTGCTTTTGTTCCGTTGCTCCTTTAGTTCCTACTGTGTAAGATTGCTTATACAAACATTTCAATGTCCCTATATATGTCAGGGGCAGCCTCTTTTTACTTATCCCACAGCTTCAGCATATTCATAAAATCGAAAGTTTTCTCAAAGTCAATAAATGAAATATGAGTTTCAAGGTTGACTTCTCGTATTTTTAAATGTAAACTTATAGTCATTGAACATCGATCTTAAAGATACCTACCATATTTGGATTACGCTTCGGAGGGGATTCGGCACTGCCACCAGTCTTAATCTGTTGTACCTATGCTCCGAATGGGACATCCCTGTGAGCAAGGATGAATACCAGAGAAGACAAAGGGCGGTCGTCCCAAGGAGCCACGACAGTGCAGACGGCAGGGTACCTACATTTTACTAGTTGGAAACTCTACGGAGCTGGAAGTTTTACTCAGAGTATACCATCCTATTATACACAACCGATACCCCCGCCCACACTTCTATTCTAACGGACCACCAAGTGAGAGATGATACATGTAAAATGATAATGGAGTGACACGAAGTTCTGAAATTAAGCTACCCTGCGTTAACCTACCTTTGGAACCGGGAATATCCTCCCGGTAGGGAATATCTCCTACTGCAGTAGGTACGGTTTTGGGGTCCCGGAGTTCCGAGTGAAATCTTTTGATTAGGTGCCTCTGAGTGGTGAGAGAGCTAATGCCAAACGCCCAAACAAGGTCCACATCCGTGTTTGACCCTCATCAAAATAAAGTAAATTAAAGTCAAAGCAGAGCCAGAGCGAAGCCAGAGCAAAGCCAGAGTAAAACCAGAGAAAGTGTGAGCAAAACCAAGGCAAAGCCAGAGCGGAGCCACAGCAGACCCAGAGCAGAGCCAGAGCAGAGCCAGAGCAAAGTCAAAGCAAACCCAGAGCAAAGCCAAAGCAGACCCAGAGCAAAGTCAGAGCAGAGCCAAAGCAGAGCCAAAGCAGAGCCAAAGCAGAGCCAGAGCAAATCCAAAGCAAATCCAAAGCAGAGCCAGAGCAATGGCAAAGCAGAGTCAGAGTAGAGCCTGAGCAATCCCAAAGCAAAGCCAAAGCAGAACCAGAGCAAAGCCAGAGCAAACCCAAAGCAATGCCACAGCAGCGCCAGAGCAGCGCCAGAGCAAAGCCAGAGTAGAGCCAGAGCAAAGCCAAAGCAGAGCCAGAGCAATGCCAAAGCAGAGCCAGAGCAATGCCAAAGCAGAGCTAGAGTAGAGCCAGAGCAAAACCAAAACAAAGCCAAAGCAGAGCCACAGCAAAGCCAAAGCAGAGCCAGAGTAAAGCCAAAGCAGAGCCAGAGTAAAGCCAGAGCAAATCCAAAGCAAAGCCAAAGCAGAGCCACAGAAAAGCCAAAGCAGAGCCAGAGTAGAGCCAGAGCAAACCCAAAGCAAAGCCAAAGCAGAGCCAAAGCAAAGCCAAAGCAGAGCCAGAGCAATGCAAAGCAGAGCCAGAGTAGAGCCAGAGTAGAGCCAGAGCTAAGCCAAAGCAGAGCCAGAGTAATGCCAAAGCAGAGCCAGAGTAGAGCCAGAGCTAAGCCAAAGCAGAGCCAGAGCAATGCCAAAGCAGAGCCAGAGTAGAGCCAGAGTAGAGCCAGAGCTAAGCCAAAGCAGAGCCAGAGTAGAGCCAGAGCAAAGCCAAAGCAGAGCCAAAGCAGAGCCAAAGCAAAGCCAAAGCAGAGCCAAAGCAGAGCCAAAGCAAAGCCAAAGCAGAGCCAAAGCAGAGCCAGAGTAGAGCCAAAGCAGAGCCAAAGCAGAGCCAAAGCAGAGCCAAAGCAAAGCCAAAGCAGAGCCAAAGCAGAGCCAAAGCAGAGCCAAAGCAGAGCCAAAGCAGAGCCAAAGCAGAGCCAAAGCAGAGCCAAAGCAGAGCCAAATCAAAGCCAAAGCAGAGCCAAAGCAGAGCCAAAGCAGAGCCAAAGCAGAGCCAAAGCAGAGCCAAAGCAGAGCCAAAGCAGAGCCAAAGCAAAGCCAAAGCAGAGCCAAAGCAGAGCCAAAGCAGAGCCAAAGCAGATCCAAAGCAAAGCCAAAGCAGAGCCAGAGTAGAGCCAAAGCAGAGCCAAAGCAAAGCCAAAGCAGAGCCAAAGCAAAGCCAAAGCAGAGCCAAAGCAGAGCCAAAGCAGAGCCAAAGCAGAGCCAAAGCAGAGCCAAAGCAGAGCCAAAGCAGAGCCAAAGCAGAGCCAAAGCAGAGCCAGAGTAAAGCCAGAGCAAACCCAAAGCAGAGCCAAAGCAGAGCCAAAGCAGAGCCAAAGCAGAGCCAAAGCAAAGCCAAAGCAGAGCTAGAGTAGAGCCAGAGCAAAGCCAAAGCAAAGCCAAAGCAGAGCCAAAGCAGAGCCAAAGCAGAGCCAAAGCAGAGCCAAAGCAGAGCCAAAGCAGAGCCAAAGCAGAGCCAAAGCAGAGCCAGAGTAAAGCCAGAGCAAACCCAAAGCAAAGCCAAAGCAGAGCCAAAGCAGAGCCAAAGCAGAGCCAAAGCAGAGCCAAAGCAGAGCCAAAGTAGAGCCAAAGCAGAGCCAAAGCAGAGCCAAAGCAAAGCCAAAGCAGAGCCAGAGTAGAGCCAGAGCAAACCCAAAGCAAAGCCAAAGCAGAGCCAAAGCAGAGCCAAAGCAGAGCCAAAGCAAAGCCAAAGCAGAGCCAGAGTAGAGCCAGAGCAAAGCCAAAGCAAAGCCAAAGCAGAGCCAAAGCAGAGCCAAAGCAGAGCCAAAGCAGAGCCAAAGCAGAGCCAAAGCAGAGCCAAAGCAGAGCCAAAGCAGAGCCAGAGTAAAGCCAGAGCAAACCCAAAGCAAAGCCAAAGCAGAGCCAAAGCAGAGCCAAAGCAGAGCCAAAGCAAAGCCAAAGCAGAGCCAGAGTAGAGCCAGAGTAGAGCCAGAGCAAAGCCAAAGCAGAGCCAAAGCAGAGCCAAAGCAGAGCCAAAGCAGAGCCAAAGCAGAGCCAAAGCAGAGCCAAAGCAGAGCCAGAGTAGAGCCAAAGCAGAGCCAGAGTAAAGCCAGAGCAAACCCAAAGCAAAGCCAAAGCAAAGCCAAAGCAGAGCCAAAGCAAAGCCAAAGCAGAGCCAGAGTAGAGCCAGAGCAAAGCCAAAGCAGAGCCAAAGCAGAGCCAGAGTAGAGCCAAAGCAGAGCCAGAGCAAAGCCAGAGCAAACCCAAAGCAGAGCCAAAGCAGAGCCAAAGCAGAGCCAAAGCAAAGCCAAAGCAGAGCCAGAGTAGAGCCAGAGCAAAGCCAAAGCAGAGCCAAAGCAGAGCCAAAGCAGAGCCAAAGCAGAGCCAAAGCAAAGCCAAAGCAGAGCCAAAGCAGAGCCAAAGCAGAGCCAAAGCAAAGCCAAAGCAAAGCCAAAGCAGAGCCAAAGCAGAGCCAAAGCAGAGCCAAAGCAGAGCCAAAGCAAAGCCAAAGCAGAGCCAGAGTAGAGCCAAAGCAGAGCCAGAGTAGAGCCAAAGCAAAGCCAAAGCAAAGCCAAAGCAAAGCCAAAGCAAAGCCAAAGCAGAGCCAGAGTAGAGCCAGAGCAAACCCAAAGCAAAGCCAAAGCAGAGCCAAAGCAAAGCCAAAGCAGAGCCAGAGCAATGCCAAAGCAGAGCCAGAGTAGAGCCAAAGCAGAGCCAAAGCAGAGCCAAAGCAAAGCCAAAGCAAAGCCAAAGCAGAGCCAAAGCAGAGCCAAAGCAGAGCCAAAGCAGAGCCAAAGCAGAGCCAAGGCAGAGCCAGAGCTAAGCCAAAGCAGAGCCAAAGCAGAGCCAAAGCAAAGCCAAAGCAGAGCCAAAGCAAAGCCAAAGCAGAGCCAGAGCTAAGCCAAAGCAGAGCCAGAGTAGAGCCAAAGCAGAGCCAAAGCAGAGCCAAAGCAGAGCCAAAGCAAAGCCAAAGCAAAGCCAAAGCAGAGCCAAAGCAGAGCCAAAGCAGAGCCAAAGCAGAGCCAAAGCAGAGCCAAAGCAGAGCCAAAGCTGAGCCAAAGCAGAGCCAAAGCAGAGCCAAAGCAGAGCCAAAGCAAAGCCAAAGCAGAGCCAGAGTAGAGCCAAAGCAGAGCCAAAGCAAAGCCAAAGCAGAGCCAAAGCAAAGCCAAAGCAGAGCCAAAGCAGAGCCAAAGCAGAGCCAAAGCAGAGCCAAAGCAGAGCCAAAGCAGAGCCAAAGCAGAGCCAAAGCAGAGCCAAAGCAGAGCCAAAGCAGAGCCAAAGCAAAGCCAAAGCAAAGCCAAAGCAGAGCCAAAGCAGAGCCAAAGCAGAGCCAAAGCAAAGCCAAAGCAGAGCCAAAGCAGAGCCAAAGCAGAGCCAAAGCAAAGCCAAAGCAGAGCCAAAGCAATGCCAAAGCAGAGCCAAAGCAGAGCCAAAGCAGAGCCAAAGCAGAGCCAAAGCAGAGCCAAAGCAGAGCCAAAGCAAAGCCAAAGCAGAGCCAAAGCAGAGCCAAAGCAGAGCCAAAGCAGAGCCAAAGCAAAGCCAAAGCAGAGCCAGAGTAGAGCCAAAGCAGAGCCAAAGCAAAGCCAAAGCAAAGCCAAAGCAGAGCCAAAGCAGAGCCAAAGCAGAGCCAAAGCAGAGCCAAAGCAGAGCCAAAGCAAAGCCAAAGCAGAGCCAAAGCAGAGCCAAAGCAGAGCCAAAGCAAAGCCAAAGCAGAGCCAGAGTAGAGCCAGAGCAAAGCCAAAGCAGAGCCAAAGCAGAGCCAAAGCAGAGCCAAAGCAAAGCCAAAGCAAAGCCAAAGCAGAGCCAAAGCAGAGCCAAAGCAGAGCCAAAGCAAAGCCAAAGCAGAGCCAAAGCAGAGCCAAAGCAGAGCCAAAGCAAAGCCAAAGCAGAGCCAAAGCAGAGCCAAAGCAGAGCCAAAGCAAAGCCAAAGCAAAGCCAAAGCAGAGCCAAAGCAGAGCCAGAGTAGAGCCAGAGCTAAGCCAAAGCAGAGCCAGAGCAGAGCCAGAGCAAAGCCAAAGCAGAGCCAGAGCAGAGCCAAAGCAGAGCCAGAGTAGAGCCAAAGCAGAGCCAAAGCAAAGCCAAAGCAGAGCCAGAGTAGAGCCAAAGCAGAGCCAAAGCAGAGCCAAAGCAAAGCCAAAGCAGAGCCAAAGCAAAGCCAAAGCAGAGCCAAAGCAAAGCCAAAGCAAAGCCAAAGCAGAGCCAAAGCAGAGCCAGAGTAGAGCCAGAGCTAAGCCAAAGCAGAGCCAGAGCAGAGCCAGAGCAAAGCCAAAGCAGAGCCAGAGCAGAGCCAAAGCAAAGCCAAAGCAGAGCCAAAGCAGAGCCAAAGCAGAGCCAAAGCAAAGCCAAAGCAGAGCCAAAGCAAAGCCAAAGCAGAGCCAGAGTAGAGCCAAAGCAGAGCCAAAGCAAAGCCAAAGCAGAGCCAAAGCAGAGCCAAAGCAGAGCCAAAGCAAAGCCAAAGCAGAGCCAAAGCAGAGCCAAAGCAGAGCCAAAGCAAAGCCAAAGCAGAGCCAGAGTAGAGCCAAAGCAGAGCCAAAGCAGAGCCAAAGCAAAGCCAAAGCAGAGCCAAAGCAGAGCCAAAGCAGAGCCAAAGCAAAGCCAAAGCAGAGCCAAAGCAAAGCCAAAGCAAAGCCAAAGCAGAGCCAAAGCAGAGCCAGAGTAGAGCCAGAGCTAAGCCAAAGCAGAGCCAGAGCAGAGCCAGAGCAAAGCCAAAGCAGAGCCAGAGCAGAGCCAAAGCAAAGCCAAAGCAGAGCCAAAGCAGAGCCAAAGCAAAGCCAAAGCAGAGCCAAAGCAAAGCCAAAGCAGAGCCAGAGTAGAGCCAAAGCAGAGCCAAAGCAAAGCCAAAGCAGAGCCAAAGCAAAGCCAAAGCAGAGCCAAAGCAGAGCCAAAGCAGAGCCAAAGCAGAGCCAAAGCAGAGCCAAAGCAGAGCCAAAGCAAAGCCAAAGCAGAGCCAAAGCAAAGCCAAAGCAGAGCCAAAGCAGAGCCAAAGCAGAGCCAAAGCAGAGCCAAAGCAAAGCCAAAGCAGAGCCAAAGTAGAGCCAGAGCTAAGCCAAAGCAGAGCCAGAGCAAAGCCAAAGCAGAGCCAAAGCAGAGCCAAAGCAGAGCCAAAGCAGAGCCAAAGCAGAGCCAGAGCAATGCCAAAGCAGAGCCAGAGTAGAGCCAGAGCTAAGCCAAAGCAGAGCCAGAGCAAAGCCAAAGAAGAGCCAGAGCAATGCCAAAGCAGTGCCAGAGTAGAGCCAGAGCAAAGCCAGAAGAAAGCCAAAACAGAGCCACAGCAAAGCCAAAGCAGGCCAGAGCAAAGCCAAAGTAGGCCAGAGGAAAGCCAAAGCAGAGTCAGAACAGAGCCAGAGCAAACCCAAAGCAGAGCCAAAGCAGAGCCAGAGCAAACCCAAAGCAAAGCCAGAGCAGAGCCAGAGTAGAGCCAGAGCAGAGCCAAAGCAGAGCCAGAGCAGAGCCAGAGCTAAGTTAGAAGAAAGCGTAGGCAAAGCCAAAGCAAAGCTAAAGTAAAGTTAAGGTAAAGTCAAAGGAAAGTACAATAAAGTAAAATAGAGCTTTTTGAAAGGGCGCTAATGATCATGGATTTGACTGCCCTGAAATATAAATCACCATCGACCCGAGAAGAACCTCGAAATAAACCCATGAGTCAGGTAGGTCGGTCACGGGAATCGAACCCACACCTTCTGAATGCGGGCCACAGACAAAATGATCTGAGCCATCGTGCTCAGTACCTACCATATTTACTTTAAAGAAACTCTTATTTTATTCTTTTGAATAATAGTTCCCAGAATGCACATCAATTAAAGGATAGAAGTTAGAGAAACACAGTTTTATGTGTAACATTAGGTTTTAAATTTATAGCATATTTGTGATATTTGAATACTTAATGCGATAGTATCAAACAATCCTGCAAAAGCTGGCCATATGTACAGATGAAATTACAAAATCTGTGAGGCAGTTCTAAAGCCACTTGCGCTGGATTCTTGTTTCGCAACCAGAAGTGTGTGTTAAATCAGCTGAGACTCACAGTACAAACACAGGTTTTTTCTCGCCTATAGGACAGAGCTCGGCAAACAACGTATAGCCTGTCTTGTTTCGGAAAGTGGGAAGTTGTTCGGAGAGGCCATAAAGAGGTCTGCTGTAGACTCCTGTTGAGAGAACAGCCTCCTGGCGCTACAAATGTTTATATCCCCTCTCGCTTCTAATTTAGCCAATATACCCAGAGAAAAAAAAAAATCTTGTTTCTTTCCCTATCGCACTTTTTGCGACGTCATCATTTTATTTCCTAGCGAAGATTGTGAGGGTGGGACTAAAATGCAAATGCAAAGAGCAGTTAGAATTTTCCAATTCCTCCTGTCTACTTTTCCTCCGATTTTATTTGCTCTCTCCCCTCACTTTGCAACGCATTTTTTCCAACGCTAACGTACAAATCCTGTTGCCGTGCTTTTAATTCAGTTTTTATGTGTCTCGGTTAAGTGCTGCATCGGTTTTGAATCTAAAAACTATTACTAGCATTATTGCTACTACTGAATTTAAATCACAGTTCAATAAACATTATGTCATTAAATTAAAGTACCTGCAACATCTCTTTAAACAACTAACTTTTATCGTTAGGAAAGTTAATTTGCTGAGACAAAACGTCTCGAAGACACAGATTGGCATACCAATCAGTTTTCTAAAATAAGTATTTGACCTAATTCAGGCAAAGACAACTCTTTATCCTTCTCGTTTTTCTGTTTATTTGGCTTCAATTACTAAGCAGTAATTGAAATGAGATGTGCAATACAGTAAAACTTATCTTCATCGGAATGAAACGGCATCTCAAAAATTTCCGTTAAAGACAGATTTCGTATGACAAACTTGTTTTTCTATTTTAATTCACATAAAGCCACATAGGAAAACACACAATAAATCATTGGACAATTTTCTTCCGAAACATTTCTCACTTTTTAAAACAATAACTTATTTGGCAACGCATGGAAGTATAATCCCGTCTCTTCACCGTCAATTTTTCAGGTTTGTATCCGTCGGTTATTGAAGGTAATTTAATAACCCATTCAGCGATGGCTTTATAATCTTTGAAAAAGCTAAAGGCATATGGAGGCGGGTCGTAGTGCAGACTCCACCCAATCCTAAGCTTGCCCCACCTACCAGCACTGTCGAATGTGGTACACGCATCTAACGCGAACTGAACTGAGAACATTGTATTAATTAACTACGCTCGGATAGATGTTTCTAAAATGACAAGATGCCAATCTTATAATAACAAAGAATTTTATTTTCTGATCATGACCGTACACAATTCCTGTCTCCACGATACTTAGAACACGAGTGATGCAAGTTTTTTCTTTCACATGGTTATGGTTAAATGTTACGGATAAATATTTTAATATTACAAGTGCCAAACTTATAATAAGAAAGAATGCTATTTTCTCATCATGACTATACAAAAATACTGCCCCTACGATATTTTAAAACACGAGCGATGCACGTTTTATCTTTCACATGGTTATGGTTAAATGTCACGTATAAATATTTGAATAATACAGATGCCTAACTTATAATAAGAAAGAATGTTATTTTCTGATCATAACGGTACAAAAGTCCTGTCTTTACGATACTTAGAACACGGGCGATACACGTTTTATCCTTCACATGTTACGATTAAATGTCAGGATAAATATTTGAATAATACAGATGCCAATGTTGTAATAACAAAGAATGTTATTTTCTGATCATAACGGTACAAAAATACTGCCTCTACGATGTTTTAGAACACGAGCGATGCACGTTTTATATTTCGCATGGATATGGTTAAATGTCACGGATAAATATTTGAATAATACGGATGCCAAACTTATAATAATAAATAATGCTATTTTCTCATCATGACTGTACAAAAAATCCTGCCTCTGCGATACTTAGAACGCGAGCGATTCACGTTTTATCCTTCACTTGCTATCGTTAAATGTTACGGATAAATACATGAAAGTTACAGATGCCAGTCTTATATTAAGAAAAAGTATTTTATGATCATGACCGTAAAAATACGGTCGCTAGAATACTTATAACTCGAGGGATGCACTTTTTATCTTTACATGGTTATGGTTACCCAACTTCCATCCATTCAACACAGATAAGCCTGAAAAACAACACCATTCTTTCCTCATAACATTTATCTCAAGCATAAATAAATAATGCACCTACTATTAAAACATAAGTCACGCAGTTTGAAACAAAGTTAATTTTCAGTTCGCTTGCAGAGGTGTCGTTTTGTTAAAGTGAATGGCATCGTGAAGTCGTGTGTTGAACTCGAGCTGAAATATGGTAAATATTACATTACATTTTTATTCTACACATATATTTTTGTGATCCGAGTACGTGAACATGTCCCTCGAAGCTGGTTCAAGGGATTTTTCGATCAGCAAGCGTGAAGTGAGTGATTCTTGGGGCAAAAACATTATATTTAATATGAACAAGTTTTTACGAAATCTCTCCAATCCAGGATATAAGGCAACTATAGAGATTTTTCAAAATCCCAGCAATTAACTCTGTAACCTTGTGGTGTGGTTAGTGTACACACAGTGCCACGAATTTGTAGTGAAGCAGCTTCATCCTTAGAAAAAGGGGGCGTGCCTGTGTTTCAATCTCCGGGAAAGATTATGAAGTCGTAAAGCGAGTTACTGGATTGGAAACAGTGCTTGCTGTTCTACTGCTGTGACGTTGTGCCAGAGTAATATCTAAATGTTTTAGGAATATTTAATGTGTTGTTTAATTACGGGAAGGATAGCCAAAACCTTTGCTGGCGAGTAAAACTGCACTTATGTACATAGGTACACGGATCCTCTACAGGTGCACGTAGAGGCAACGTGCTGTGCTTGAGTATTGGTCAGGCCTTTAACTTTTGCGAACGGTATAGTGTTAACATCATTTGACTCCCCACAAAATTTGTCAAAACGTATCTGATATGTTTTACAAAATCTTTTCAGCCATCCATTGTATGCCTTGAATTCAATCTTATCCAGTTTTTCAGCTACCATTTTAGCAAATTGTTGTAACATAGCCCTGGTATGTGGTGATTTTTGCCCTAACTCTAATGAACCACTCTCACATTATTTGATTAATGTCCTGGTTTTATTTCCTAAAGTTCTCTTTTTATTTTCCTATTAGCACAACTTTCCTGCCGCATCAGAATGTACGTTTTATTGTTTAGAATCTCGTAAAACTGAGTTCTGCCTGCTTTGAACACTTCATGGCCTGATTTACGCTCAATTTATCTGTTAACTTGCATAAATAACTTTCATTGTCGTTAAGATTTAGCACTGTCTGCCCAGAACAAGAAGGCAAGCTAGAGGAATGTGTAACGTATTCACTTTCGCTGCCCGTACGGTGTTAATGCTCTCCTTTCGAGTATGATAAGGATGCTAGGTTCGTTTAAAATGCTCAAGAGTTTTCACATAACTCACCCACACATAATACCAACCACTGTATTTACTGCAACGAGCATTAGACCTGACAACATGGGTGACTTATATACACTCGCATACACCCATTTTCTAGTAAACAGATCCACTAACAGAGCAGATAAATAATTCAAACCCCTCTACCCTTCATTTCTCTCTTGCCTTCTTCTGGTGGGCAGACAGTGTAGTTCTCGTTTTTGATGCCATCGTGACTGTACCTTTGTTGAAATTTAACTGTGTGCTGTGGAGTTGAACTATGCAGTGAAGAATGGCTGTGATAGGCTTCTCAGTGTTGAATCCGTCATTAGCGCACCCCCACCTTCCTACTTAGGTCAGGTAGCAACAATCTGGTTATGTTTCAACTGTAATATGTATAATCCTGATTCTCAAATGCGTTACCATGGTTTTACCTTTGTTAATAGAAACCTCTCAGATATCGCACTGATTCTTGTAAGGTGAGAGGGGAACTACGCCAAGAGCCAAGAGCAGGTGCAGGTCGCCCGGGTTCTCCCAGGCGGAGGGTTACACGCCACGGTACCTATCCGCTGTACGGATTTACCCGTGCGGTAAGATAGATGTAAGTTATTGCGCAAGCTTGCGTGTCGTTATGTTAGACGGCGCAGTTAACCTCTACTGATGCTCCTGGTGCCGGGATATTCCCCTTGGGGGAACAGTGCCCGTTCCACCCTGCTTTTGTGGTCGCTAGTGAGCCGACAAGCCGTGGTGGAACCAGTAGCGAGAGGCCAGATGGAAATTGGGTTGATGGTATTGGTATTTCCAGGTCGTGCGCGCGTCCCAGGGCACGACTGCAGGTATTAACCTGCCAGCCGCGGCGAGGGCGCGAGGTTACCTGGCGGTGATTGTTAGGGGTGGGAGGATAGGCAGACTCTACCACCCAAGGGCGTCCTTGGGAGGCGATAGCTCCTCCTCTCCTGGGGAGACGGTGGTCGTATTGACCAAGTGTGTTCACCAGCTGGTTAGGGTGGGGAGTGATCTTGGCATACAACGTGCGTGTTCGTTCGCGAACGACGTCTACGACGTATGGTATGCCAGACTGGGTGTGCAGGAAGTGAGATGGGAACCTGCGGTCGGTACCGTAGATCATCCTTAAGGCCCTGTTCTGCACGGCTTGCAGCCTGCGGAGGATGGTATGAGCCACCGAACCCCAGACCTCTCATCCGTACAGGATCAGAGGCGGGACGGTCGCACGGTATGTCCGCAGTTTGAGGCGGATGGGCATTGTGGATCTGAAGATCGGATAGAGTTGCCTGAGTGCAGCGTGGCCGAGGCCTGCCTTTGCCCTGACGTGCGGAGTGAAAGTGAGGCCGCGGTCCAGTTGGATTCCCAGGTATTTGGCGGTTCGAACCCAGGGGATTCTTCTCCGCCTTAACCGCAGGTCACCTTCTGAGCGCCAGCTACGGGTCTGGGAACTACGCAGTTCTCGGATCCGTGCTAAGCCCCAATAAACGCATCACTTCAGCCAATAGAATTCACATGAATCACAAATGACAGACGTTCACTCCAAGTGACGTAATCAGTACTTTATCTGAGAGGTATCTATTGCCAAATATAAATCTATGATAACCATTCGAGCAGCACAATAATACTCAGAGCAGAGAATCGCATTTTCACCGGATGCCTGAAAAGTTTTTAAATTCTGCATCCCAGAACAGGAAATTTTCCATTAAAATGGATATGTTTATTTCCGTTGTCTCTGTGAGACCATTTCCGTTTAATTAAGGGAATTTAGTATGTTTTTCACACCCAAAATTAATGTGGTCATGAAATATTTCCAATTAAGACATATTTCCGCGTAAGCCAGTGGTCCGATGAAGGCAGGTTCTACTGTATTTTGAAATATTAATAATAATCATCACCACTACCTATTAATAATAACAAACAGACATCGGATTACGTACAGCTTTAAAGGGATCTGAAATTTACGGGTCTCGCATTATATAACTGCTGACGTCAGTTCCGGGGACAACGAGCAGGGATAGTCCGGTTCCCTAAGCGTAGCTTTAGTTTCATTACAACAACTGCTAGCCACACAGGTAGATCTACCTTTCAGCGAATGCAAAGTGTTGGACATATTGCGTTAGTAGCATTACTTTTATAACAATTATTAGCCAATCACCATTTTATAAATCAAAAGGTTTAGGTATTATCAACAACCATTAAACAGCTTGAAGAATGTACTTTCGAACTGTCTAAAAGCAGTCGAGGGGATATCTGTAAAACATTAACCATGCACCTCCTAGTAAACGAACAAAAAATGAATTATCAATATTCAACACAAATGCTGCGTAATATAGGAAATAAACTAAGTCTCGGACAAATATATGAAAATGATTTGTATTACTATATGTACCTTAACGTCATGTGACGTTGAGCGAACTTTCTCCCAATATTTCTCTATTGTTTCAGTGAGAGCCGCAGAAAATTCACATCGACAATTTACGAATGTACATGGTTGTTCACTGTAATTCCCACGCCGTGGCTCAGTGGTTAGACCGCTTGGCTCTCACCAAGGCGGCCCCGGTTCGATCACAGGCGACCGCAAAGTGAGATCTGTGGTGGACAACACGGCGTTGGGGCGGGTTTTCTCCGGGACCTCCGGTTTCCCCCGCCATCTCATTCCACCGGTGCTCCATCTTCATCTCATGCATCATCAGTGTCACCGCCTGCGGAGCCGTATGTAGTAAAAGCGGGCGTTAAACACCACACATTTCATTTCCCACATCGAAAGCAACGAGGATGGCATATTGTAATGTAGGTTACATTTTGTATCCGTACCGGACTGTACACACACAGCGCTTCGATATACTTGTTGGCATGAACGTTTGTTGATATCGTGCCTGAACTTGTATAGTACCTATGTGCGTACATTGATTGCTAAGGTTTACGAGATCCGATGTCTGATAATTAATAATAACAGTAGTTCAATATTAAATTCCTGACTTCCTTTCGACTTCTAGTATGCTTTTCCATCTGCACTAAAATGGGTATATAATTAAACCATATAGCTACGTTCTGGAAATGTTTATCTACTGTTTGCCCACCACAAGAAGGCAAGCGGGGAATGAAGGAGAGAGAAACTTGAACTGTTTGACTGTTCTGCTAGTGGATCTGCTTACTACGAAACGAGTGTATGAGACTGAATTTGAGATGCAAGCTGCCAGATCAAATGCTCGTTTCAGTAACTTCAGTGATAGATATTATGCATGGATGTGTTATGTGACAGCACTGTGTATTTTAAATAAACCTAACGTCCTTATCATATTCGGAAGGCGAGCATAAACACAACATAAAAACATACTTCACACATTCCTCTGGCTTGTATTCCTGTGCTGAGCAGAAGTATAAATAGAAGAGGCTAGGCAATAATATATGTAAATAAACGATAGTGTGTAGAGAATGTTCCATGAATGTGGGAACGTAGGTATGGAGGCATTTTGTATCAACAATCAGGCTACAGAATGCCCATTAGAAGCAACAGGAGGGATAAGGAAAGCTTTAGCGTCACTAAGATTATATTACACAGTAATTACACATCGGCATTACATAGTGAAATGCGAACTGAGGTGTCCTTGGATGATGACCAAATCCGATATACAGACAACTAATCAGGGGACGCATGCGCTTTTGTGCGGCGCCGTCAGATGATTGGGAGCCTGTTTAATATTAACGGCTCTCATTATATCCGTCTGACATGTGTCACTCGGCTGAAACTATTTAATGACCATCATAGATAGGTTTCAACTAACTATGATAATGTGTGCTTACGCTGCCACCCAACTCCTAAGTTTTGAATGCTTCATTAACGTTATTGTTCCTGAATAACCCTGATCCGTCAATATACGCACAGATCCACGTGCCTCAGTCCATTATCCTTTATTACAGTTAGCCTTGCACATGTGACGTCAAACCAAAGCTTCACTCTGTTTCTGAATTATTGTTTCTGAAACTTACAATCCTAATGTGGATATATTACACAGTTTATCTGCCAGCATTTATTTATGGCTCAGAAAGCTGGACAGTACTGTCGAAACATGAAAGTAGAATTACGAGCATAGAAATGAAGTATTGTGGACATGTATAAGGAAAACTAGAACTAAGATAATAAGAAACTTCCAAATAATATCCTTAATCAAGAGCCAGTACAAGAAAAGATAAAGGCAAATGCATTAAGGTGGTTCGGACAAATAAATAAGATGGATGATATGATACCGAAACAGATATGGTAGGCCAGAGGGGAAAAAGAAGGGGAGAGAGCGAGCATGAATGGAATGGAGCGATTATGCAGAGAAAACAATGAATAACGAGGGAAAAACTTGAAGGCAAGCTAAGCAACTGAAGAGGGATAGGGAAGAATATAGAAAACGGATCATAACCGGCTGAGGAAACCCGAAACTCGAAAGGGCATAAGGGAGAGGAACAACAGAACACACAAGCATTAATCATTAAACGTAAATCTGTGGTACATTAAATAAAGTTATCTCAGTACCATGCTTTAACGAAACTACTGTTCCACAAAACATTTCATTAAATACACCAGCAATAATTGTGTTATTCCGAATAGGATACGATAGAACAGGATAGGATTTGACGAAAGGGGCTAGGCGCGTCAAACAGATTGGTCTCCTCCTTCTCCTCCTCCTTCTCCTCCTCCTCCTTCTTCTCCTCCTTCTCCTCCTTCTTCTCCTCCTTCTCCTCCTTCTCCTCCTCCTTCTCCTCCTTCTCCTCCTTCTTCTCCTCCTCCTCCTCCTTCTTCTTCTCCTCCTCCTCCTCCTTCTCCTCCTCCTCCTCCTCCTCCTCCTCCTCCTCCTCCTCCTCCTCCTCCTCCTCCTCCTCCTCCTCCTCCTCCTCCTCCTCCTCCTCCTCCTCCTCCTCCTCCTCCTCCTCCTCCTCCTCCTCCTCCTCCTCCTCCTCCTCCTCCTCCTCCTCCTCCTCCTCCTCCTCCTCCTCCTCCTCCTCCTCCTCCTCCTCCTCCTCCTCCTCCTCCTCCTCCTCCTCCTCCTCCTCCTCCTCCTCCTCCTCCTCCTCCTCCTCCTCCTCCTCCTCCTCCTCCTCCTCCTCCTCCTCCTCCTCCTCCTCCTCCTCCTCCTCCTCCTCCTCCTCCTCCTCCTCCTCCTCCTCCTCCTCCTCCTCCTCCTCCTCCTCCTCCTCCTCCTCCTCCTCCTCCTCCTCCTCCTCCTCCTCCTCCTCCTCCTCCTCCTCCTCCTCCTCCTCCTCCTCCTCCTCCTCCTCCTCCTCCTCCTCCTCCTCCTCCTCCTCCTCCTCCTCCTCCTCCTCCTCCTCCTCCTCCTCCTCCTCCTCCTCCTCCTCCTCCTCCTCCTCCTCCTCCTCCTCCTCCTCCTCCTCCTCCTCCTCCTCCTCCTCCTCCTCCTCCTCCTCCTCCTCCTCCTCCTCCTCCTCCTCCTCCTCCTCCTCCTCCTCCTCCTCCTCCTCCTCCTCCTCCTCCTCCTCCTCCTCCTCCTTCTCCTCCTCCTCCTTCTCCTCCTCCTCCTTCTCCTCCTCCTCCTCCTCCTCCTCCTCCTCCTTCTTCTTCTTCTTCTTCTTCTTCTTCTTCTTCTTCTTCACTTAATGGCATAGGCAATCAAGTGCCTGTTCCACCTTCGAAGTCCTCCAGCCATCGTTTCCTGGGTCTGCCCACCGATCTCCTACCTTTAGGATGATACTGTAATATTTGTTTTGTAAGTCTATTATCTTGCATTCTTTCAACATGTTCCTTCCATTTTTGTTTTAGATCTTTTAACCTAACATTCATATTAAAAATGTCCAGCTCTTCTCTTATATTTTAATTTCTTATTAAGTCCCTCTTCGTGAATCTTTTCACACTTCTCAAGAATTTCATTTCTGAAGCCTGTATTTTACTCTGTTGCTTTTTAGTTAACGTCCAAGTCTCACTTCCGTATGTCAGTATAGGTACAGTCATAACTTTGCAGAACTTTAATTTTGTTTCTTTACGTATTTTGTTTCTAAATGCTCTATTAATTGTTCCACACACTCTTTGAAATTTGCATATTTTATTGTAGACATCCTATTCCTTGTCATAACTAACATCAATTCCCAAGTAGTTAAAATGGCTTAGCTGTTCAACGCAACGATTATTTATAACTACTTTTGTTCTAATTGGCTCATTCCCAATGAATGCCATTACCTTTGATTTTATAAGAGTAATTTTCATATTATATTGCTTCAAAGTTCACTAAGTTCAAAAATAGATTTTTGCAGGGCAGACTCGCTATTTTGTATAATAGCTAAGTCGTCAGCAAACAATAAAATATTTAAAAAGTTTTTATTTGTAATTTTAAAACCTACATTCACTAGCTGCTTCCATTTGCACACTAGGTCGTCAATATAAATACTAAAAAGTGTAGGTGATAAAGTACACCCTTGTCTGACACCCTGATTAGTAAGAACTCTTTTTTTTAAATTTTACCATTGTTCCTCACATTTATTTATTTTCTTTTTTTGGAAGTAGAATCACTGTATCATTTTTACTAATTGTTGTGGGTATCCTCGTTCTTCCAATATTTGCCACATTTTGCATCGGTTTACCCTATCGAAGGCTCTTTCAAAGTCAACAAATGCCATATGCATTTCTTTATTAAACTTCCTATGTTTTTCAATTAGTCAGACTGGTCTTCTGTACCTATACACCGAGTGGGGTATCCCCGTTTGGGAGTATAATGTGAGGGAGGACGACGGGGATCCTACACTTCAACAGTTGGAAACTCCCTGGCAGTCTAGGACAACCGACATACCTCGGTCGGTTTTCCGCGTTCCGAAGCAGTTCTCCGAGGACGGCTTGCAGAAAACAGATCGCCTCCAGAGCTGGGAATACTCCAGGAGGCTTGCACAACCGACATTCTTCCTGACATGTTCCTGAAACTGCCCACTAGGCCGGCCCTGAGACCGGAGGTCATCCCTCAGGAGGAGAAAATGTTTACCAGGAGCATATCATCCTGCAATGCAGAGCCAATATTCCCGCCGAAACTTCTACCCTGAAATAGACCAATAGACCAGGTAAAGAACTGGTATGAAATGGTAATGGAGTGACAGGAATTTCAGAAATTAATCTACCCAGCATTTGCTACCGACCAGGGAAAAGCCCCCAAAAACCCATGATTCAAGAAGATCAGCCACGGGAATCGAACCCGATCCTCCCGAATGCGGGCCAGAGACGAAACCGCCCGATCCACGCCGTCGGTATTCCGATTTAAACTCTGAACCATTCTAACGGCGAATAATTTGGTCTAGCGAGTAACATAGCTTTACGTTAGTACTTTATCAAACAATAAAAAGCAGAATCTACCGAATTTGTCTGGTGAAACTGGCCAAAAGCTTTACAGTATATTATCACTACCAGTAGAGAGTCGTAAATTATCTGGAAGCCATTGATTATGGGTACCATGAGCAAAATAATCTGTTTAATTAAGTATTTACTGTTTTATTGCATTTGGTGTTGTAGATACAAGTGAAATTCAGGATGCTGAAGGAATAATTCTTTTCTTAAAGGATATATAGCCTTGATATATAAAAAGCGACTAACACAGCCAAAGTTCGATTCGGAAAACATTGGAAACATTCGATGACGCTGCGTTCACAATATGAGCTTTAGAAACGCCGCTTCAAATCTCGGCTATAACATGAAATTTTTCAGTCTGACTCTAACTTTCCATACCTCGACCTATACACGGATAGTGTTAAAGAGCAATTAATTTTTCCAGTATATACGCTTTACTACCACTCTGGCTTCATCTCAAAGCTGTGTGATAGGTAGGGAGATGCTTTGCGTCTTGGCCATATACATGGTAGCCGAGCGGTAAAACGCCTGTGTATCGTAAGTGGACCAACATGTGTTCGAATCTTTGCTGTGCATGTGTCTTATCATCATCATCGTTACTGTAATAGCAATGCCTCTTGTTTTTCTTGCAGAGGATGAATAATAATATTTAAGCAAATTCATTTATAAAAACGGAAAAAACATGTTCCTTTTTTTTTAAACAAATGCATTGTTCTTATCAAATTGTCTTAAAATTGGTTGTGTTAGCACTCGGGCTCATTCATCTGTTACCAATGTTGCTGGCATAAAATGCGAGTCAAAATTTCTCCTAGACCAAAAACTTTCATGTAACTCTCATTTTGTCTACCATAACAAAATATTTCGCAAAAACATTCCATAGAATCAAATAAAATGAAAATTGAACAGCCTAAACTATAATTGTGTATTATTTTCACTCAATTTTCGCGACTGGTCCCATTAAAGAAATAAACTTCCTTAAAATATTAGATGGTAAATTAAAATTGTTTTAATTGTGTATCTTTATCTTGCAACTTTCATTTTCAATGTAATTTACCAGTAGGTTAACGTGCATAGCTGCCCTCTTTTTCGCATAGTGATGTATACCAGCAGACAACGATATATACTAAATTATGGACTGAAAAACCTCATGAGGTTAATTATTTCCTACATACTCTTGTAAAAAGTAATTAGAGAATGTAATACTCACAAGGTCTTGTACTGGCTTTGTCTTAAATGATATAACTAGTGCCAATAGGGCACTGATTTGTATTAAGCCACGAAAAAGGTGTTCATTATGATTAAAATATATAATCACGAAACACAACCTTCACGAATGTGGAATAACAGAACGTTGAACTTCATTGGGAAAAATAAATTATTAATTTCACCTGCACTTTCCTTTAAATTACGTCAAAATTTATTCTAAAACTATTAAGTATACGATTAAGGCAAGGCTAGACTGAAAATTCACCGAAAATTTTGAAAATCATGGAATTTTCTTTCTTGGCATTTTTGGTAGCTCAGAGTGTGTAGTAATAGATGACATGTTATTTTTACCATTTGCACCATTTTAGGCCATTTAGGCCATCATGCGACAATCTAAAGAGACTTTTAACAATCGCTAAAAGTATCAATTATTACTTTAAAGTTAATTTTCTTAGAAACCGTTTTCTAATACTTTTCAGTATACAAAATGTTTCACGCGTCAAAGTTTTTCATTTAACTTGGAGAAACTTACAGGATAGGTCCATAATATGTAAATAAGAAACTTCACATTCCCCCTTTTTGTTAATACTCAAGTTTTGAAAATTATATGGTGTTAAGGAATAAAAACAGGTAATATTTTCAAACTTTTGAGAGCTAACACATGGAAAATATTTTGGATCAAATGCTACAAGAATATTCCAAAAATAAGAAAGTGGGTTTTATAAAATTTCTGTGTACTAGGCGAAAACAAAAACTGAACTTAAAAGCTAAAATTTTTTGACGCGTAGAACATTTTTAATTTTTACAACATTCTCCAAAAAATAATTGATAGTTAATGAATTATTTTGTGTAGCAACATAAAAAATTGCATGCAAGTTTAAAATAATACTCTAATTATGTGGTTAAATTTTCTTAATAACAGGTTTATTATTATAGAATTTTGAATTTTCAGTGTAGCCTTGCCTTAATGTTTATTTCAAACCTCTACTAGTTCAATTTCATTATGATTACTCAAGTTGTTCACTTATATATAAATTATTACTCAAATGTTTTATGCTTAGTCCATAGAAATGTTGAATAGTCCTTTTATTTCTCCTGAGCTCAGGCAAAGGGCACACAATATCAAAACTAACATTTAAAATGTTGGCTACACTCAGACAGAAGTTAGTTCACACTAGTATTTGAGACTTGCATTTGCGAGATACACTGATCTTCGTTTTTTTCGTAATTTTTTCAGATACGGAATACAAAGTTCACGAATTTTATCTTTCATTTCGTTTCTTTCGTCCTGCAAATAAGTGGGGTTAAGCGCGGTGTTTGGTGGTGTACGGCGAATACGGTAGAGAAAGCTTTGGAGAATTACTTCCTCTGATGCATGATCTTATTTCCAAATATATGTACGAAACTATTTGGAAAATATAGGAACGTGGTTGATATATTCCATCTACTTAAGCTAGTGAACCCACTACGCAGTTGCCTGCCAGATTTGGGCACCTTATATACTATCTGGCCTAGTTCTCTCTTTTGGAAAATTAATAATTACAAAGGATTTACCTTGTTCCAAAAATATAAACAAATAAAGTTTGATAAAAATCTGCAATATCATACCCTTTTCCTAATTTCCTAAGCCACGATATAAATAGTCTAATTTTTCACACATATTGAACTTTTATTATCTTTTACAAAATATCTCTACAGATAATATGAAAAACAGTAAAACAATAAAATAAATATACAATAATAACACTACCTTTAAATAAAACTTGCTATTACCCACATTTTAAATTCCTTACTCCTTTTTAAATTATATAATAAAATTAACTAGTTTACAAACATATTTAACAAAATAAAATAAAGTATCTAAGCTAATATATTACTGGTATCCAGTAAATAATTAAACGGCAACTGAGTATTTAAAAACCAAACTATTTCTTCATCTACCTATTATGATATGTACTGGTTACCAGCACAACATCTAAATTTATGTTATTTTAACTAATGCACCAGAGTATTTTTGACTTTACATTGGCATTCTAATATTAAAATACTCCAGATATTAAATAACGCATTGAGCAATTTAAATCAAAATTTATGTAATGCATCCCATCGTTACAACTCAAAATTCATTCTAATCAGATACAAAATCTTAAAATCTAAAGAAAAATTTTCAAATAACCCTTACCATACTAGTTATCTATTAGTGTATGTATATTGGGAAATATTAAATATCAAAACCCAAAATTTTGCAGAAAGGTAAACTTTTAATACCCTAAAATCACATTTACACTAAAATACGTTGAAAAGTAATCAAAACCTATCTCTCTAAATAAACAAAATATGAACTTCATACACTAAAATATTCTCAAAAGAAAAGTATCATTAAAAATTAAAATTTAAAAAAAGGAATCCAAATTAATTAAAAAGTATAATTAAAACAACAAATCTCAACTACAGTTATTATAAATTTGTTTCAAGTATCAAACAACACAATAACAGTATCCAACGAAGCTATCAACTCAGGCAAACAAATTAACATACTGTGGAAACAATCACATAGACAAATTAATGACAATGAAGGAGCAGATGCAGCAGCCCGGGAAGAAACCAGTTTACCTCCAGATGAAACAATTACATGCATAACTTACCAAGATTATATTGTGTACATTAAAAATTTCATCAGAAGAAACCGGAAAAATCAGTGGTATAACAACTCAAACAGCAAACTGCATGTTATAATGACTAACTGAATATTAAGACCTCTTAAACAACTGAAACGTGAGGAACAAGTAGCTTTAACTAGACTAAGAATTGATCATTGTAGAATCACGCATTCACACATCATATCCAAGGATCCAGCCCACATATGTGAGATGTGTCAGACAGCTTCAACAACTGTACATATCATCACTAAATGTGCCAAATACACAAAGTGGCGGACGAAGAGCAAGCTTCCATCTGATGATTCTACTCTACTTAATGATCGTAAAATGATCAGTAAAATTCTACAATTTACAAAAGACGCTTCATTATTTCAGTTATTTCAATATTGTACTGTCGTTAATGTTACACTTTATTGAAAACCTACCAAACAATGTTATAAATTATACCAATGCCCACCTCGGTAGCGTAGATGGTAGCGTGTCTGCCTCACGTTCAAGAGGTCCCGAGTTCGAATCACGGTCAGGGTGAGTTATCTGGATAAGGTTTTTTCCGTGTTTTTCCCTTATCCTGAAAGACGAATGTCGGGTAACTCTAAGCTCCATGGACCCTGGACTCATTTGAGCACCATTTCACCCAATTCATTCACCGTCCGATATAACTTAACTTTGGGGCGGACGTAAATTACAAAAAAAAAAAAAAAAAAAAAAATATATATATATATATATATATATATATATATATATATACTGTCACCCAGGCACGGCCAACTGACGGCTGAGTGAGGGCCGAGAAGCAATCGGCCACGCCTATCCATTTATCTTGTAGTGCCAACTGAAGGGATCGCAGGCCACTGTGCCGTCTCTTTCCCCTCCCCCTGAGTTCTCGAACATCTAGGATATTTCATCTAACCCGGAATCTTATAGATATATTGGTCTTATATAAGCGACGCGCCGGGCCGGAGAAGAGTTCAGTTCAGTTCTTGACGAGCAGCCGTGAGGAGCGACGAATGAGTTAACGGACCGGAAGACTGTGAACGTGCATCAGAGGAGTTATACGTGACTGTGAGCGTGCAGTGAACCTGTGACAGACGAACAGGTGAATTATAATTGTGTGCCTTACGTAATTTTGTGTAATCGGCTACAGTTCCGTCTATAATTCGGTGGAAATAAAGAACATTTTGAGTCTGTGCAATTGGACTTTTAATTTCACGAACCCACAAAGTCACAAATTCAATGTTATATTCAACGTAATTACTTTGTGTACAGTTGAAATATGACCATGTAGTTAGCGACTATAAACAAGGTTCAAATAAATAACAACAAAATAACATTGTGAGAGCCTATAAGTACAGTGAATACAACTAAAATCTTAAATACGGTTATTTAAGCACAGACAAAAGAAAACTTACAACAATTAAAATTAAAGCTGAAATCAGACTCTCTTTTCCTCTTTTATACCCACACTATTCTTTTCAAAAAGCTACTCCAATAATTATCTGCCGTCACTTGCTTCCTTAACTTGTACCACATTTACTAAATGGCGCTCTTTAATTGTTTAAGGTCTCAGCGCACGAATATATATTGTGCACGAGAACTGCTTAATCATTCAGACCTCTTTATCGTTTTTTAAAAGGATTGTACATCTACCACATGTATTCACCGTCATGCTAAGCATTGTAACTTCAGAAAAAAATCCAACGCCCGCGCTCCGCCAAGTTTCAATCCATGATCTCGAAACTGGAGGCTAAACGTTACCCTTTAACCACAAAGGAAGATTCTGCAGTGCTGAAAATATTGTATGATTTTATGTTATAAATGCGTTCATTTAGCATAAATGATAACGTATTCCCTCGGTTTTCATTTGATATTTGTTTTGAAATCAGACTATCCTTGTTGTTACCATTACACCTTGTAAACTATCAGCCATGGACAGGAACTGCTGCACATTTGTCAGTTAATTTGTTCTACTTTGCTCTGAATTGCATTCTCTCATTTGAAACAGTAGGTTCAGGACTTGCAAATCGTGCACAATTACTCTCTCATGCGTAACAAAATTTTCCATCCTGACATGCACACGATAATGAAATATTGCAGCTAGTTAGTCGTGAACAGAACTGGAATTTATATAATCCAATACAGCAAACCAACAAACTGTAACAAATTTCAAAGCTTTATCTTTTAGAAAGTGAATGTTTGGTTAAGAATCTTGTGTTTCCTTTTGACATTATAGAAACAGTCATTTTAAACGCAAAGCAATTGGTAATTCAGAATTGATGCAACAATTATAGGTCCGTTGAATAAATGAATACTTGTAATAAAATCAAATGTGAATAATTTTTGAATTTGTGTTAAATTTTAAGAGCTTGTAGGTTTATCAATAGATTATGAGTACAATTTGGCTTGGGTAAGGCGACATTAAGTACTATAATCATTGACGGTTGCTTTTCAGGCAAATTCATAGAAGTGATTCGGTATGTTAGATCAGTATCCCAAGTTGCCATATTAGGTATGGCAGGCCAGCTTCGAATTCTTGGAATATGCGAGATTATTTCTTAGAAATTTATAGAGGGACGTTACTTTGGAAAGAAGCAGAGGTAAGAGTAGGAAGCACTATATTCCTGACACAAATTTATTTGGTGATCTCATAAGTAAATTTGGTTATCTTATTTTGGTGTTTTGGAAAATTTATTGGAATTCTTTGGTTTAGCAGTGCCATTCATAGGATGTCATAGCTTGTGTTGCGTAAATTGCGAGCATGTATAGGTCTTCAGTTGTGAATAAACAATCACAAAATGGACATAACAAAGTCATAACTTAAGAGTCCTCTTAAACACTACTGGAAACAAGATTATAAAGCTGCTGCTATCGCAGCTCGAAGAGGGAAAAGGGAGAAGGTGTCGTTAGTGAGCATGTGGCACAACGATGGTTCCGAATTTTCAACAATGGAGACAACACTAAAGATTTACCACGTTTTGGAAGGCCTAAAGTATGGAATATTGAGGATACACGCCAAGTTTTCCGAGAAATTTCTGCAGAAAGGGATCCCTGGGCTTTCGAAACAACTTCATACATCAAAAGATACAATGCATTGCCGTATTAATATATTTGGAAAATCATACAGAAGCTTTGGATCTATACCTCATGAACTGGTGCGTCAACAGGCTGAACGTAGGGTGGACATCTGTCGTCAGCTTATCCGTAATCCCATGGATAATAGATTTGTCATGAGAATTGTCAATTGTGATAAAAAATGGATATATTATCGACACTTGGATACCTCGAAACAGTGGATTGATCCCCGCCAACCTGCCAAAGTCATCGTTGAAGAAAATCAGTTCGGTCCCAAATAAATGCTGTGTGGTTGAATTTTGAAGGTGTTATTCACTGGGAGTTTGTTCCAAACGGGCGGACAATTGATGCAGATCTTTATGCTTATCAACTGAAACGAGTTCATATAACTTTGAGATACCCAACAGAAATAAAAGTCTATTGCAACAGGACAATGCAACACCCCATACTGCACGAACAACCATGGACAAAATTAGGAATATTGAGGAATCGAAATGCTATTACACCCAGTCCTGATCTCGCACTATGAGATCATCAACTTTTTCGATCCATTGTCCATTTTCTACCTGGAAGAAATGTTGACAACATTGAAGCAGTGCAAGTGGATGTCAGCGAGTTCTTCGCATCAGAAACCAGAGACTGTTAACATTGTGGACTGTTAACATAAACCACGCTGAACGATCGTCTAATCTAATGGTTTATACTTTGAAAATTAGTTAATAGCTTGTCAGAACACATTTCAAATAATTATTTTGCTTAAAAATTGACATTACTAATGAGACAGTATCTATAATTTGAGATTCCAAAGAAAATGTACATTTTAAGATCATCATCATTTCTAGTACTACAGCCCAGAGTGGGCCTTGGCTTCCCTCAGGATCCTCCCCCAGACATCCCTTCTTCTGGCTACCATCCACCAATTTTTTATTTCCAGCCTTTTCACATGCCCCATTGGCATTTCGTATTCTTTGGTTAATTTCCTCTTTCATGTCATTACTTTCATTCACAAGAGACCCTAGTTATGTGAATCTATTCACTCTTTAAATTTATAGTTAAGAATATGGATATATTCTTCTGGCTCTTTAATTTTCTTCTTGGCATTAGTCACCATATACTTTGTTTTCCCTTCATTTATTTTTAGACCCATCTTGGTTATTTGCTGCCTGTTATAAGTCTATAAATGTCCTTACCATGTCCTTTTCTGTTCTGCTGATTATATTTATATCGTCTGAATATGTCAGCAATTGTGTGGACTTATTAAATATTGTGCCTCTTGTTTGGATGCCAGCATCCCTAATAATTTTCTCCAATGCTAGATTAAATAATAAGCATGAGAGTGAGTCTCCTTGTTTTAATCCTTTGGTGGTTTCAAATGGTTCTGATAGGTCTGAGAGGACCTTTACCTGGCATACACTATTATTCATTGTGGCTCTAATTAAATTTATTAGTTTTCCAGAAATTTTGAGATACCTTTGATTAAAAACATGTGTGTTTTGTATGTGTGATTAACAAAACTCAAAAAGTGAAGTTTTCAATAAATACCAAATTTGATTTAACATATTCTAAGGATGGGATATTCACATTTTAAGGCTTAAAAATTCTTCTGTTATTATTTTATTTGCCGAACAAGCCTAAAGTTATGTAGATGTTTTAGATTAAAACATAATTTATTAAATGTGGAATAATAAGTAAAATATATTTATTGAATTCTTTTGAAAATAGCCTCTGAAATAATGTACGCAGTAAGGTTTATACAATTATGTACAACTAGTAAATAGTGAAAGTCAAACGAAATGCTAATGCATAAAATATTTAGTTTTCGTTAAAATATACAAAGTATGACATGATTATTTTTATACCCTAATGACTTCTAAAGTACTGATTTCAATTGTCAATTAGTAGGGTTTTCTGAAATGATATCTTTGCCATTCATTTCATTCTCTGACAAAGCAATTTCTAAACTAACATTTATCGACACACTTTTTAAAGTATAAATTTTCTGCTTTGACTCCTATAACCCTGTATCTACACTGTATCTACACTGAAGTATTCAATTAATTACTTTGTGATAATGTTTATTTCAAATTACAGTAAGTAAATACAAAAGAAATGTTGGTGGAAACAGTTTATATGGAAGTGAGCAGAAAATGTGATGAGTTAAACACTCTGGCATCCTTTACATTTTACCATTTTTGATATTTGATAAATAATATACAACACTTAAGTGCTTAAAATGTGTAAATTTTTATGATTTGTAGTTTACATTAGGATCCTTATTCAAGTTTTGAAAGCTTATTTTCTAATTTAAGTACATAGGATCATTTTTGCTATAATATTGATAAAAGCTACAATGAAATACTTGAGAAACATTTCTTTTATGTTTGTATAAATCAGCAATTATTGAGTATCATTAAATGTCACAGTGTCTATTTGATCTCTGAGAGTATGCAACTGAAGGTAAAAAGCTCTTTCACATTTGTCTAGGTATATTTATTTGTGATATTGTAGCCACAAGGAAGAAGATGACAAGATTTGTATAAAGTCCTTCCTCTTGTCGCCTCTTTGGTTGCCATTTACTGGGTCATGTGACTGACAGATGACAAATGATTACTTCTTTCAGCTCAGAAGCGGGTGATACTTTATCTCAATGGGACCAGAAAACTGCGATTTTCCGGATAGAAATCTTCAACACACTGCAATTTTATGGATGGTGTATCTTTCGTTGGAGACACTGAATAAAATATGAGTAAGTTAGGGCACAGTAGGAATACCAATTTTTTGTAAGACCAAGTACCTACATAGAGAACACCAAAAGTACTATGTGGAGGTTGCACAGTTTTACAAGTTAGATACGTTTCACGTTAAACTATTTTAATTATTCATTTAAAATTGTCTGATTGATTTTAATATCAAGTATTTGAGATTGTTTCATTCCATCTGATAAGTATTTCATTATTCCCGTCTCCATTCCATCGAGATAAAGACAAGCAAAGACGCCCGTCTGGGTAGCGCAGATGTCTGCCTTATGTTTAAGAGGTCCCGAGTTTGAATCTCGGTCAGAGTGACTTGCCTAGATAACACATTTTCCAAGGGTTTCCCTTATCCTGAAGGATGAATGTCGGGCAACTCTAAGCTCTGTGAATCTGGGCTTATTTGAGCATCATTTCATCCATTTCATCCATTTCATTCATCGTCCGATGAAAACATGGGAAGACATAAATTAAAAGAAAAGCAAAAATAAAAGAAAACTACAGGCAGCAGAAATGACACTTTTAAGGTAAATTTTAGAAGTCACTAGAAGAGATATAATAAATAATGATGACATAAAAATTAATTACAGACCTTTAACATAAACGAACATCTAATTCATAACAGAAGAAAGAATGGCTGGAACACGTAGATAGAATGAATAGGGAACGATACTCAAAGAAAACATTAAATTACGGACCCAAAGGAAAACAAAGCTATGGAAGTCCCTAAACGATGGCTAACCCAATGAAATAAATACATATATTAAGCACGCAGCAAGCCGTTGGAGGTTTAAGGCCTGAATAAGAAGTATAAGAAAAGAAGAAATTTGAGATTCTGCAATGCAGAATAAAGCTGTATATTAAATTTACTTTAGATAATTTTGATATGATTAAATTTTCCGCAATTATGTGTAATTTGGAAATCCTAATAAATAAAGCTACAGGAAGCGATATAAACTTGAAAAACTTGAAGGTGTAATTGGTTGGACAGTATCATATCCCAGGGGATAGATGATATCGTACTTTGAGCGGGGGTTCCCGTTCCCCACGTGTGCGGTTTGTAACAGCGTTCTAAGTGTAATCTCACTGTTTCCATCCTTAGCCACCTTTCCTCCTGCGTAAGATCCTATGGAACCCATCGAGCGCAGATTTTCCTCATCTTTAACTGATTCTTAAATACGTGAAGAACCGCACCAGCAACAACTACAATTTCCCTTGCTAGTTCAATACAATCCAACAACGATGCTCTTCCTGAAGTGCTCTAACAGCATTCACATGTACATATGTACATCATCACTTGCTAACTGCGGTCTGCCAGCTCCACGTTTATGATGAACATCTTCCCTTCCTCTACGAAATGCATTCGTCCACCTAGCTACGGCACGATATGGTAAAGTCTGTCTACCACAAGCTTCAAATAATTCTGTATGGCATTGTCGAGCATTGACACCTCTTGTAATCTGAATTTTAATAAAAGAATCTTTTTTCGCATGTAGTAAACATATATAGGGTACTAAATATAACAGTCTCCAGTTAAACTCAGTCAAAATGTATTATTAAATAAAATTACTGTCTGCAAACTCACATCTAACGAACATTTGAAGCTCTTATTTTTCACTGTTATCAGCTTACATGATTTACTGCTGATAGAGTCAAATGCAGGGAGAGTTGCTACCAGTTTTTAAATGATCCATGTATATATTCAAGAAAGTGCCGAGAATTTATCATATAGAAATCTCATATAAGAGGGGATTCGAAATAACTGTTTCGCTAAGTTGCTACAATGAGTTTGATTGTCATCTGTTGCCTAGATTGTTTACACGCGCCATTTTGTTAGTGCATCTTAAAGGTGTGTAGCAATTTTACAATGAATTCTCCTTTATGACATCTATCGACTGATAACGGGTGCCTCGAAGTGCTTACTTGAGCTTTGGAAAGAGAAAGAAGTCGGTCGGAGCCAGATCAGTTGACTACGTTGGCTGTTCGGTGAGATTGTTGAATTTTTGGCCAGAAATTGGTTCACAATGATAGCCTTGTGAGCTGGGGCGTTATTGTTGTGCAGAATTCATGAGTTATCTTTCCACAAATTTGGTATTTTCAGTCGCGTTTGTTCTCTCAGACGTTGCAAAACGCACTGATAATAGTCGTTATTTAACGTCTGGCCTTCTAGCAAGAATTCCCGTTGCACAACACTACGATAGTCGAAAAAACTGTCAACATGACTTCACTTTTGACTGAGTTTGATGTGCTCTTTTGGGTTTCGGTTCAGTTGGAAGGCGCGGCAACTAGTTGACTAAGCTGCATGTAAAACTCATTAACCCACGTCTCATCACCAGTTACAGTGCTTTTCATGAATGTGTGGTCGATGTTGGCTCGTTCTAGCATCTCTTCAGCGATCCTTACGCGATTGAGTTTTAGCAGAAGGTTCGTCTTTCGGAACTAAAGGAGCGGCAACACGTGTCATGCCCAATCAATCATTTAAAATGGTACAAATCGGTTCATGAGACACAGAAAGGTCAGCGGCAACCTCTCTCAGACCTAGATGATGACTGTCAGACACAATTTCTTTCACTTTTTACGTCCTCCATCGTTAAGTCATATTGAACGATGAGTGGAATGGATGAAATGATGCTCAGATGAGCCCTGGGTCCATAGAGCTTAGTTCCATACATTCGTCTTTCAGAATAAGGAAAAACCGCAGAAAGAACCTTATCCAGGTAACTCACCCTGACCGAGATTCGAACTCGGGAGCTCTTGAACGTGAGGCAGACACGCTACCACCTACGCTACCGAAGCGTGCTCCTTCACTTAGCTATGTTCAGTTCATTTGAAGGTGATGAAAGCCAACCAGAGTGAGACAACTCTTCCATCGCATCTCGACCACTTTTGAATTCGCTGTACCATTCATACGCACGTGTTTCTTTTATTGTCCCCCTTATACCTCGCCTTTAACTATAATGGTCATATCGGCGGCCGTTTACCTTTGGAACATATCGAAAATGTTTTAACTCGTATCCGTGGGTTTTAATCATTAGATCACGCACACATTCCCACTCTCATTCATACTTCCAGACTCTAGGAAATTTGAGAAATTAGCTTGGTCGGAGAAAAATCCCCACCCTCCATCGACGGGAATCGAACCCGGGACCCCTAGCGCGGCAGGCAGATGCTCAAGTGGGAGCTACGGGTCAGCCACACGTGTTGTGTTGATAAAGTCGATTCACCGTAAAACCTCTGTAACATTTTCAGCGATTCGCCACTCGAAATACCATTTGCAATGAGAAATGTGAGATGGATACTTTGTTCAATATTTTTATTCATTTTAAAATCGCAACATACCTTTGAGATGCACTAACAAAATGGTGCTCTGTAAGCAAACCAGAGGACGGATGACAAACTCCGCATGGATATAGATGAAAGACGTACCAACTTAGCGACACAAATAATTTCGAATCCCCTCTTATACGAGATTTTTATATGATCAAAGTCCCCTAGAGCATCCTATCTTCTGACACCTTGTCCAAGTATTGTTGCTAATCTTCTTTGTATTCAGCGAAATAATTCTTAATTTTACTATGTTCAATTAACGCCTTCTTTCAAGATGTTTTTTATCTAAAGTTCTATTCCTCTACTGTTTGAGAAATTTCATTTCAGCTATCTATGTCTTCTTTTTTCTTGTACAATATCTGTCAAATTTTGTGACCTGTACGATATAATTGGTACAGCCATTGTTTTATAGAACTTAATTATTAAATCTTATCTAGTTTAAGTTTTTAATATTTTCATTATGGTACCTGTCATATAATTACATTTATTTAGTTTCATATTAATATATATTTCAGGCTCATATGTGTCTTCACATCCAATGAAATTAAATTTTGGCACTTGTTATACTCTGATTTTCTATAGGTAATTATATTTGACCGAACTGATAATTACTTTTACATGCCATAGCTTTTGTTTTGTTAATTGAAATTTCCATATTATTAGTTTTTATAATTAAGCTTATCGTGTCTAGTACTTTCAACTGCACGATCTGCTACTGATATTTGGTCAAATGCAAAGGGCATCGCTTTTACTTCTACTTTTCCTCCTTTGACTTGGTTTTCCTATTATTTTATCATGCTATCAAAATATATATTAAAAACTTTGATATTAGGTCAACTTTCTAACCTTCTTTGCAATAATTACTGATATTCCTAAAAAAGTGAGACAAAAATCACTTTTATATGAGCAGTTTAGTATAAATTATACGGGTGAGGGTCTAATGAATGTGTACCGAGTGATCATGAGCTAGGCTTGTATTCCAGAGGTCCCAAATTTGATTAAACTTGAATTTATCTGAATTTTCTTGTCGGTAGATGAATGCTGGAGTGGTTCATCATCTCCTATGATTTTGTCGCCAGCGTTTCCCTTTCTCATCTTTAAGCTGTGCTGCTAAATTTCGTGGCGCATAATGGTCATAGATAAATCGGATGCTTGCTCAAATGAAAAAGCACTTCTCGTAAATAGAAGGCTGCTAGCTCGACGACTCGTTTGTTGTTTACTTTGGCATGTTTTCCTGACGCCCATAACCTCTTGTCATTTCTTCATTCTATTCACCCTCCAGGGTTATCATAAACGGATCTATCTAAATCTAAATTCGTAAGGTGTCCTCATGGGTATATTGCCCATATCTGTGGGTAAAATGTTGAAGTTTTATCTTTATGTGATTGAGTGAACTTCCTCACGTAAGAACTTGACTCATCAACATAACTTACATCTACTTTCCGGCATTCTTTATTGGACAAAAGAGGATGAAGGTGACGATAGATCCATTAAAGTGACATATATCCCCCTTACAAATTCTAATTATATTATCACATAATGAAGATATCGTGAAATGCTTTGGCAAGGCAGACGAAGATGTAAAAGAAACACGAATGCTCTTTGTGAGGGAGAAAACTTCGTTTATACAGCAGTAAGGTTGGAGAAAATGTTTCCACTTGTAGTTCAGGGAAGTGCATGAATCAAATAATCAAGGAACGTTTTAAGTCACAGCTGTAGGTCTCCTGGGAGAACGGAAATGCTGTACGAAGGGAGGTGATTGCTTCAAGAGCACTTCAGAACGGAAATGGAATGAGAGTGATTTAAATATGGCGCTTTCCCTTGAGATTAAGGAAAGAGAAGTTTTTCTACTACTAAAATCACAAGATGACACAGAACGTGAAACACTTTTGTGATTTCTGGTATTGTTTGTTAACCATGAATATATTCCTGTTAATTCACATTATCCTCCCCTTGATAATTCGGATCTGTCAACTATAAATACCAATGAATGTTTACTTTTGCTGCTACATTCCATCCAAAAATCATGTTTTATAGAGACATGTTTGAGTATATTTGATTAGAAAGTCACAAACAATATTCAATTGCCGTGTGCCATCGTTATTTGCCACTTAGGCATATTGATAAAAATAACATACTCCAAAATGATTAAAAAATTTGATTCAACTTCATAGATAATGCATTATTTTGTTTCCTGGATCCAAAAGTGTGCTTATGAATAGGTTAATGTTTGAGCTATGGACGTTATCATAAAGAACTTAGTATTTAAGCCTGGTACAGCTGCTACATTTTGTTTTGGAAAAGTCCACCACACCAACCTTTAGATACATTGTAAACTATTTCTTCTTTTTTATTTACTCAAATATTGCCCCAATGTTCCGATAAAGAATATTGTATCTAAAGGATCTTTGTATGCCTACAAAACTCTGTATCTCAAATTTTATGTAAATTTATGGTGAAGTCTCTCTTCATTATAAGGTACCCTTCTTATGTACGAGGGCGGTTCAATAAAGAATAATCATAATTTTTACGCTCATAATTTTTCGCAAAAAGGTGGACCCGGTGCTCCAGTTACTGCTCTTACGGAAGAAAACATCACTGCTGCTGCCAATGAGAGAGGATCGACGAATTGCCTTAAGATTACTTTCTGAAATACTAAACATTTCATTGGGTGCCGCATTTCCGTGAAGCAGGCTGGATTCTGCACCACGATAATGCGCGGCCGCATATTGCCAATGGTGTTGCTGAATATCTTGCAAAACTCAACATGAAGTGCATCCCTCAACCTCCTTATAGTCCAGATTTAGCCTCATGTGACTTTTGTCTATACCCTAACTTTGAATTAGCGCCTTTGAAGGAGGCATTATCTGTCATCAGAAGCAGTGGTGAAGGCTGCGGAGGCGATTTTGAAGGATCTATCAAAAATGGTTTGCAGCATGTCTTTGAAGACTGGCAGAAACGCTGAGACAAGTGTATCGCATTCAGGAGGCTATTTTGAGAAGTACCATCAAAAGTATGAGGATGAGTAAAGGTACGTTGTCAAAAAATGTTATCATTCTTTATTGAACAGCCCTCGTATATTGTAAGTCATAATTCCGCCTCGTTAGCGTGAGGGCTTTGCCTGAGGTTTAACAGGACCCGAGTTCGAATCTTGGCCAGACTGAGTTATTACTTAGCTAAGGCTTTTCAGGGGTTTTGCATTATCCTTAAAGAAGAATTCCAGTTAAATCTATGAACCCTGTTTTTTTTTTTTAGGATCAGTACACCAATTTTATTAATTGTGCGATATGACATAACGTTGTTATAAAATATAGGAAACAATACTAACTACACAAACCTGCATATATCTTTTGAGTCATAATTCAATCATAGTAACCATTAGTAATCATATTCTAAATATAATTATTGCTTGGTTGAGTGCTTCAACACTTTCATATGGTTTCAAGTTCCTACTAATATCCTGTAACTCCTGATGCTATGAGTGTCAAAGCCACAGCTAAAATGTGGCCCAATACTATTTGCTATTATGTATTTAGGGAAATATGTTATAAAGTAATTTCTATTTTAAGTATAACGTCTACCTACCTAATAGGCTATACTGGACGATGAATTTATGAAATTATGCTCAATTGAGCTCGGGGTCCATACAGCTCAAAGCTACCCACATCGTCTTATTAGCACAGATTAAGACACCAGGGAATACTTTAGTTTTTAATAGCAGTAAAGGGATGTTCTCTTTTAGATAAAATTCCAAATGAAAAAATAAGAGAAGATTTAGAAATAAGTTCAGAAGAAAAATGATAAATTATAGAAATGAATGGAGAGAGCATATTGAGAGAATGTCGAGAGATAGGATCCCAAAAAGAGTTATAAACTATAAACCTGGAGGAAAGAGACATCTAGGAAGACCACGAAAACGATGGTTAGACATGTTTTAAGCCGGAACGGGCAGCATTGCCTAGCCCTTGGAGTGAAGAATAATAAGAAGAATACCTTAGGTGGTAACTCGCACCAGAATAGAGCTCGGAACCTTTTGATTGTGAAGCAGCCTCGCGACTCCCACACCACAGAGATGCACAATTTCTGCAACTATTTATCCATTTTTACCAAAAAAAAAATGAATAGGTTTTAATAAAAAAAGTTTATAGAATAGAGAAAAATGCAAACTATAGGATAGAGGAAAACAAGTTTATGTAAAATGTACGTTCATGTTTCTGTGAAAATCGGAGCTCAAAATATACGTCGGTTAATTATCCCATAGTTCAGCATTTTTCAGGTATGTGATCGGGAGGTGTTAAAGAAAGCATCCCTACTCCAAACTATTCCTCACGAGGAACATTTCTTGAACAACTATCAATTTATCAAAGATGTATTTAATAATCTTGATTAAAATAATACGTTTAATATACTTTCTTGACAAAAATTTACATCTTGAATTTTCTTTAATAATCTGTTAATTCCTTTTCATCATGGATGATATTTGCATAACAGCTAAACCCTAAAAAAAGCAGAAAAAATTTGGATCTCTCACACAATATATGCCAAATATATTTTTTAATATACGTACCATTTTGAAGGTATTCCTATTTTATTGGTTTGGTTTGAAGAACAACACCTATAGTTTTCTCAAACACAAGTCATTATTTGTACTTGTAATGCCTGGCTATGCAAGGTATTTTACATTAATCACATAGTTTCCAGGTTTTAAAAGATTTAGGATGCTTATACATACTGTGTTATCTATTTTCATTGCAGTTTCCAAATTTGGTTGAGAAATGGCGATTTAAAACTTATTTTAATAATTGGCAAGATGTGTACTACGATAATAGAAATAAACAAATTAAAATTAGAGTGGCAAAGGGAATGAGAACAAGTGGAGGAAGGAGAATTTATGGATTTTAATGGTATATGTAAAAGATAATATTTAAAATTTGTTTTACCAACCCAAGGACTGATACATTTTATAACAGCTCACGGGTCATTTAAAAAAACTGGCAGAAATAAAACTACTAAATAATATTTGTGGTATATGCAAAGATAAAGATTCTCCGGAGCACGAGGTATTTGAATATAATAAGTACGGCTAATTAAATTTAGAACAAATAGAAATTTATCAGGAATTAAGAAGCGAGGATTTCATATAACACTGGAAGAATTTGACTAATTTTATAAGCAAAAAAGCTTAGGAGGAACCTTTAATTAGCGAACATTCCAATATTGGAAACGATATACCTCAAGATTTAAGAGGACCTTTAAGAATTCAACAAAAAGAATGGAGAGAGAAAGAGAGAGGGAGCAGGATGGATGATGCGAGAGTAAAAGAAGGGGAAAGATAGGAAGAAGGCCCCGGCGTAGTCGAAGGCGCGCCGTGATGGACCAAATGTATGGAAATTGATGAATAAGACGGGCCCCGTTAGGCCACTTGTGATAGACATTTAGTGTGTTTCATTGCTAGTGTTTAAGTGAGTTATTGATTTTTATAATTAAAAAGTTATTTAAATGGTTTCTTTTTTAAAGTTTACTGGAAAGTGAACTTTTTATTTTTTAATGTTATTGGAAATATGTTTAGTGCTAATGAAATGCATTGAATTAGGGAAGAAAGAAGTGATTAAATAATTTAAAATAAAACTAATACACCTAATTAATTTAAAGTATATTTATATAAGAAATAATGAAAGAAGTTACTAAGGGAATTAATAAAAATCAATTTATTAAAATAGTATCAAATTATATTGGCAGAAGGGGGAATTATTATTATTGAATCTGTGCATAAAGCAATAGAAAGGAATTAAGAACACAAATAGTTGGTGATCGGAATTGGAAAGAATGGTATCGAAGTTAGGTATGGGAGATTTATGGAGAGGAGTCCAATCATAGCGGGTTTTGGAAGGAAGTGAGAAGCGGAGTACAAGACATAGATAGGCAGGAGATATGGCAAAGTATAGAAGAAAAGAAATCTTTGAAATTTTGTAAGCAATTAAAGAATGGGGTGGGGAATATATATAATTTGAATGTGGCAAAGCTGGAAGAGAAGGCATAGCATGGATGAGACTAGGAATAATATATCTAAAAGGGTTGAGAAGTAATGAGGTAGGGATATGTGAATTTTGTGGAGATGAAGAGAGCACTGTTCATTATCTGGTAGAATGTAAGGAGTTACAAACTGCAGAAGAAAAATATAGGATAAGAAATGGAACAGTGTGGGCACACAGGTAGTGGCATTACACTTTTTTTTTTTTTTTGTGTGTAAATTTACGTCCTCCAACGCGTTAAGTCATATCGGGCGGCGAATGACTTGGGTGAAATGATGCTCAAATTAGTCCAGGGTCCGTAGAGCTCAACAGTTATCGCACATTTGTCTTTAAGGATAAGGGAAAATCCTGGAAAAACCTTATCCAGATAACTCAAGCTGATCGA
Source organism: Mantis religiosa (assembly GCA_030765055.1). Lineage (NCBI taxonomy): Eukaryota > Metazoa > Arthropoda > Insecta > Mantodea > Mantidae > Mantis > Mantis religiosa. The sequence continues at coordinate 137,673,625 of CM060957.1, forward strand.
GATTCAAACTCGGGACCTCTTGAACGTAAGGCACACACGCTACCATCTACGCTACCGAGGGGGGCCCGGGGATGTGTGAAAAGGAAAATAGATATATAGGAGAATTCTTATATAAGTTAAGAGAAAAGTTGTATTAGGATAAAAGAAATGACACAAAACTGCTCAGGAAATCCAAAGGCTTATTGTCAGGGGAACTGAGTCAGCGAGCGAATCTTAGAGTCAGCAATTTCATGAATTTGTACAGGATGTATAATGGTGCATGTACGATGTTAAAATCGTTGCAGTGGAACTGTAATGGAAACTGTACAAATAAATATAAAACATCAAATAAAACTATATGTGTGAATAAAAATGAAGAATATATAAAGTTATACTTAGAATAGGGTAAGTTAATATAAAATTATATTTAAAATAAATTAAAAATTTGCGTAATTTCATAAACTTATATTTAAAGTTTAGTGCTGGATACTTAAGGTTTCAATGTTTAAAAGTTTGTAAATTATTGTTATTTACATTTTAAAAAGGCAGCAGGATACCGATTGTAAGGCCAGTACCTTTAAATACGATGTGATATCTCTCCTGATTGTTCTTTAATAGTATCCTTAATATATTTTTAATCAATTAATGTTACTTAATTGTCTTAGTTGTAGTAGTAGAGGTAGAACTGAACAGATGGATGTCTATTGTTTTATACTTTTTTTTTTTTTTTTGGTACTGCTATAAATAAATATATAAAAGTGAATATATACTTCGGTGTAGATACTAGATGCCGGGGACGATATTCCGATTTAATTTACTTTAATGGTATTTCCATTGTACAAATAATAAGGCTGTTTATGCAACATATTATCTTAAATAGCATGAATGAAATGGAAGAGTATACGTTTTTAAAAATAGTTGTAACAAAAATGAGTAGACACACAATTTTTTTCTTTAAAAACTATTGGTTTCAGGTTTTATTTGGACTTCACAGATCGAATCTCTATTTAGTAACTATATATGGCAGAGCGTAGCAGTTTGGAGTGCTAAGGTCACATAAACGGCAGGGTTTGTTTCACTGCAGTACTTAACGCCTGTGTGTCAAAGCACGACACGTCCAGCTGGCCAGCCAGCCTGTCTTTGAGAGTATCACTCACAGTGGGATGGATTTTGGAGATTAAAGTGAGCTACATGCCAGTATTTACATTCGCAGCAAACCACGGCCCCTATAATTATCCCGCCTGTCTGCTGGATTTAGCGGTAACGTACTGCCAAAGAATAACAAAACACCTAGAGTTACAATGTGGATTTAATAGCAACGAAGAGGAAGTGTCCTGTTTAATCTGTTTTCAAATGAAGCAGATATGCCTGACAGAAAGTTAAGGCAGATTAAAGTGGAATTTGAGTGGTTTAGCTTTCTCAAGCTTTTTAAAAAAGATATCTGCATGGTGGAACCAAAATACTAATGAATCGTTCCATTATTTTATATGTACTTGTCTTCCAAAGATGTGTTTATTAGGATAAATACACTACACTTGAGAGTGTATGAAGCAGCAGCATCACTCAATACAGAAAATAGAGTAAAATGTGAAGCTTGATAGAGACTGGGAATGAAAATATCAGTGAACTTGTAAATCGACAATGAAATCTCTGAATCTAGTAAGAATAAACAGAACTTAAGGAATTCATAGTAATACAAAAAAGGGCTAAAGATTCTACTAAAAGAGTAAAGAGGAATTTTCAAAACTTGTAAGAAGAGTATTTAGATAACCTAACATACAGTGCAGGAATGCATTAAGATATCATTTAAACCTGTATTCTACTTTATTGCTAATGTCGTAAAAATACATTTTCTCACACGAGGTGCGTTCAAGTTATAACGCTTACTATTTTTTTTCAGGACTGGGACAGATAAGAATTTCTATTTTTTTAACAAAATACACGAAGACACTTTGTTAATCCGTGACAGAGACGGCAGCACTGTACAGTTCATCGAACACTAGTGGCAGTGCCGAGAGTTAGGACTGTTTTTTGATACTTAAAAATGCGATGTTTGCATAGCATGTTTTCTCCATTTTCGTGGTGTAACATCTATTTAAATCCAACGCCAGTTGAGCGAGGTATGTAGTGATGGTACCATGGATGTGTCTAATGTGCGTTCCTGCGTGCGACAGTTCAATGAAGGAAGAACATCGTGTAACAACAAAGACAGTCACGGCCTCGCACCAGCCAGTCTGACGACATGATCCAGCGAGTGGAGAACGTTGTTTTGGAGGATCACCGATTGAGTATTTTCAGACCTTTATGCAGGATTGTGTGCATAGATCCCACGGAAATGCCAATTTTGGAGGCGATGTCTTCAACTGTTGGTTTGTTATTACACGATGTTCTGCCTTCATTGAGCTGTCGCACACAGGAACTCACATTAGACACATCCATGGTACCATCACCACATGTTACACTACCCTGCCGATGTATTTCAATAGGTGTCACACCACGAAATTGGAGAAAAGGAATGATTACACGCTGTTCTTGCAATGAAAACGTCGCCATTTTAAGTATTCAGAAACGGTCCTAACTCTCGTCGCTGCCACCAGAGTTCTATGTACTGTACAGTTCTGCCATCTCTATCACGCAATCACAAAGAGTCCGCATCTACTTTTTTTTTAAAAAAAAAAACAGAAGTTTCTATCAGATACCAGTCCTGAAAAAAATAGTTGTTATAACTTGAACGCACCTCGGGGGATCCTTTTCTCCAATGCTATAAAATATGCACATGTAAACGTTTTACCACATATTCGTCGTATATGCATAGCACTTCCTACGAAGGCATTTATTTATACCTTATTTTGTTCTTAAAATAGAAAATGTTCAATATTTTAATTCTTTTAAGCGCTTTGTTTGAAAAACATATTTCTTAATAACAAAACAGTTTACTGACAAACTGTTCTGTTAAAATCATGAAAACATATTCAATATTAAGATGTTAAAATTTCATCTCTCTACTTCATATGTTTTACGGAAAAAAGCAGAAAAGAAACCAGAATATAGAAAATTTAACTTGGTTAAATAGATATTATGGAATCCCCTTAAGCGAATCGTATCCTAGAGAGCACACCTCTTTTGGCATAGGTGTCAGCGAGGTCGATTTGGAATCTTGGTCAGGGTAAGTTATTTGTATAAGGTTTCTCTGATTTATTTCCTTATCTTGAAGTACGAATGTTGGAAAATTCTAAGCTCTATGGACGCGAGGTTCACTTGAGCATCATTTCACTGATTTAAAAAAAGGACTTTTAGAAGAATTGGCTACTATGTATAGCTTTGAAATTTCATTCTCTTTACATTATTTTTCTTTATATCGACAATGGAAGATGTAGATATATAAATAGTTTGTTGAACTAGTATTTCTTTTTAGAATTTTTGGGTGTCAAGAATACAGCATCTATTTAATATATGAGAATAGTAGAGAAAGGCAACATAATTTCAATGGATACGTAACCAGATCCGTGCTTGCGTAATATACCCATAAGGAATATTAATATATTTTAAACTAAATGTCACTACAAACTGCTGTTTACATAGGAAATGTATTCTTAGTTTTGGCTATACTAGCTTTAATTTTCTGCAAACCATTTTCGAAGTCTTCTATTCACTCTAATTGTATTTTACAAATATATTTTTGGTAGATATAAGAAATACACAGCAATTTGCTGCAGAGAAATTGCGTAACAGAGAAATAAGCAACCTTCATGAACCAAATTTGTGTAGCGTTGGACGTTTACTAGATTTTCTCGCTATTGCTTTCAGTTCCCCATTGTTTCAAACATATTATAAGGGACTTGAAAAGTTAGATTAGCTCAAAGTGTAGTTTTTAAATATTGAGGAACAAAAGAAAAACCATTTGCCAGTTACTTTACATTCCTCTAAACCTGTAACGGTTATTTCATATTCTTTCATATATTTGGGGATTTGTTCTGGATTGTTATAGAAAATGTGATTTGTATAAAATAGAATGTAAAACTGGGTAGGCAACAGAATGACAACTTACGTAACAGTGTTCCTATTGGTTGTTATAATAATGCCATTAGGTAATGTTGTGACGTGGACCAATGGGATAAAAGTAATGTAGACTTTTCTAAGGATTTCGTGTGCACAGATTTGAGAATATGCAAACAGCTTTGGCGTTACTCTGCATAAGATTTTCTATGTTTAAAGACATGTTATGTGTAGAGCCGATCTGCAAGTTGCAGAATCTTAAACTGCAAGGATGCAGTATTGATTATTTTATAAAAGGACATAATCTACTGAGTTTAACATTGGGATAAGATACACTAATGGTTTTCGTGGAATAAATTGCAAGATTTTGAAGGAAGAGAAAAGTTGTTATAATGTTCTAAAAATTATTCTTACTCGGATATTGCTGCGCCATGGTTCAGTGGTTAGACCGCTTGGCTCTCACCAATGTGGCCCGGGTTCCATCCCAGGTGACCTCAAAGTGAGATTTGTTGTGAACAACACGTCGCTGGGGCGGATTTTCTCTGGGACCTCCGGTTTCCCCCGCTATCTCGTTCCACCGGTGCTCCATCTTCATCTCATGTATCATCAGTGTCACCGCCTGCGGTGCCGTATGTAGTAAAAGCGGGCGTTAAGCACTACACACACATTACTCCGATACTACGGCCAGAGTGAAGACTCGTTGCTCAAAGCGCCGAAGCATACACCAACTAGAATTCTTCAAGAACGACACAATGGTGGGATCAGCATTGCATTCCTCGCCTCTTTTACAATTTACCGTTACAAACCTGTAAAATTGGTTTCTAAATATAGTCGTATATATAAAATCACATTGCCAAATTCTAAGTATGTTACTGATAATTGTAACAGCTTGTAACAGAAAACTAATTACCGTAATAATAATTAAAATACTACATTAATTAAGGTACCATTTAATAAAGCTACTTAACTGGGGTTTTAATATAGATTTTGTCGCATCAATTATTGCAAATACCAATTAAAGACTAATGAAATGTAACACCAGCAGTTATTACAAATTATTTTAATATGTAGGTATCAGTGATAATATTCCACTGAAGCAAAACCACTTCCTAACTTTCTGCAATCAGTTTGTTTTGGATTCTCGCCAATAGAAGAATTTGGCTATTATTAATTTCGTGAATTTCGTGAAATTCGTATTAGGCTGTAAACGAACGAGTTCCCTAAACACTAATCTTTACTGTAGCTCAGTCCAGGTGCGTTTTAACTGGTTTAGTATCCTGCAGTCACTATTTAACAAAGCGATATAAACAAAAACAACTAATTTTGGAGTACGAATTCATACACAGAGTATTTAGATAATAAGTTCTGAGTCAATGAAAAGAACCAATCATCTGCAAACAAATTTGCTGGTAGTTGAACCGATAAGAAGGACGCAAACTCAGCAAAAATTGTGCATTGTGTAACAGCATAGAGAGAGGTTGAGAATATGGCCGACGGCAAGTCAAGCGGCATTAATCCCCGTGTTTACAGACCAGCCAAAAAACAGTTGCATGTCAACCACAGCGTCATTTATAATCAGTATCTGACATGTTGTGAAGCCTGGGGTAGAAATCGTCTCTTTTTGTAGACATTCTGCATTTTGATAACGAGAAACCCGGCTCAAGTTTTTGTCTCTTACGGTTTCTATTTATTAGACAATTTTTTGACTAACCTCAAGGTAAATGCACTAAAGAACTGGTGTAAACAAGAGATTCACAAATTAAACTGTTTCAGGTAGGTAGCTAGCTACCCAGTGACGCATGTGGGGTATTATAGGGTTCCCATCAGCACAAAAAGTCTACATTCTGGCTAAGGTGGTTTCTTTTATGTTTTGTGGCCAGGGAGATTATGGATACGTCTTTGTATGAATCTATAATCTATTAATCTGTTAATGTAATCTATTATATATAATCAGGGCAAGAACTTTAGACACTGGACCTAATAATTTTGCTACGCAGAGTCCATAGAATTAGGTTTGTTTACAAAGAACTGAGGACGAGAGAAGGACGTCTGTATGTACACCTGATGCTGACAACAAACAGAGGCTCATGGCTAAGCGCATATACAGAGACCGACATAAGTATTCGAACGTAAACATATGTATTACTTATATTATTTTAGAGCTACGCAGAGTAAGCATACGTAAATTCAACTGGTACAAAATAAACTTGAGTCTTTCATTAAACATATAAACTCATAAATAGCAACTGAAACTAATTTGCACTACAAGGAGAAATAAAACGATTACTTTACAAATGGACATGAGTATTCGAAAAGAGAACAGTTAGCATTTAGTTTTCATCCCCTTTCTTAGAATTATTACTGAAAATCGTTTGGGCATTGTCTGTATGTGTTGTTTAGTGACTGCAGAGTCCATATTTCGCCACTCTGTTAAAGAAGTTCTTTCAGGTGTTCCTTGCTTCAGATGTGATGCTTCCTCACACGCTGCTCGAGTTCTTTCCATATGTTCTCTGTAGGATATAAATCTGGAGATTGGGGCGGTGTTCTCAAAGTGTGAGGAGTGTTGTACACGATCCAAAGACTTACAATTTCAGCAGTATGCTTTGGATCATTGTCCTGCTCATGCCCTAATCCCAGCTTCTCTGCACTCTTTTTAAGATTGTTTTCAAGAATCCTCTTGTATTCAAATTTTTCCACGATCCCATCTATAAACACCGTTCCCCAAAGCCAGATGAAGCTATACAGCCTCATACCATCACACTACTGCCACCATTTTTCACTGTAGCTACCGTGTTCTTAGGTTCCCATTCTGTATTTGGCAGTCTCCACACTTTTAGACGTCCATCACTCTTGTATAAGCAGAATTTGCTCTCGTCCGACCAGAGAAACTTATCCCAGAATTGTGATGGTTTCACCACATACTGTTTAGCAAATTCTATAGGCTTTTTCTCATTCACCTTATTAACATATGGTTTCTTCCTAGGAACGCGGGCATTATACCCAGCACTATTTAAAACCCGTTCAACTGTTCTGGTGTGAACCACAGTGCCAGAATATTATTCAACACATCCTCTAATCTCAGATGCACTGACTCTCGGATTCTGCTTCACCATTTTAATTATTTGCCTCCTGTCTCTGTGGGTGAGTTTAGAAGGAGCGCCATTTTTAGGTTTATTTACAGCAATATTTGTCTGTTTGAAGCGTTGAATTATGCAGAACACTGTAGTTTTGCTTATGTTAATAGTTTTGGCAATTTCAGAGAGATATTTGTTTTGTTTTTACATATTTATCACGATATTCCTCTCTGTCACCATTGTCTCCTTACCTTTGCGTCACATATTACCAGTGAGTTCACAATTGGCTGAATAACTTTGAGTACACTGTCTTGAGGCATAGTATAAACACAACTGCTATGTGGTAGGGGCGTCTAGGGTACGTCCAAACACCTTTCTCTCTGTTCGATTGGGTACGTTCGAATACTTATGTCCTCCAATAAGGGGTATAGTTGAATAAAAGTACAGATTGTGTAATAAATACATGCAAAGTGATATTTTAAATATTGCTTCCGAGACAAAAATTGTTAATGTTTATATGTTTAACAATTCAACGCTGTCAAATAAATATTACAGTATTCACAGTACGTGCAATGTTACATGCTATAATATTCGAATACTTTTGTCGGCCTCTGTATATGAATAAAATGAGAAAGTTCCTAAGGTCATTCATTCTCTCTTTTGTGAACAGATACACAGACCTATTGAAATAACATTGTTTAAATTTAATTATAATCATTAATTTTATTGCACTGTACAACTACGTACATTCGTAAATTCTTAAATTTGAAACTTATTCTATTATCTGACAAAATATTTTTGTATTGAGACAACGTTCTCTCTACATCGCATGATGAGATTGGAGCATACTTGAAACAGTTCATTTGAATCTGTGTTGCTGTTTAAACAATTTCGCACATCACACAGTTTCGAATATGATGGACTGTTTTAATAACACGTTTAGCTTTTGTTTAACACAATTATTATTAGTATCATCAGGGACTTCGTTTATTTTTCCATAAACATTTTTCCACTACCCCTAAAACAGCACACATTTCGATACTCGAAATCTCCAAATAGGTGATGGTTTCTGCTAAACATTTGAAATTATTTGCTATGTACCAAATATTTTCGAAAAATGTGCTTCAAATTAGACGTCTCATAGTTTTAATAGCACAATTGTCTTCGTCGTCAAAATTGTTGATAAATTCAACTATTGTTTGATAATATTTAGCATAGTAGACAACTGCGTGAAGCCAAGTACCCCATCGCGTTATGACTAGTCGCGGAGGTAATGGAATGTCAGAAGGTTCCATAGGTCAGTGTCTCGCAACTTGCATCCGCCTCGGTCCAATGTTTTCGTTTCCAGAGTTCTTACCGTGTATATAATATGAATTGACGTTTGTTAGTCTCACAGAAACTCGTGAACAGCTGAACAGATTTTTCAATACTGATTTTTGATTTTGAAACATTTAAGTTCAAGGAATATATGAAGCTGCGGAAAAATACCTAAAGTGATAATGGGTTAGGTTATTAGCTAAATATAAAAGTACACAGGCAAAATTTTATGGAACACATAGAGCTTCTTTTATTTTCGATAAACAAAAGCATTGCAAGAAAGATATTCCACTCAATTGCCAAAGTCTTCAAAACTATTTCACTTACCGTAATATTCTTCTTAAATAACGTTTAGTATTTGTTATCAAGACCGGGTAAATTACCCACAGATTTCTGTTACTTCACAGACTCGAAAGAGGAGTTTATTCAGCATGCATTTCTGGACATAACGTAACCATAATGGCCTGAGTGAACGAGCAATATTGGTGGCAAAAAATACAGACGTTGATGGTCTCAATGCGACGTTTCAGAATTTTCTTGCAGGAGAGTTGTTTTCGTACAAATCAGTTGATAGAGTTATAAACCAGGAAGACGTGCTCAACTATCCTACATAGTTTTTAAATTCACTAGAATTAGCTGGACTCCCATCTCAAGTTTTAAAATTACAAGTAGGATCACTTGTGGTCGTGCCACGTAACATTAACGATTGGGCAATGGAACAAAAGCTGTGAAAAAGGTAATAACGTCTTCGAGCCAACAATCATGAAAGGAAAGTACAAAGGAGAGGATATTTTGTTCCCCGGTATTCCGATGAGTCCAATGGATTTATCTTTTGGTTTTAAGCGTCTACAATTTCCAGTGCGTTTGACCTTTGCGATGACCATAAATCGCAAGGGTAGTCGTTGGAAGTTTACGGAATAAACTTGGAGTTTCTTTGTTTCTGTCATGGACAATTATACGTCGCTGGCTGGCCCCGTAGCTCAGTTGGTAGAGCACCTGCCTGCCATGCTAGGGGTCCCGGGTTTGATTCCCGGCGGTGGGGGTAGGTTCAAGATAATTCCTCATCTTTCCCTGAGTCTGGAAGTATGAATGAGTGTGCGAATGTGTGCGTGATCTAATGATTAAAACCCAACGAAGAAGAGTTAACACTTTCGACATCATCCCCAGGAGAACGTCCGCCGATATGACCATTGCAATTAATGGCGGGGTATAAATGAAAAAGAAAAAAATTATACGTCGCATGTTCGCGCGTCGCTAAACCACATCTTTATATATTTACAAACCACAAAAAGGCAAAAAGTATTGTTTATGAGAAATATTTAAATTGATCAACTTAATTGTAGCTGTGTTGTATTTAAACTTTACCCCCAATTGTAGTATAAATAACGAATCCGAATTTGTTTTATTCACTTTATATCACTTAAAAATAGCAATAGACCGAACGCACTCTTTCACTCGCACCCACTCGCATATATTTAGTTGTGACTTTGCGGGTCCGTAAAATTAAGTCTTGTTGGCAGAAACTTAAAATGCTCTTTATTTCAGTAAAATGACGTTTTGTACAACTCTTGCAGTAACGATATAACGCAACATACACAAACGCAGTCCTCAAGGTCGTCTGACACACGTAAAGAAACAAAAGAATTCAATGCGGTAAACTTCAAATGCCCACACAGCTGCACATTCAATTAACTGCAACTCACTAGCAACTATATCGCGCCTCCCGCCTAGAAGGCCCGCCTCGGTAGCGTGGTGGTAGCATGTCTGTCTCACGTTCAAGAGGTCACGAGTTCGAATCTCGGTCAGGGTGAGTTACCTGGATAAGGCTTTTTCCTGGGTTTTCCCTTATCCTGAAAGACGAATGTCGGGTAACTCTAAGCTTTATGGACCCCGGGCTCATGTGAGTATCATTTCACCACCGCGCTACCAGGGTGGGCAAGGTGGTGCCTGCCTTGCATGTCCCGTTTCTTTGAAAAGATTAATTCCTTTTGTTTATTTGAAACATCCCACGAATGCAAGAAGTTAGAGGATTACCGTTTCCATTAAAAATTGCCTTCAACTCTCCTTTACATTTCTCTCGCTTTGTCCCCCGATGTAAACCCAATAACAAAAACGTTACTCGCTGCCTACATTGTTTAGTGCGTATATATAACATTTTCCGAAATTATAACACTCGTCTGATTTAAGATGGAGAATTAAAACTTGGCAGGTAGGAGCACAGTAGCCTTCTCTTCCTAAGAAATAATTTGAATGAGGACAGGCAAACTGCAAAATTCAATGCCATAGCCGGGATTAGAACCACGGATCTCCCGCTCTCCGTGCGGTTCCTCTAACCAACTGAGCTACTATCGCCAAAATGCCGACGTAACATTAAAATAAAAAAAAAATGTAGTATTATAGTAGTAAGCTCTGTAGTTACCACATGATGAACATGCAAAAGTAAATATCGGTCTTTTGCAGGAAAGCAGGCCTTTTCGAAAAATTTGGGCCCATAGTAACACAAAACGACTGCAAAAATGACATAATCTGATAGAGAAAATATTCTGCATCGGACAGTTTTTTCAATTGCGGTCAAAATTGAAAGTTATTACAATTATTTATACCTTGTTATTAGCAAGAGGCACCAATGGAAGGGTAAAAAAGGACGAAGCTAATGATAATTCCCGTGTCTTTTAAGTTTGAGACATGCTATAGCAACTCTAACACGTGCGGGGTTTTATACCGCCAGTCATTGTTCTAGAAAGTCGCCGATCGTTCGATAGCAATTACCATGGCAGCGGGAAATACGATCTCTGTCTCTTTCTCTCTCAATGTCTTTCTTTCTCTCTCTCGGCAAGCGTCCTACTCGCGGACTACTATTTGTCTCTTTCTTTCCTGCCGACGCATGCACTCGCTGTCTATGAGGAGGCTCCAACCACACACAGCACAGTGGTCGTTGAAGGGGGTCCTCCTCCGCGAAGGAGGATCCTTCGACTGTTGCCATCCCGGCATTGGATCCCTTACTGGCATAGAGATGGGGTTTCAATTAATGGATGGTAGTCAGATGGTGGTGTAGTTGTTTGGGTAGTTTGTGTAGTTCGGTGTAATTCTTTGTGTTTTGGTATGGTTAATTTCGTGGTTATGGCGGTCCTAGCACAAGTCTGGGTCTTTTATACGTTTCTCCGGGATCGAGGCCGCGGATTAGATGGTAGGCTCCAACCAGCAATGGGATCGGCGACAATACCTCACACTCGCACCTACGGTAGACTTTTAATGTGTTTGACAAGGTGTAAGAACCCTGGAGATTGACTACTGGGAAAACATTTTGATAGTTTCTCAAGTAACATATATAAAATTCAGCTTTTATACTATAACGTAAGTATAATTATAATTGAGTGTATTTTAAGGCTGTCTGACTATGGACGACGTGACGTCTGATATTATTCTAAATAATATATGTATATAAAATGAGTAATTTTTACTTTAACGAATTTGAGGTGCAGTTTTATTACACCTTTGCTGTTATCTTTCAAGGTCACCGTAATCCAAACTTCATAGTGGGCATCGTTTTCTACCTGTATTAGGGACATATGCAGAGAGTCTCAGGTTATATAAAATAACGAAGGTCGCTGCTTTTGGACTAAAAGCAAATACTGCAAGTTTACTTTATTGGTTTTCCTATAGATAATTATAATTTTCAAGTAAGGTAATTAAGGAGCTTAAGATTGATTAAAAAAGTGATCTAGCAATCCGATTTTACGGATGAGTGGATAATACATTCTGTAATAAAGCGCAGTTCATAGCTACATAGCTGCTGAAGAATAATAGTGCTGGCGGGGCATAAACCCCATTACTGACGCTTTTTTCTGGTCGTTTCTTAAGAAGGATCCCCAACAAATGCGAGGAGGATACATAAAAAGTACGAAGCTATAAAGAATTGCGATATGGTTTGGCAATCACATATTAGAAGTTTTATGATCGAATCCATAAAATGGTGCTTCTGCAAGATTCCTTACTTTTATGACATCAAGAGCCATAAAGAAGCAACATTCCGTGATGCAAGGGTGACGGAAGCGGTCACAGATGCGCTCCATATGCCAAGTTACTCTTTAAAGTTATGTTTAAAACACGTTCTAATTTCCATTAATAACTGTAATTTTATTTCAGTAAATAGCTTCAAAAATATTCAGCTATGAAGTGCAATTCGAATAGCTAGGTCATGAAAATTACCTCTCATAAGATCAGATATGCTCAGCTGTTCATTGAATTAGATGGAGCGTGTGGTGAAAGATAGCTCCTACCAAGATTAAGGAAAAATTTGTTTTTTGAGCTTGAAGTCAAGTGTACTAAGAAGAATCACATAAAAAGAGACCAAATTCGCTTGATGAGGCAGATAAGAAAGATTTCTGGTGGGAACAATAAAAATCTGCCCGACTGGCGAAAAGACCGAATCCTGCTTGCGATGATTTGGAAATATTCCCTAGGAAATCTGACTGCCAAGTGGGACACTAAGGCTGGCAGACAAGACCAGGAGGAGATATAAAATTCTTCTTAAAGCGAGACAACAATTATTTGAGGGTTCTCTTAGAAGAAGTGCTATGAACGGAACTATATGTATTTCGGTTGGTGGAGGTTTCTTATTCACTAAGCTTAAAGGTTCCATATTGATACTCGTCGGAAACACCATCTTGAGATCCCTGAAAAAACACACACTTTTGGAAAAAATAGCCTTGTGTGCATACGTGGCACGGGATAACATGGGATAACATTACCCCCAAATGTAGAATGTATAAGTTTAACATCCTGAAATGCAGGGCACAAATTTCTACACATCAAAACTCTGTACACATCAGCTGAACACATCTTTTCCCTCTTTTACTGAACATTTGCAACTATTTGTGATGACCACAAGCATTTTATTTAGAATAATCTTACAGTAAGGATAAATTATGTGTAACTTGATCTTCAGCTAATAGGCTGTGAACCCCTCCATATTCGAAATCACCCTTTTAATAGAATTACATCACCTGAAAACTCTAAGAAGGCATTACAATTTATGACGGTATCATTCTCCTATTTTCCCCCTCCACTACCTCGTGTTGCGGGTGGTCGGACTTTACGGCGGCAAAATGCAAAGAGATTAAAACTCCATGGATGGTAGGCAAACTGAAGAGCACAACAAGAGACAAATTAAACTTCGTGCTCCTCCACTGAAAGCCCTGTCTTAAGAAATACACAAAATCTTACTGCACGAGAGAATGTTGATGTAATTTGAATATGCACTTTATGTGTAACATACTTTGTCACTGGCTATTTCAGAGATATTTTATGTTATTAGCTGAACTTTTAAGTATTTGAATTCTTTTAATTTTGAAACTTTCTTTACCACGTGCCTAGCAGTTGAAGGAGGTACTGCATACCACACAAATCTTGTGTATCATTGGACAGGTAGAGTCAGACAGAAAAATCCAATGCCCTAGCAGGGATTTGAACCACGCATCTTCCGGTTTTCATGCGGCTGTTCTTAACCATTGCGCTACAACAGCCAACTTGCCAGTGTGACATTAAATTGTCCAACTGACTGTTTCCCCGGTAGCCCACTAGCGGTTCCCACATACAATGAGATACGCACCATTTGTGGCGATACTCTATGCTGTAAGTACTTAGGTCCCAGGCTTCTATGAAGTACTATGCTGTAGGCACTTAGGTCCCAGGCTTCTATGAAGTACTATGCTGTAAGTACTTAGGTCCCAGGCTTCTAGGAAGTACTATGCTGTAGGCACTTAGGTCCCAGGCTTCTATGAAGTACTATGCTATAAGTACTTAGGTCCGAGGCTTCTATGAAGTACTATGCTGTAAGTACTTAGATCCTAGGCTTTTATGAAATACTAACCTGTAGGTACTTAGGTTCCAGGCTTCTATGAAGTAAGACGTTGTAAGTGCTTAGGTCCCAGGCTTCTATGAAATACTATGCTGTAAGTACTTAGGTCCCAGGCTTCTACGAAGTGCTATGCCGTAAGAACTTAGGTCCCAGGCTTCTATGAAGTACTATGCTGTAAGTACTCAATTCCCAGGTTTCCATGAAGTACTATGCTGTAAGTACTTAGGTCCCAGTTTTCTATGAATTACTATGCTGTAAGTACTTAGGTCCCAGGCATCTATGAAGTACTGTGCTGTAAGTGCTTATGTCCCAGGCTTCTATCAAGTGCTATGGCGAGAGTACTTTATTCCCAGGACTTTATGAACTACTATGCTGTAGGTACTTAAGTCCCAGACTTCTATGAAGCACTATTCTGTAAGTGCTTAGATCCCAGGCTTCTATGTAGTACTATGTTGAAAGTATTTAGGGCCCAGGCTTCTATGAAGTACTATGCTGCAAGTACTTAATCCGTAGGCTTCTATGAAGTAATCTGTCTTAGGTACTTAGGTCCCAGGCCTCTATGAAGTACTATGCTGAAAGTACTTAGGTCCCAGGCTTCTATGAAGTGCTATGCTGACATTACTGAGGTCCGAGGCTTCTATGAGGTAATATATTGTAGGTACTTAGGTCCCAGGTTTCTATGAAGTACTGAAAGTACTTAATGTGTTGTAATGAGACAGTATTATGTCTCAATAATTGCTCTACCAATAATTACCATTATAGAAACTAAAAATGAAGGAAGAGGGTTCATATTTGTGCTCTCAAAACATCTATGTGATCATGATTTAAATGAAACGTAGCGTTCAGGATGCGGCTGCAAGCCTTACGTTTAAACGGATACGTGGATGCCTGTGTGTATTTAACGAACCATTCCAAGATGGCGTTGCATAATCTCCAACCCAGCCTAGCTCGTTTGCCTGGTTATTATGCAAATGTAATGTGGGCTAGAATACAATGGGAATATCCGCTGCAGGAAAGCCTATTCTCAGACCTTCAAGATATTTGATGACAAATTGCACATTATTTGGTAGAGACATCTCCCCTCTCAAGAAATATAAATTCATTAAAATATAAATGTTCATCTTGAAATAAATTGCTTTTGCAGGGCCTTTTAGTTCAGAAATTAATGTCTCGCATTTAGAGGGGTGCATTGGGTCATGGCTTTCTCAAAAGTTATGCGAACTGTATTGTTGGGTGACATAAAAATAAATATATTGGGAAGATTTGATAATGTTAAGTGTTAACTGAACCTATGACTTCTTTTGCTAAAAGAGCAAGCTGGAAAAGCTACGTTACTCAACAATATTGTTAGAAGCACATATAAAGAAATAAAACACAAAGAAAGAAAAGTAAAGCATTTAAGTTCAATGACAACCGATAACTTTGAGGTCACCTCGGTAAATGTGTATAGTATTAGTTTCTATGACAACGGTAGATGGCAACGAACATGAAGGGCGCAGCTTTTGGGTCTCTCGGTGCCTCTCGCGTTTCATATTTATCTAGAAATAAATTTCTGAAATTGTCTATTATACGTTCTATTGCCCCTACAGTGAAAATAGTGGAATAACGTGGGCTTGAGCAGTAATCAAATCTTTTCAAAGTAGGTGGCTGTTTGATGACCTTGAAATTCCCTTCCATTTACATAGCCCTGAGAAAAAGAGAAGAGGGGTAGAGAAAGAACGAGAAAGAACGAGAAAGAAAAAGAGGGGAAATATATATATATATATTTGACAGCTAAAATTTCATCTTCTTGTTACAAGTATGCAAAAGTCATTGAAAATGAAGGGAAATGCACTTTATATGGCATGCGACACTTTCCCGGTTTTTATGAAAATAGGTTACATATATGGAAGCAAACAGGCTGATTTCTAAAATAATAACTGTTTCCGTGTACCATTTTTATGAAATTCGATACTTTTACATATTTGACACTGTATATAATTGCACTAGTTTCAAAACTTTTGTGATTTGTGAAAAAAGCTTACTTGATAGAAAAAAAAAAGGAATTTAATTCAACTTAGCATACTCAGGTTTATTAATATGACCTCTCAGATAGCAAATTTTGCATTATGTACTTATTTTATATATATTTCACGTGGCTTTACAAAATTGAAAGCTCCATTCAATTTAGCAAATCAAAGTAAGTGAACATCACCTTTAGGATCGCAAACCGGTGAACAAAAGTTTTATTTCGCAGGACAGTATAATTTAAACTTAGGCATTTTAAACCGAATCTTTGGAGTAAATTTTGAGAAAATAAAATTTTCGAATATGATAGTTTGGGGTGAAGTACATTCTTGGAAAGCTTCATGCAGTACCATAAGAGGTGCTGGAACTTTTAAACGACTTTCGATGTTTTGAGTATGTACACACACGTACACACACACACACACACACAAACACCTCACACACACAGACACACACTCACCCGACGCTTTTAAAAACGGTATTTTTCTTGATTCAAGGTTTCCAACTACAGCATTCACGTTATGGGAAAAATACACTAAACCCTCTTATTGCACCTAGTAAACATATTAAAAATACTAGAAAATGTATGCTAAATTGTTAAGCAATGTTCGAGATGTATAGAAACTATTCCTAGACCTTCTTCTGTTTCAGATGGTGTCGAAGGTGTCTTTTTTTTTTTCTTTTTTTTTTCTTTAACGGAATATTTACAATTATAAGGATAGCACTCATAATTATATATTGAAAGTTGACATGGTGAAACAAGAGGTAGGAAATAAGGAGAAGGGAATGGACATTGTTTTGTGGCTTTTAACAATTTAAAACTTTTCATTCCAATTTAGCTTCAGTATAGGAGTCAAACCAAGTTCTTCAATATATATAAACTGTTCATAAGAGAATGAGAACCCATTATAAAATTTTAAATACGATTTTAATAAATCACTTTTATCTTCACACATATAAAATATGTTCGTTGATTTGTGCTTTTTGTCACTATTTTAGGAACGTTCTGAGGAAGAGTTAAAGCTAACTCCTGAATGATCAACAGAGGGGAAATGGTAAATTGACTGCAAGGAACTTCCAGAAAGTCTGGACTGCCGATTAGAGGATGAACTGGAATCTCTAACTAGCCATTAAAACAGATTTAATGGCAGTTTGCCGGTTGTGCAAGTTATGGCCGAATTTATATGGAAGGAATGTGAATAGTCAGGCATTTAGAACCATACATTCTGCTTCTTATCACAGAATTATCATTTAAGCAGCTGTGTTACAGTTGTGGGTTCACCAGTAGTTCTCTAACGATGATAAATTAATATTTATTTATTTCTAGCGTAAATACTGCGCTTAGTTCATGTTTGATGACTTTTTTCTACAGCGTTTAAAATTACGTTGCACTTGTTCAGTAGCGTGCGTGTAATTGGAGAAATTTTACAATTATTACTTAATGCAACTTAAAAGGTAATTACTGGAAATTAATTTTTCTTTGAGACTAGGCGTAGGTAAGACAATTGGGAAAGGAAGGGCGAGATTGAAAAGTTCAATGCAATAGCTGGAATTTGAACCGGAAGATCCCTGTAGTTTGGTGGTATACTGACGGTTTATTTCTACAACATTTAGTCTTAGTTTATTACTGTTCAACAGGATTCAGTACAGTATATGCACAAAGCTAAGAACACAAAAGGTTTCAAGAGAAAGGAAAGGCCGAACTTCTTTTACTTTCTTACTTCGTTAGAACTTCATGATATCTGCCACAGAAATTTTCAAATTGGTAGGTTATAAAGTAGGGAATTAGCATCATCATCATCATCATCATCATCATAATCGTCGTCGCCATCATCATCATCATCATCATCATCATCATCATCATCGAAAACCATCTTCAAGGTAGGCCATATAAAATAGCTTTGCTTCACGAGGGATTTCCACATCTTCTTTGTGTTCCAGGATCTTTCCTTTTTCAATATTAAATATATGAACCTTCCATTTACTTTTATATTCATATACTGCTTTCAGCGGAAAAAAACAAAGCAGCAAACAAATGTCAACAAAACCACGTGATCGTTGATCGTAGCGCGCCTTCTTCACAATTTCCATGATGCCTCCGCCGTGTAAATAGTCCCTTGAAAAAGTACTGCTACTGAGGGTTGGGGTCTTGATTTTGTTTTGTTAAAGCGCACAATAAGTGCCCACTAAGCATATTTCAACTACAAAAGACATATACTAATAGTTAATTTGGTTTGTATTTAAAGTAAATCATGCTGCGCGCGCATATTGAAGCTGACAGGCGTATCCAGTTTGAATCATGGCTGAACTGGTGAGTACTGTTAAACATGAGCGCGAAAATCCCTTACAAACTGGTGAAAAGATAATAATATTGAATGTATTTAAAAAGTTCAGTGAAAAATTTTCAAAACTTGCTATCAATGAATGGTGAAGTTAACATTTGGGTTTACCGGTGTGTCTGTTTCCAGCATTTATAGTGTAGCAAGCAAAAAGCTACATTCGGTGAAGTTTCAACTGCCGGCAAGAAGAGACCACGTGCTAGATCAGTGTGGCATGTTCTCTATGATGGGTTTGTGAGGTGAGCAATTCACCGAAAAGTTCATCAATTTCCCAAATTATAACGAATATTGTGATGGACAATACCCCCTACCACATTGTGAGGTTAGAACGGATACCAAACAAGTGACATAACATGGCTACAGAGTAAAAATGTAACTTTCTACGAGGGTTATGTATATTAAGTATATTGAGTAAATCGCGTTTTTAGAAATTATTCCTGGTCTGTAGATTGATCACACTAGGGCATTAGCTGTACTACTGTGCACTTCCTATATTGCAAAGTGGAAACTTTATGCTTCCAATGTGCCATTTGGAATGCAGCGGAAAACCGAAAATTAACAGATCCAAATGAAGGTGCAAGTATCAACTGGATCCCTAAGTATTTCAACATAACACCAAACCTGACCCCAATCCTAGGAATCCTTGTTGCTTCCAGTCGCTACTTGAAAAGGAGTAATTCAGAAGCCCTCAGAATTGAAAAGAGTGGCGTAAAGTGCCAGGAGAAAGCTCTCCATAACGCAAATACCATTGCCCTATTGCACAATGGTCACAAAAACCTCAAAAAGATAAAAGTGAATGATGGAACAGGAAGTTCACGTACACAGAAAGGAAGCTGTTCCTCAATTCACCTATCAATCAGGAGAAAACTGTAAAAATTTGATGGCCAGTGTGACCAGCCCGAAAAGATTCGATACATGGACCTCTCGAATGTGAACTTCCCACTTTAACGCAGCTTCACTTTGTTCAGTTTCTCTTTCCCCTAAATCTCCTCCAATGTACTCTGCCAACGCCTAATTTTCCCAGTACCTTTATGATAATTTTCAGAGCTACACTGAACTACAAAAGATAAAACGATACCTCATTGAAAACTTAACGCGTAACTTGTTTTACCTTATAGATTTTGCTTTAAGATTGTCTCTTTCTTTCGATTGCCTTGTTGAAGAATTAGTGAGCCTGGTTTGAATTTCAAATTTTATGTTTCAGTGAGTAGCTGAAAGTTTATAATTTGCCTGGAGAAAGAGGAAATGAAAACCCAAAGAGGAGACAGAAATTGACGATGAATAAAAGAACATCGATACCAAACCACCGAGCAAGACAGGCAACTGCAGTGAAACAGTGTTCCACCAGCAGCTCTTGAAGTTTTTATACTGTAAAAAGTTTCCTGCATCCAACAAAAAAGAGACGGAATTAAAACAAGCTAGCTTTTAATTATTGATTTGTTATAACGGAAGAGGGCACCCCGACAGGTTTGTAAGAAATTTGTCGAACTCTACCGGCGAACTCCTGAAACAAACTTTTCTCGACACATTCTTGTGTTCTGTCCTCCCCCTGTGTTGTTTTTCTGCACTTTGCGCGGGAGCATGGAGTGATGTTTTAACATATGGAGGGTTCCGTTAATATTATTCTATAGTTGGGAACGTTTTTTCTTTGTTGCGACTCGTATGATGCATCAAGCTCTGTTGACACTGCAGGTATCTGTGCGTTCATATCTACATGTCAACATCCTGCGGCCAAACGTGATGGGAGAGCTTGCGGAAGAGGAACGGGCAATGAGGAAGAAAAGATAGTGAACGTAGAGCGGTATGTGAAGTTCTAGTCCGACGTAGTCAAAACATGGGAAAAGATCTGATGTGTGCATTCACATGACCTTCTCTATTCTTGCACAATTTATTATCACAAATACTTATTCCTCTATTTACTTCTTGTTAATGTTTACAGAATTTACCATATTGCCAAGTTTCTTGTGGGTGGAATAGAAATATAGGATTAGCAATAGTCAAATATTTTAAGAGAACTGTTGTTCCCTGTGTAATGGCCTTGAAATTCCCTCTCTTCGGCAATGAAAATTTTTTAGAAAATTTTAGAAAATTTTAGAAAATTAATGCTACCGTCGTTTTGGTTTAGGCTCCAAGAGTTGTCTAATTGTTTAATATGTTTAATGATTTAAGAATCGATATGGACAAGTTAAAATGAATAAAAAAGGACATTGTTGAAATTAGGTAGGTCATGAAATAGTATAACATGTAAGTGGTATGATGTTATGTGTTATCATTGGTAGCTTTAAAATGAGATTATAAAATGTGTGACGTGAACCAATGAACATTAATTTTGATTGGTAGTGATGGCAAGTAGAGAAGGAATAATCAATAATTATGGGAGAACAGGTAGGAAAGGAGGCATCTTTCGATTGCGTAACTCGAAGAGAACAAACGTGTTTTGGATCGTGGAATGTAGAAGTGAACGGACTAAAATATTAAAAATAGTTAAAACTGATTTTCAGAAAATTGTATCGAAGAAATATCATCCTTATGCAAAGTGTTGTAGAAAATATGGCATAAAGTATCGCAATTACATTACAAGTTTGAATGTTTATAAATTAAACTAAATTTATTTATTTCTGTTTTATTTAAAAATGATTATTTTGCTCCTGACCACGCCTGAGAAAAGGGTTCTCATGTAACAACTGAAGCAGCGTAGCAGACTTTTTATATACATCTAAGTGCCAGATCTGAACCAAGGACTTAGATCGAGAAGAAGTGGCAATTCGTGGCTTCATCGTCACCATCCAGGAGGGCAGCAGATATACCACATCAGCCTCAGCACCGCGTGACATCTTACATGGACGTAAAGGGAATTTCTGCTACAAAATGGCTTCACAAGCTGGGGATTCGAGATATTCATATCATCACTATAATCCTTGGTAAAGTCAAATATGGCAAAATTCAAATAAATTACAAGGAATACCTCCGAGATAGTTCACTGCATAAAAGGTTGTGTCCTAACGATATCTTTTTGTTCAGAAAGGTTTTTTCCTCTCTCTTATGTTTTCAATCAATGCAAAAGTAAATCCTGAATGAAAAGGACCTCTGAAGACGTTTCTATAAAAGTGAACCTACCTATTTTATTTATCACAGAAGCAGTTCAAAGATATTATTTAATGAAAATCATTAAAGTCCTTTATGAGTAAATAAAAATTTTCGAAAAGTGTTCCACGTAAGGGTTATTAAATTAATTATTGCGAAGGGATATTAATAATGGCAAATACAGAAAAAATATTGTGCAAAATTAAATTCTTCATCTAATAACTGCATCTGTCAAAATTGCCCCAGTACTTGCTCTAAAAAATTTAACAAATAACTCAAGACTTAATCTTGTCATTGAATAAGTAGCCGTCATGTAATATGAATAATTAATACGACTAACTTATAATGACTGAGGATGAAAGTAAATCACAAGTTAAATTAAAAGCTCAATAAGGTTCTCTTAATTTAAAGAAATAAAAAATTAAAGCCTCTTTACTTAATAACTTTATAACTATATGATATTAAGAGCACTATCTATAATTATCTGAAGAAATTACAAAATATGAAACCTCTTTCATGTGTCCTGAAACAAGTGACACCGGAAAGAATAAATCTAAGACATCCTGCTAACGAACACTAACGGTTCCAGCTTACCAAATAATGGTGGTCCTGGGACTCATGCAATATACCCACTCTTCTCTTTCTACAAAAATTAAGTTTAAATTCTAAAAATTTTGATGGAGATATTTCGGCAATACTTGAGAACCTACAATGTCTTCTATATCAAGTGAATGAACGAAATAAACGAAATGAGCGAATCAATCAATCAAGCAAGCAAGCAATTTGATATAGTTTTAATATTATCTAACTCTAAAGTAGCTATTATATCCATAGCTTCTAAAATAACATTTTAAACCGTAAATATTGTAGAATGGCGTAAAACCATAAAACAGTTACCTAATTTAAATACAAAATTAATACTTCAATGGATACCAGCACATTGTAGAATACATCGTAATGAAACAGCTGACTTTCTAGCCAAACTGGCAATTAAATTAAATAAAACTCTTTTGAGCCACAAAGTCTATAGTAAAATTTAAAGAAGATTATATAATAAAAACAAAAGCAAAACTATGGGAAACTTTACGTAGCAGCACAACTAGAATCAATACACTACCAAAAAAATCCTCTGTAGCAACTTCAATACCCTTAACAGGCCATAACTGTCTCAATAGACATTTAATCAGGATGAGATCTCCTCTCTGTACGTTCTTTACACTTAAATAAGTTTTGGATGGAAAACACCTACCCAATAATGGAGTGCAAGAGAGCGAATGGCTTCATTGCTAACTGCTTAACATTAGAACCGACCACGTTTTTTTATTATTATTATTATTATTATTATTATTATTATTATTATTATTATTATTATTATTATTATTATTATTATTATTATTATTATTATTATTATTATTATTATTATTATTATTATTATTATTATTATTATTATTATTATTATTATTATTATTATTATTATTATTATTATTATTATTATTATTATTATTATTATTATTATTATTATTATTATTATTATTATTATTATTATTATTATTATTATTATTATTATTATTATTATTATTATTATTATTATTATTATTATTATTATTATTATTATTATTATTATTATTATTATTATTATTATTATTATTATTATTATTATTATTATTATTATTATTATTATTATTATTATTATTATTATTATTATTATTATTATTATTATTATTATTATTATTATTATTATTATTATTATTATTATTATTATTATTATTATTATTATTATTATTATTATTATTATTATTATTATTATTATTATTATTATTATTATTATTATTATTATTATTATTATTATTATTATTATTATTATTATTATTATTATTATTATTATTATTATTATTATTATTATTATTATTATTATTATTATTATTATTATTATTATTATTATTATTATTATTATTATTATTATTATTATTATTATTATTATTATTATTATTATTATTATTATTATTATTATTATTTTTTTTTTTTTTAATTCAAGGGACCTCATAACCGATTGCACAGGATCTAAAATTTACTGTTCACCTTAGTGAGTTTTTTCAGATTTCTTCTGTTCCACGGTATATGTTACTTGAAAGACAAAATGTCAGGTAACGTGTAATTTATAAATGGATAGATATGGTTTATTTTCCAAAGCAATAAAACGGTTGTACAGCAACGTCAGGAACACATACATTAAAATAACATTAAAAAATTACAAAACAGTTTTACTGTTATAAAACCCTGTAATACTGTACTCAGAAAATTGAGAGCAGTGTAAATTTAACTTTTCTGTTAAGTAGCAGTTGTGGCAGAGTTTTGACACTGTTGGGAAAACTATTAAATAGATTTAAAGATGTAATTTCAAATGAATGTTGAACTTTGCTGTATTTGCATTTAGCAATATAAATGTTAACACTATTTCTTGTGGAGTAACTATGAACTGAATAACACAATGTATATACATGTATATTCATCTTAGCATATAAAAGCTAAATTTTCAAACCCTTTTTAAATATAAATCAAAACAACTTCTTCACTACTTACGACTGTAAACCATTTGATTGCAACGTGATGTACATAAGCGGTGTCTTGTTTACCATCTCTAGAAGCAACACACTTCTCCGCTACCGAGATATCGTCAGATTGGGCAGTTTCACATTTTGGCTATCACTTCCATTAGAAACCAATTCACTATTGCCAAGATCTGAAGTAAAGTATATTTGAAGTTTGCACACGGTGACTGAGTGTTAAATTGGTCCTTAAGTAGTTTAACGCTTTGACGTAATTCGTAAATTACCAAGCCTTTTTGGTGGATAATTTAATTAACAATACGAATGTCAATTTTGTTTTCTGAATCAGCTATTGCACTTACAGGTCCGTAAAAGCCTATTTCCACGTCATTCGGATATGCACGCTTGTTTTCACGTTCACAGCACTGGTCACTTGTCATCAATCATTTTAATATTACTTAACTTAGCACAACTGTTATGATAGAAGTTTTCACAGATGTATTCACAAGTTTAGCTTTACATCTCTTACAACATTTGTCGAAGCACTAGTAGTCGAATCACCGGCCATTAGTTATGGTTACTTTCACGAGTGAGCACAGACACGTCCACTCACTGGGA
The DNA here is from genome assembly GCA_030765055.1 of Mantis religiosa. NCBI lineage: Eukaryota > Metazoa > Arthropoda > Insecta > Mantodea > Mantidae > Mantis > Mantis religiosa. The sequence goes on from CM060957.1 coordinate 137,698,445, forward strand.
CAGCCAGACTGTATAGACTATATACATCTGGGCTCATTTGAGCATCCATTTTATTCATCGTCCGGTATGATTTAACGTTGGAGGACGTAAATTAAAAAAGAATTCAAATTATTATCACCATTATCATCATCACTATTAGATGGTATAAATGTGTAAGAGTGTTTCTGTAGAAGAACAATCACACAATTTTTTTCCAGCTATTTGACATTCATAGAGATAGGTATCTTACATATGATATCAGTTATTAAAAATGCTACTCTTTTCCACCACGTTATTCACCATGTTTGTTTCTCCCTTTTAGGAATGATCTCAGATTAAATAATAAGTAAGGCTAGCGATATTTAGCATTTTGAAATCAGAAATTTAGCAATTTTATTTTTACATTTATCATTTAATATCATTTATATATTTGCAATTTATAGCATTTAAAAGTTTAATTTGCGTTATTTTAAATGAATATTAGCATTATTTATATGAGTTCTGAAACACCTTTATGGAGTGTTATTAATGACTGAGTTAAAAGTGTATAAAGTGTCAATATATTTTACATTAATATAGGCCACAGCAATACACAGAAATACAGAACAAGTTGATACAGATTAAAACATACTGCATAGCACAAAAAAGATAAATGCATACTGATGTAGAACTAACACAATAAAAAGAAAATGCACAAAATTGACCTCGCCTTATTGACGTGACCTAAGCATAGAATGATTGCAAGTTGCGAGTAAAACCTAACAGAACTATGAAAATCGGAACTTTGGCAACTGAGAACTCCAACTGGAATTAACATTTGTTTATCACTTCATTAAAATAGGATTGTTATTGGTTTTCAGAGACAACGGTTGAAATTTTCCGTTAACTGGGTTGTGAAGATAGATTTATGACAGTCATTAGTCGTCGTAAGAGGGGACTCTTTTGTAAAACAGCTGAACTCGCTTCAGTACCAAACATACCTCATATGGGCAATGGTGGAACCATAGGCTAATTTAGAGGGAAGGGTTGCTTTCCACATTTCAGAAGAGTGGTCACTTACCTTATAACTTTCTAAATATGTGAAAGTTCTACAGACCCTCCTGTTAAAATTTCCAGAAGGAAAAGCATTGGGAAAAATAATTACTTGTGAAAATCCTCGATTTCGCATTTATATAGCATTTTGAGTCAATTTCGCACTTTCTCGCGCTATATCGCATTTTCGAAAAATCACCACCCCTAATAACAAGTACAATGTTTCCTAAAACATGAGGAAAGAACGTTTCGTTTCTTCCGAACAAAATGCATATTATCATGAATTGCGAATTGTATTCTGAAATAAGGTTTCGGCCTCCTCTTGTGCATTTCGAGTAATTAAATGTTATACTTCTACAGCAATGAAGATGAATTCTGGTTATTAACAGAAAATTCAATGTGAACGTCTTATCTTTTAGCACATACGATATCCATGTGGTACTTTAATGATATATATTTTCAACACTAGCCAGGTGTAGGCATCTATAGAACAATAAGCCTTTTAAGAATATATTTTTTAAATTGGTATGAAAAGTGATTTAAATGTAACACGCTTTGAGCAGTGAAGATTATAAATTCTGTATACAGTTCAAAACAGAATAAAGCTGTTTATTTAATGATCCTTTGCAAGTATAAAGTTAACAAAACAAACATGAAATGGGGAACTTTTATAATGTGTCCCTAACGGGCTTAAAAAGTACTGCAAATTTAATTGTCCCTTTTCCAAAAACAAAAATGGGAGGGGGAGTTTTGTTATATGCAGCCTGCAGCGTACTTTTTGAAGTTAGTTAGATGGTAATGGTAGATTTGCCTAATCTACGCTGGCTTCACAGTTTGATGAGTCTGAAAAGCGTCATGGGGAACATTTTAGCGGATTGAGCAAATAACAGACAGGACGTCATTTGCTCGAAATGATGATGCATGTCATGGGAAATGGCCCATTTTGAGTTCGCTTATTTGGCAAATGAGGCATGGGATCGGGAGTAGATGTTATTAGCGTGTGTAAGCTGCATTTTGTAAGATTGAGTTAATTAACGACAGAATAATTAGGTAAAGAATTGCGTGGTTCATTCAACATCCGTTTATCTCTGCTTTTAGTAGCTAACTCTATCCAAAGTTGAACAAACGTCAGCCATTGTGTAAGCAACCAGTGTACCTATAAATATAATAAAACGCTAATCAAAGCTTTTGGACTCATATTTCTTAGTTTCCTATTTCCCTAATTGGGGTATAAAATGACTTCTAACGTTTTTCTATGTTTATATGAATATACAGCCTTAGAAAGAAGAAGAAAAAAAGGAGCAGCTATCAGAAACAAACTTGGATTCGGAAAACATCGGAGGCATTCCATGACCTGTTCACAACATACACTTTACTTACACTCTGGCTACACTTCAAAGCTACGTGATAGATAGAGAGATGGTTTGTGGCTTGGCCGTATGCATGGTAGCCGAGCGGTAAAACGTATTGTAACTTTGTGGTTTCGTGAAATGAAAAGTCCAATTGCACCCCTCAAAAATGTTCTTTATTTCCACCGACTTACAGTTAAACACTTGCCAATTACACAGAATTACGTAATGCACACAACTACGATTCACCAGTTCGTCCGTTACAATTGCACTTGCACTCGCGATTACGTAAACTCCTCCGACGCACGTACGCAGTCCGTCCCCTCACTGGGCGCTCCTCACAGCTGTTCGCCAAACACTGACTCTCCTCCAGCCAGACGTGTTGCTTATATAGGGCATACTGGCCAATCTAGAAGGTTCTGGATTAGATGAAATATCCCGTAAGTTCGAGAACTCAGGTGGAGCGAAAAGAGACGACACAGTGATGTTTTTCCAGCCAACCCTCTTTACCGCTATAAGACAAATGACTGGGTGTGGCGAACGCCTACCGTCTCCTGCTGCTGCCGGTCGGTTCTACAGAGAGTTCCGACGTTCGGGTGACAGTATGTGTCTCGTAAGTGGACCAAAATGAGTTCGAATCCTTGATGTGTAGGTTTCTCTTTATTATTGTTGCTTTAATGGCAATTCCTTATGTTTTTCTTGCAGAAGATAAATAATAAACACATTCATTAAACAAATGCAAATAATATTTTCTTGACATTTCTAAATAAATCCAAGTATATTAGAAAATTGCCTTAGAATTGATTGTGTAAACATTCGGGCTCACTCATCTGTTATGAATGGTGCGGCCATAAAATGCTAAATAACCTCTCATGGAAATTTCACTGGGCAGTTGTTCCCAATCATGTCTCACAGAATGAGGCCAGTAATAAGAGCTTTCAAGTTAAAACACCTATTTATTTTTAGGACTGGAAACAGATAGCAACTTCTGATTTTCTTTTAAAATACACGAGGACTCTTTGTGAATACGTGACAGAGATGGCAGCACTGTAGTGGCAGCGACGAGAGTTAGGACTGTTTTTGATGCTTAAAATAGCGACGTTTTCATTGCAATAACAGCGCGTGATCATTCGTTTTCCCCATTTTTGTGGTGTGACGCCTATTGAAATTCATCGACAGTTGAGTGAGGCATGTGGTGCTGATACCATGGATGTGTCTAATGTGCGTTTATGGGTGCCTCAGTTCAATGAAGTCAGAGCATCGTATGACAACAAACCAAGACAGTCACAGCCTCGCACCAGCCGGTCTGACGACATGATCCAGCGAGTGGAGAATGTTGTTTTGTAGGATCGCCGATTCAGGATTTTCATGCAGGATTTTGTGCACAGATCCCACCCCACATGATGCTTGGTACCATCACCACATGCCTCACTCAACTATCGATGAATTTTAATAGGTATCACACTACGAAAATGGAGAAAACGAATGATAACACGCTGTTCTTGCAATGAAAACGTCGCCATTTTAAGTATCAAAAACAGTCCTAACTCTCGTCGTTGTGAAAGAAATATATGTTCTAACTTAAACGCAGCTCATTGAAGCAGAGTGTCTACACACCCGGTACTAATTTGATTTCCATAGGAACAAAATATTCATTTATTTCAATTACTTTAAAACATTAGAGTCTTTCAACAAGAGCCGCGTTATCTTTCTGCCATCTGAAGCGAAAAAAAAAAACATAAAATGGGTGGCGCACAATTCCGCTTTGACGCTACAGTTTGTAACAAATAATATGGACGGCTCAGGGTAGAGTAATGAGGTTTCTCCCAGGGTATGCGTGGATATGTATGAGAAGGATGGTTTTAGTGAAACTGGAATGCTCGTTTCAAACTGATTTAATGACTACTTCTTTTTGTCATAACATCAAACTCGAAGTTGCCGACCAAGGGTTACCAATATCACTGTTTTCATTCTATCAACAGCTGTACGTGGGTGTGTAACTTTCACTTCCGGAATGCCTCTTTTCACACAAAGAATCCCTTTCTAACTATTTTGTCCATTGTGACTATTATTCTCGGTCATACCATTATTAAGGGTCCGAAGACTACCTATTCAAACGGAGTCAAGTGATACCCTTTAGAACTGTTCTATGGACACTGTTTCTTACGTTTCTTTTGTTTAAACAACTATTCAACCCCGTTGCTATTCGACTCAACTGCACCTGCACGCGTTCCACACAAACATACATTACTTTGAAGCCCATTACGATTCTTCCTACATTGCATTCCCTAATTTCAGTATCACATCACCATAAGTTTTGGAACCTGAAACGAAAAGGAATGAAATAGAAATTACAGGAAGACAGTCTTGATCTCGTGTCACATTCTTGGAAAATGATCGGTCTATGCCTACTTTATTGGTGAGCGAATAAGGTGGGCTACTTTAAAACTTCAACAGTTAGCGCATGATTGCTTTGTAAGGAAACGTCACTTTACATATAAAATATATGCGTTAGTGTTTATCTATACCTCAAGAACTTCTATTTTATGACATACATCCCAAATGTGAGGGGAATTTAGTTGCACATGTTGTTCAAAAGCTTGTAACAGAACTTATTCGTTGTAGTGTAAATAGCTTATTGAATATTGTGTACCACATTTTCAGCACAATCTTTTCCCATCTCCTGTCACTTTGTGCGGCTATCAGCTGCTTCAGGTCACCAATTGTGTCATCTGGATTACAATTTACTCGAACTTTCTTTCCTAGTCAATCATTGCAGGTTACCTCCAGCATATGGATAAATCCTTACTTCCTTATTAAATGTTTTCCGTTAATTACATAACATTGCTCACCCTTACACGTTCACTCATCACTATCAAACTTTCATTTTCTCCGCGCCACTTTTTTCCACATTGAAAGTTATTGATTTTTTCTCTAAATAGCAACCGTTCATTTCTTTATACGAAAGTCAGTTGTACCAACCAATATGCATATCAAGTTTATTATTTTTGCTATAATTTCACTTCCACATACTTAATATAAACATTATAATGTTTTTAAACATTTTTTAAAATTCTAAATAACACTACCAAGTAAATACCCAAAACTCATTTTTAGTGCCAAACAAAAACAGCTGTTACAATATAGGCAATTCATTGCTTTCTGTATAACATGGTAGAGCGGCTGGACGGAAACCAGAAGATCCGTGGTTCAAATCCCGGCTATGGCATTGAATATTTCAATCTGACTCTACGTTTCCACAATTTAGCCTACACATGGCCAGTGTGAAAGAATAACTAATAGTGATTAACTATAAAGCCCAGGCCTTAAAGTAATTACATGTTGTAAGTCGCCATTAAGGTAGTTGTCTCATGTGTTTATGAGAACTCCTAAGTGGTTTACCGGGAAAATACGAGTCAGTTGGAGAATTTAATGTCATATCGGCACGTTGGACATAGTAGCTCAATGGTAGAGCGGCTGGACGGAAACCAGAGGATCCGTGGTTCAAATCCCGGCTATGGCATTGAATTTTTTAAATTCTGATTCTACGTTTCCACAATTTAGCCTATACACAGCCAGTGTGAAAGAACAATTAGTTTCCAATGTAGACAATTGTTCATATTGTTTAAGATGTAGATAAAATATATATATATATATATATATATATATCATGTGGATATTTTTAAAACCTATGTAATTTTTTGTGACTGGTCATTTAAAATACTCTTTGATTTTAACATTTCTCAATTATTTATGCACTTGAGCTCCCTCCATTTCTTTCTGTTTGTCATGCAATAAGTATGAAGTATGCAAGCATGTAGCGATTCGATGTTTATAGATTTGACAGATTTCAGTCTCCTACATTCCAGTTGTACCTCTGCAAAATATATAAGCAAATCACTTCAGCAAGTCTTTTCTGTCCTATTGCCAATGGGACTAAACGTTTTCAAACCTCTTGAATCCAAAGAAGGAAAAAGCGCACATTATAGCGCTGGCTGCATTTCTGATATTACTGCTACTAGCGATATTACTGCCACAGTTCTAAGAGTAAGTTGTGAGTTTAAGGTTTTTCTGTGTACCTAAGCTGGCTGGAACATTAAGTGCAGGGAAAAGACAAGTAATGCAAACAGACGTCCCAAACGTTTTACATATGCACATAACGGCGCGTTTATGCCTGAAAGCATACCCGCATTCTGGTAATTCTGTTTTCTGACTGAACGTTGTTCTGAATAATTTATAGCTCTCTTCTTTGCTAACTGCATAGACGTGGCATTACGTTTCCTTACACTTTTTCGCCTATTCTGGTTGAACGATGAAGGAATATGTCATAGCAAATACGTATAAAAAATATAGTTGAAGTCATTTGAATGATGTATATGGAGAATATTTGAGAGTATTTTAAGAGATAATTTCATGATACCAAAGCCAGTATTTGGTTAGACATCTGAACTAAACATTTCCGAAGATGCAAGTCACACGTGTAGTTAGTAGGTTAACGGGGGCATGCGATGGGAGAGATAGCTGTGACTGATTTACTTTAATTTGCTGTTAAGGCAAGGCTACACTGAAAATTCGTCGAAAATGTTCAAAATCATGCAAATTTTTTGGCAATTTTTGTCAGCTTAGGGTGTGTAATAATAGATGGCATGCTATTTTTCTCATTTGCACCATTTTAGGCCATTATGTGACAGCTTAAAGAAACCTTTAAAATCGTTAAATGTAACAATTATTACTTTAAAGTTACTTTTCTGAGAAACTTTTTTCTAACACTTTTCAGTATACAAAATGACTCACACGTCAAAGTTTTTCATTTAATTTGGTGAAACTTACAGGACAGGTCCATAATATGTACATAAGAAACTTCACATTCCTCTTCTTTTGTTAATGCTCATGTTTTGAAAATTATAGGGTGTTAAGGAACAAAAAAGTTAATATTTTCAAAATTTTGAGAGCTAACACATGGAAAATATTTTTGAAGAAATGCTACAAGAATATTCCAAAAAATATAATGTGGGTACTTTAAAATTCCCGTGTTCTATCCGAAAACAAAAATTCAAATTAAAAGCTAATTATTTTGACACGTAGACCATTTTATATAGCGAGTAACTTTTACAATATTTTCACAAACATAATTAGTAATTAATGTACCATTTGGTGAAGCAACATGAAAATTTGCATGCAAGTTTAAAAAGATACTCTAATTTTGTGGCTAAATTTTCATAATGATACGTTTATTATTATTGAAGATGGAATTTTCCGTGTAGCCTTGCCTTAAGTACTCTTATCAAAACACCTCCAAATATGATTAAGCGAGCGTTGCCCTCTGTAAAGGTTGGCTCTCACCAAGGCGGGCCGGGTTCGATCCCAGGCGACCGCAAAGTAAGATTTGTTGTGGACAACACGGCACTGGGGCGGTTTTTCTCCGGAACCCCCGGTTTCCCCCGCCATCTCATCTCATTCCACCGGTTCTCCATCTTCATCTCGTGTATCATCAGTGTCACCGCCTGTGGTGCAGTATGTAGTAAAAGCGGGCGTTAAACACTACACATTTCTCTGTAAACGGCAGAAATCATTTCTTTGCTAGCGCGTATCGTCGTCCCGAACTGGTTGCCCTTCTCGTCTGCCGTTGTTTCTTCCTCCCAGATGTAACGTGAGACAAGGAAAGGTCTACAATGGCCTATAGGCGGTGCTAAGCAAATGAATCTATTTGACTATCTACAGACCATATCTACAGACCGTAACTTATCACAGCTGCTCCCAATGGTGACTGTGTGCTATATATACATGGACCAAAACCTCCTCACTACAAGAAGACTGCAATTAATATGTATTCTGTTACCGGGAACCGCAGTTGTATCCATCACTACACTACGTCAGGTACATAAATTAGAGTACTCAAGTTAAAATTTATGTTGCAATCATGCACTGTAAGAATATATATTTGCTTAAGTATGATATGAAACTGTCAATAAGTGTTTCGTTACAACGGGCAGAAATATATTAAGAAATTTATTAACGTTTGAATTCAAACCAACAAGGGATTGATTCACCCAAGGATGGTACGGAAAACAGATGATGTGCAATGTCTAGTGACATTAAGGGACGCGACATTTTATTTATGGACTTCAAATAGTTGAAATTTCTACCGCAATTCGCACATAAAATCATTTAGTGTACACTCAAATTCCAAAATTCCCAAAGTCAAAGTTATTGATTAATTACTTTAATGGTAAGCAGAAGTGATCATAGAATGAGAAAATAGCTCTTCAATAATAAATATATGTCTGTTTTTACTAAGGAATATTTAACTGTAATTTTGTATTCATACTTTTATTATGTTTTAATACTTTATGAATTGAATAGAAACAAAATGTTTTACTAGTTTTAGTGTTAGAGTTTAGTTTATAAATATAGTCATATATCTCCAATTACGCTCAATAAAGGAAAATGACTTATGCAGATGTTTTACACTTATCTATAATTTAGTTGTTTCTCTACAAAACTCAAATGAAATAAAAAAAATTGTTTAGGGAATTTTGAATGCGTAAAAGTGTAGTGAAGCTATAAAGTGAGAAGCAGTAGAGGAGCCTTTTTGAGAACTGAACATGTCCACCGAAAACCGAAAATGAGTTATGAATGGGATTCTGTTAAAATTCTTGGTTGCTATATGATGCTACTGTTACTTTCTACATAACTGAACATATGTATAGATGTGTATTTAAAGTTGCACTTTTACATCAAAACTTAACTAGTTCATTACATTGTAGCCTGATATTAATTTTCTTATCAAATGTAAACATGTCCAGTATAATTCACCATACGGTCAATGTTTTGTTTTCAAAACTGAACATGTCCACTTTCAGATTTTTCTCTTTGTCATATGCTTCCTTTCCTGGAAGTTTGGGAACCTTACATAATGACATTCAATCCCCTAACTAATGAGGGTTTAATGTGCTGTTACTTGGTCAGTTTCCGACAATTAGTCCTCGTGTACGCATTAGCTTTTTGTAGCTGTGCAAATATTCTTTATACATGAGGTGCTCATTGAGGTGAAAGAAAGTGAATTTTGAACAGTGCAGTGGAAGTAATAGCGGTGCTAGGAAGATAGGAAGACCGAAATCGGAAACCAAATTGAGAAGCCAAAAGCAAAAATATGCTGATCCGGACCCTAGAATATCTCAGCTCAGCTGTTTGTGGAGTCCATGTTCTCACAACTCTAATATGTTGCTTCCTCCCTTCACTTACTTCAATTTATAGAACAGTAAAGCAGTCAATGAATAAACGCAATATGTCCATCATTTTATAACAAAACATTACCTAAATCCTTTCATGGAAGTGTTGAAAACAGTGTTGTTGTATAAATTAAATTAATTAGGAGTCGATTAATGTCACAAAACAACACTTACTTTTAAATTTTCCCGGAACCAGTTTCTGAGGCCTTCCCTCTATCTTCAGCTGGAAATCGACCTGTTCTCATTGGTGTAGCTGGCAATATTTTGTCATCGGTCTCCTCTGGTGGTAGTTCGAGGATCTTGCTGAACAAATCTTTCTGGGGGATGTCGAAATTGAATACTTTGTTCCTATTTTTTGAAATAAAGACTTGTTCCCATGTGGACTACATAAAAGCTAATGGCTACAATCCAAGATCCCACAAACAGGCAATCTTTAATAGTTTAGCACACAGACTGGTCAACATCCCTCTCACAGCAGAAGAATACAAAATAGAATACAACAAAATTATTGAAATAGAACAGAAAAATGACTTTCCCAAATCACTAGTAGACAAAAAAGTGAACTTAGCAAAAAAGAAGAAACTACTAAAGGAAACCACAACCCTCTCAGCTACAGAAACTAAAATGATCTTCAAAAAATTCACTTACCATCCATGGGCCTTTGATAAATTCAAAAAAGTCTTCAAAAAACAAAACATTCAACTAGCTCCAGTGAACCATTACTCCTTAAAAAACCTAATTTGCTCAAACTTCAAAGATGCCGTTCCATCTAACAAAAAATCTGGTGTATATCAAATTGAATGCTGTGACTGTAGTCAAATTTATATTGGAAAAACCAAAAGAAATTTAGAAACAAGAGCAAAGGAACACTTTAGGAACATAAAATACAAACAATTAGAAAAATCAGCAGTTGCCACGCATTTTTGGAAAAAAAACCACAACATAAATCCAGAACCAAAATTACTAAAACATACAACAGGAAATGAAGAACTGTCCACATGGGAACAAATCTTTATTTCAAAAAATAGGAACAAAGTATTCAATTTCGACATCCCCCAGAAAGATTTGTTCAGCAAGTTCCTCGAACCGCCACCAGAGGAGACCGATGACATAATATTGCCAGTTACAACAATGAGAACAAGTCGATGTCCGGCTGAAGATAGAGGGAAGGCCTCAGAAACTGGTTCCGGGAAAATTTAAAAGTAAGTGTTGTTTTGTGTCATTAATCGACTCCTAATTAATTTAATTAAAACATTACCTGTCTAAATATGTTAGCCATTAATTTGAAAACTAAAAGTACTATATATATGGTTTTTAAGTACATTATTAAGAATTTTTAAAAGTCCATTTACAGATTTACACCATTGTATACGTTTTTCCCACCCCCCTGAATATTTTCAAGTGATGGACATATTTAGTTTTGAAGAAAAGCTCCTCAGTTATAGAATTCTAAAGAGCTTTCTGGTAACGTACTCAGCCACATATATAAACTCAAGTAAAATTGTTTAAAATTATCAAAAAGAAGCCGACTACGTGTTATACAATTAGATTATCCTTTATAATATGCAAACAGGTAAACAAATTACTTTTTGAAGCATTTAATCCAATTCTCACGTATGAGCTCTAATGTAAAGCAGTAGGCGGTAGGAAAACAGAGGCGCAGGTACGTTTCCAACTGCAGGCAGAAAAATTTATAAGAAACATCTTATGAAAGAAAAACGGATACTTCATTGGATATAAATAAACTATTTAGTAAGTTGTGGCTTTTCCGGACTGGAGTTATAACACTGTGTCTACATTATAAAGAACAATGGCATTTAAAATGCTTAAACGTTATAAATATGGCAGTCTGGGGAGAAGGAATTCAAGTGAAAGTAGATAACGAGCTGAAGGAGTTAAAGCGAGTTTAAAGACAGACATTGTAGAATATTTCCTTAACGTGGAAACTTGGCCGTTTAGATATTTTTTCCTATAAATACAAAAAGAAACAAAAAAGTTTCGATCATAAAAAGAAAACTGTTTACTCGGATGTAAATTTAAAAAGGAAATAAATGTAAAAAGAATCTCTCATTCTTTTCTCATCTTTTCTGCCACTTGTGCTTCCTTCTTTAGTAGAAAAGAAATAAAAAGACGCCGAGTTACTCTGGAAGTTTAAATACGAATGTGTGTGGTGCGGGAAAGTTTTATATCACTCCGTTTTATTTCTTCATCTTCTTTTAACTTCCTTTTTATAAAAGTTATTATAATCAGCAGAATAGAGGAAGGGGTAATTACAATGGAAGGGGAACTCAAGCCCTGACCTCATTGTAAGGGCTGGGTGATAATATCCGACCTCTCCTCAATTGTAGATCCATCTCCGGACAGGGGAGGGAGGGAGAGACACTTATAGGATGAAACCACATAAAGTTCAGTGCTTGTGCTGTGCCTTCAGTTTTCGTATATGAGGTAGGAGCATTTCCCATCATCCAAACGACCTCTAGGCAATTCCATTCCTAAAAGAAGAGAAATCAAGTAATTAACGAAATGAATTAAATAATTCATAGGGCTGAAAGCCATATTCAGTATACAACATTCTTATTCGCACACATCAGTTTTTGAACAAAAAGTTGTCTCTACTTGCTTAGAAACTTGTGCATTTCTTTCAGTAGTTCATATGTGTTTGATAAACCTAAAACAAACAAAAAAATCCCATTGACAAACTTCATTTGAAAACCGGCACTGTTGCATGAAGCATCAATATTAAAGAAGTGGTTCCCAATTTTATGCAACTGTTTTATTAGTACTGTTTTAAGAATGACCACTGTGTCGTAAACAGCTACAATATGCATGTGTTTCAAAGGTCGCCTAGGCTCATGCAGTCGCAGTTGTAGACATTCTGGCACTATTAGTCGAAATGGGTAAGCAAAAGAGCTTAGTTCTGATCTGAAGCAAGTATTCTCTTATAAATATAGCGCAAACAGAAAATAAATCGCACTCTACCATAGAAAACAAATCTAAGGAACGAGTTTCTAGAAATAATTTACCAAGAAAACCTAAAGAAAGCAGACTGAATGCAAGAGAGCAACGTTCTATTGTAAGCAGAATCCAAGAAAATCCAAAATTAAGTGTTCCTCAATTAAGTCCATTAGTTGAGTATGTGTCTGGAAAGAAAATGTTTGACAAACTGATCGTCATGTTTTATGGAAATACGGATATCATGGCCGAAAACCCACAAGGAAGCCATATGAAAGTGTGGCAATTAGGAAAAAACTAGCTGCATTTGTTAAGGAACATATCCATAAGGATCAGAACTTCTGTTACAACATGATATGGTCAGCTGAGACTAAGATACACCTCTTAGCATCAAATTGCATAAACAGGGTCTGGAGAAAAGCAAATTCAGACAATGATCCCAGAAACGTTATTCCTACAGTTAAACATGGAGCTGGTTCCATTATGATTTGTGCCTGTATTTCATCCAACTGTGTTTCTAAGATTCTTTTTTTTTAACTTACGTCCGCCCCAACTTTAAGTTATATCGGACGGTGAATGAATTGGGTGAAATGATGCTCAAATGAGTCCAGGGTCCATGGAGCTTAGAGTTATCCGACATTCGTCTTGAAGAATAAGTAAAAAAAACGGAAAAAACCTTATCTAGGTAACACACCCTGATCGAGATTCGAACTCAGGACCTCTTGAACGTGAGACAGACATGCTACCATCTACGCTACCGATGCGGGCTGTGTTTCTAAGATACAATGCATTGATGCCATTATAGACCAACATATGTACTATTTTAACGTAAATAACAACGTAAAGCAGAGTGGCCAGAAAATGGGTATGGCATCTGGTTATAGATTTCAACAGGATAATGACAATAAACACAAGCCAAGACTGCACATGATTTGGTTAATATAGAATGTACCCAAACTACTCTAAACACCTCCTCAGAGTCCAGATCTGAATCCAATAGAGCATCTGTGGAGAATTCTGAAGAACGAGTCCATAAAAGACAAGTGACAAAACTTAAACATCTTGTGGCTGAACAATGGAATAAAATCAGACCAGCAGAATTCAGAAACTTGTTCAATTCTATGAAGAGAATATGTGAGAGACTTATTAAGGCCAAGGAATACCCAAAAGGTATTAGATTGTCAATTGTGTATTTATTAGTCAATTATTATAACTAATGTACGAATACAAAAGCTGTACAGAAATGGTCATATGTCTTTTACAGTTTCATTTAATTTAGTTTGTAGCTTCATAGGTTAATATTTAGTTAATTGCTAATACAACATTTGTTATGCTATTTCACATACTACATGGGAAAAATATTAATTTCATTGTGTCTCTAAAAAATTGTAAAATATTTTCTAATAAAGCTGAAGTGTACGAGTAAGAATTTTACATACTCTACCTACCTCTATTTTCTAGATAATGGCAAAATAAGAGGGGAGAGGAATGTTTTACATTTATATGATTTCCTTGGCTCACTGTCCATCAACATATTATTTGTGTATTATTATAATCTTCGGTTACATATTAAGTTCGTTGTATATATTAAAATAAACAAATGATAGTTGGATATTTAAAAGATACTTCTGTATGATAACTCTGAAATTTCATGTTCTTTGTATGATTAAAATCAGAAAGCGAACGATTTTGTATGTTTAATCTCAAGTAAATAAAAAGGATATATGATAAATATTAACTATATAATTACTTTTTTATTTAACATCATTGTGTGTTTTAACAAAACTGAATTTATAGTATAGCAAGGCCTTGTTTATCCTCTGCAGTTCATCCATTACACAAAAGCCGTTCAGAATAAAGAGGACTTTCCAAAGAATTCAAGAATTAAGAATTCTAAATAAGTTAAGAATGTTAGAGAATTTAGGATATAGTTTTCAGTTTCTTGTGCAGATATCCTGAACAGATAGTGTTTAATCGAAATCGTTAAGCCCATTTTGTCAATTTTAATAAAGAGTTTTCAATGTGCAGATTTTCTTGAAAACCTTTGTTAGGCTCTTTGAAATACGGTGTGCTTAAGTACTAAGTTCATTGTTTAACAAAGTTCTTGTTTTTAAGTTCACTCACTCACTCACTCACTCACTCACTCACTCACTCACTCACTCACTCACTCACTCACTCACTCACTCACTCACTCACTCAGTTCGCCTCGGTAGCGTATATGGTAGCATGCCTGCCTCACGTTCAAGAGGTCCCGAGTTCGAATCGCGGTCAGGGTGAGTTACCTGGATAAGGTTTTATCCGGGGTTTTCCCTTATCCTGGAAAACGAATGTCGGGAAACTCTAAGCTCTACGGACCCTGGGCCAGTTTGAGCATCATTTCACCCCTTTCATTCATCGTCCGATATGACTTAACATTGGACCTTACTCACTCACCCACTCATTCACATTTTGTCGTTTTCTAAAAATGTCTATTTGGATTCTGGTGTGAAATCTGGGTTTCTTTTGGGGAGGTTCAATTACAATAGGTACCTCAAATCATAAATAAGCACGAGATGTAACATGGTAACATGTGAGGTTCGTCATCAGACGATTGCTCTCATTCCTATCAGAATAGCTATCGGGTTTATTTTTTGAATTCCTTGGATTGGTAGGCGAATGCTGGGGGATTCTTTGTTGAACCCTAATTTTCTCCAATTTCACTTCGCCTTTCACGATTTAATTGAGTTTCCTGGCTGTGCATTTTCAGTCGATGGTGCAGATTTTTGCTTACTGGATACTACTTCCTGGGCATGTCTGCGCGTATCGAGTTTTCCCTTGCTCTGCGGGAGGCGACTGTGTGATCCGTTCTCTAAACATGAAAATTTAGGGACATCTGTGAATTGCACTGAAACATCTCCTTTGGAACCATAACCTTCTCTTCATCCGTTCCTCCCCGGGGGATGATAGCCACAGTAATATGCAGCTAGGTTTAGGTAAGTGAGAGTTCCTCTCCATTTAATATTAGAAGTTTTGATCAGCCGAATCTATTCTTTGCACTGAAAATATACAAGCAATTTTTATTTTCTCGAAACTCTCTCAAATGATTTCAATAAGCAACCCTATATTGAAGATATTCATTTAAATAATCATTTTATAAATATTCATAGGGACCTTTTCTTTCCGATCGATTTTGGCACTTTTAAGACATCTATTCCTGTAATTTACCTTGTTATTTCTTTGAACTAATACCTTCTATAATGTATTTTGTCCCCCATGAAATAGTATTAAGTATAAAGTCGTGTATATATATATATATAATGTATTATTTATATTTCAATATTTCTGTAATACTTATATAAAAAGTTTTATTAAGCTATTTCTGCAAACTTTTAATATGAAATGGTTACAAAAAATAAACTTGTGCATAAAAAGTTGGTATAAGAGGTTTATGGATAAACGATTATTAGTAATGTGCGGTGTTTAACGCCCGCTTTTACCACATACGGCACCGCAGGCGGTGACATTGATGATACATGAGACAAAGATGGAGAAGCAGAGGAATGAGATGGCGGGGAAACCAGAGATCCCAAAGAAAACCCGCTTCAACACCGTGCTGTCCACCACAAATCTCATTTTGCGGTCGCCTGGAATCAAACCTGGACTGCCTTGGTGAGAGACAAGCGCTTTAACCACTCAGCCACGGTGCGTTCAATTATTAGTAGACTAAGTTATGCAACATTGGATTGTTAGTATAGTTTTATACTATAGTATTATTTACCATATGTACTATTTATTCATGTTTAAAATAATTCAGTTTAAATACACAGAGAGAGAGGCATGTTTAAAAAGGCGAGTATATGAACACGCGAGCGCTTCTATTTGCCAAATTAGAATACTAAAATTCGAATTAACAGCAAATTTGATAGGTCAGACTAAGATTAAGTGTGTAATATCATTCTTTTTAAAAAAATTTGTCATTCTGTAAATGTTTTGTTTATTTTTCTCACGGCGTCACTAATGAATACAATTACACATTTGAAACATTACCATCACAAAGGAAAACAAAGGACTCAGCTTTAATAGAAGCTGCTTAGCAAGATCTTCTGTGCAATGAATATGCTAAAACTTGTTAAAACCAGACAAAATTTAATAATATAACGATAGAAAAAATGAACGAATCAGTGGAAATATTAGTTTCCTTCACACTAACCGTGTGTAGGCTAAGGTTTGAATGAGTAGAACCAGACTAAAAAATTCATACCATAGCCGGGATTTGAACCACGGATCTCACGCTCTCCGTGCGGTTGCTCTAAGCCACTGAGCTACTATGGCCAACATGCCGACATGTTGTCATGTTGGCCATGGTAGCTCAGTTGTATAGAGCAACCGCACGGAGAGCGTGAGATTCGTGGTTCAAATCCCGGCTATGGCATTTAATTTTTCAGTCTGGCTCTACTCATACAAACGAATGAGTGTTTCAATTCAAAATATAGAATTGCTAAGAAAACAGAAATCCTAACCCTCAAAGTGATGCAGCGTGAATGCATTGCTCTCAATTTTTATATATGCATTACACCAGAAATACATGCTTCGATGTTCCTGAACTCAGAAAGGACATTAATATGGGATAAAATTGGGATAATCAAGGAGGTTATGTAGTAATTATAAAATGCTTACGTTGAAGGGAGAGAAATGAATAAGTTAGGAGGGGAGATATGCAAACAAAAATAAAGAGAAATTTTTGAGCCGCGAAAGGAAAGTTAAGAGTGTCGCAGGCATTTCATGTTGTTTAAAAAAGAATAGTTAAAGTTATTGAGATATGTAGTGAAATAGAGGTATAATGCAAGGTAGGAGATGTGTAACCATGACAACCTCAGATGAGAGGAAGTTGCTATATGTTTCAAAGATCTGTCTTCTGCAAGGAACATTCGTGGCGGATAAGACGTACATCAGTATTACTCTGCAAGTGTGAATATAAGGAGTTATAAATGAATGCATTTGTGTGATGCATAAGAGACGCATCACTAGCTAATGTGTTATTAATTTATAATTAGTACTTGGCATCATTAATAGCAGGCGGGTAGGTCATTATCTATAATCTTCAAGATTTTGTAAGATCAAGCCTCGAATTTTATATGTGAAATAAAATATTCTTCTTTGGGAAAGTATGATTGAAAAGTTAATCATTCATCAATAGAATCTAATATTTCTCAGCCCCGATACTACGTCCTTGGGGAAAAGAAGTCATCGCTTCAGAATTACTGATGTGCCTACAGATTGATACCGTTCCTGTTAGGGATAACATTGTCATAACAATCCCGATATATATTATCGAAAGCACGAGAACCCAAATGGCGAGGTGAATGAACACCTTCCTCACAGGTACTTTCATTGTGTTGCTTGCCGACAAAGGTGGCATTGTCCAAGGTTAGACCCTCGTCCCCAGCCATGTCTTGGCCTGCACATGCTACGTGATGATAGAATAGACACCGGGATTTAAGTTACACATTTTTAGACGTGCTTATGCATTAATTAGCTTGTCTGTGGGAAAGTGAAAATCGCATAGAATACACGTTTCAGACACGAGAAATTGCTTTTAGATTTAAAGAGTAGGGATGAAACACAACCTATCAGAAACAAGTAACAGGTCAAATGACCTCTAAAGTGTCCAAAGTTCGGGGAAATTTGCGCAATGGCGACGTTTGATCTTTGCTAGGAAAATCACTCTGTTTCGGTGAGTGAAGGGGTCCACAAGTAATGAAAATTCCTCAAAGTCCGTGTTCGTGAATACTCTGTTTCGGCGAGTGAAGGGGTCCACAAGTAATGAAAATTCATCAAAGTCCGTGTTCGCAAATACTCTGTTTCGGCGAGTGAAGGGGTCCACAAGTAATGAAAGTTCATCAAAATCCGTGTTCGCGAATACTCTGTTTCGGCGAGTGAAGGGGTCCACAAGTACTGAAAATTCATCAAAGTCCGTGTTCGCGAATGCACGAAGTAATGACCTCGACGTTCACAAACAATGCGTACACAGATACATACATAACATCAAGATAACGGTGACGAGTGGAGAGGACTACGTATATCAATAAACTTGACATACAACGATCGTGGTGTCTTCTATATGATAATACCCATACCCTGTCCGGACGCACCCACCCCCTGAAACTCAAAAGAGATAATTCGTGCAGATATACCCTGATAAAATCCCCGACCTGTTGGAAACCTCCCATTCGTAATCCTCACCCATCACATATCTTCTCATATGATGTTTTGGGTACCGGGAGGGCTCAACGAGGTACTTAACGGGCAAGGACCACCTCAAGATCCAGAATTGCAGGGAAAACTTCTAGATTTCAAGTTCGTCTACAAAGGAGAGAAATTCATCAGCATCCACCATGATCCCATTCAACTGCTTCAAAAGGTAGGGAAATGGAAGACACAACGGACTATTAGGTCAAGTCGCGTAAGAGGTGAGGTAGCCAATACCAACCACTAGTAACCCATAAAACAGCAGTTGTAAATTTGTACTTAGATTTGAATTGGTAAATCGTGACTGGAATGTATGTTTAAGTACAAATGAACTATCCCTTTATGTGGCAGGCGAGGAGAAAGCTATTCAATGGTTTGTTGCTCGCTGGCACGAACTAATTATGAATGATGCATTGTCCTTAGACGTATGATTAAATCTTTTTTTACACTCAATTCCGGAGACAACTGATAGCAAATGTCAATGAACGCTGAGCGAATTTAAGCACGCAAGAGAGGTCGTGCTTTTTCTCACTTCATTCTCTGATTATCTGAAAAACCAAATAGGGAGGAAGCAGTGTTTGAGCGCTTGCCCTCGCACGGAACACAATAGTATGGGATTATGTTCTACAACAAGAATGGAATATTGCCTCGGTACAGTGCGTTTGTCATCTGGTACGATGATTCTGGTGTCCACCCATAGCATGAAAACAAAGCGCTGTGTCAGAGACGGGAATCGAAAGCAACACCCTTTCTGCAGATGTCAGACAGTGGACAAAGTTCACGCAGCTGCATGAACAATAGCCCAGAGATTTTGGGAGAATCGATTGCTTCCCCGCGCGCGCTCTCTCCCTCTGCCTCCAACAGCGCCCTCCTGGTTACAGGGTGTCGCGTCCAACAAATGTACTCCATCGATATAACCAATAAAAATCGATTGCCGCTTGCGATATCGAAAGTGATATCTCGAATTCCAACAATGTAGTTTCGCAGATGTTTCAGACAGACAATACTCAAGACTATCTCGCAAATTGCAAACTTGATAACTTGTTAACCATCTTCGAAATTATTGAGGATACAAGAAAAGAATATTTTGCAAAATATAAATAATATAATTTTTAATGCACTAAACCGGTAATTTTTAATTATATTCCTTCTTACTAAACTGTATAATATATTCATTTTTACCTGATCCATCTTTCACTTTAGAGGTATCTTTATAAATATTTTCGATAAAGACGCTTTACTGAAAATATGTATTTTAAAAGTAACTGAAAAAATCAGTTTAGTGTTGTCTTCTAACTGTGAACAGCAGCAGTCAAACAAAAAATTTGCTGAAATACCAAATAAAATTAAGTTTCCCTCTTACAGGAATGAGACTTGAAGATCTTCAATTAAATTCGCTCACACCAAACTACCATCTAAAATATTTTGCTTTATTTTAAATTTTGCTTTAGTCAAAATTGTCTATAGTGATTTTGATTACATTAACACATGTTTAATATATTTTATAAAGAACTGTAGTATGTTTCGAATTTTCTGTGAAAAGTTTCTGAAGGCCTCTTCATTCATAACTAATTTTGCGTAGGTAGGTGGTAAACCGTACGAGATATACAAAGCCCCACGACAGGAAATTCTGGCTTTCCTTGTACGCAATTTATGTCAATTAACCATTCCCGAGATTCTCTGTTATTCATTTGTGGTTTGTAGTACAAATAGGAAGACGTTATTCATTTTGGCTCTTCCTAGAATTTCAAAGCCAACACATTGCTGCTAGCTCAAAGTATTTATCGTTTAAGCTTATTGTCTTCCTTGACTCCCATTGCATTCATAAGTTAATGTATGATAAAACACATGTTGGTAAAAATTAAGTGAACAGAACTATACGCGCTTATGAACTAATTTGTACGGGAGCTGAGAAAGTGATGAGAGAGTAGAACAACGGATTTTTTTTATTTTTTTTTTTTTTTTTACTATCTGACCTGCCAGGAAGGACAACTTCTAAATAATTATACCAGCCTATTTTTTTTTTAATAAACATTGGTGGTTTCAGAAATAATAAGAGCCCGCCATGGTAACGTGGTCATAGAATGTCTGCCTCACGTTCAAGAGGTCCCGAGTTCGAATCTCGGTCAGGGTGAGTTACCTGGATAAGGTTTCCCGGGGTTTTCCCTTATTCTGTAAGACGAATGTCGGGTAACTCTAAGCTCCATGGACCCCGGATTCATTTGAGCATCATTTCATCCATTCCATTCATCGTCCGATATGACTTAACGTTGGAGGACGTAAATTACAAAAAAAAAAAAAAAGAAAAGGATTTATATTAAACATTTTTCTTCAGAGAAAAATAAAGGGGGGAAAATCTTGTCAATTGCTCTTTCTCGTCAATGAAACCAAATTGAAGTTGCTATACTCTGCAATAGTACCAATCTATAAATAAAATTTCACCTAAAAGACAAGTTAAGATCTCTCTCTCTCTCTCTCTCTCTCTCTCTCTCTCTCTCTCTCTCTCTCTCTCTCTCTCTCTCTCTCTCTCTCTCTCTCTCTCTCTCTCTCTCTCTCTCTCTCTCTCTCTCTCTCTCTCTCTCTCTCTCTCTCTCTCTCTCTCTTACAAGTAACAACACGTTTTGTACAACCTTGCCAGCAGCAGAATTACGTAACATACACAAACGCAACCTTCAAGGTCTGCCACACGTCTACACAGCTGCACACTCAATTAACAACTTGGTACATTTCAAATATCCACACAAATCACGCTGAGCAACTGCAACTGTCCCTTAACTACTGCCTGACTCATCCCATGTCGCATATTTATGCCCGAGCCATGGTTTCTCGAAAGTTGTTGAAGCTTCACGGCCTTTCACGACGGCAAGAGAAGGATAGGGAGCTATCCAGACATGTCTCTTTCTCTGTATCCCTCTCGGCAAGAGTCCAGCGCGCGCACCACTGTCTGTCTCTTTCTTTATTGCCCACGCGTAGCTACGGCTTTGCGCGGCTTCAGCGAAATAATGCCATCGGTGACAATATATTGAAATAGGTGACAAAGATATTAAGTTCATTTTTTGCATTTTCCAGCAATTAATCTTTACTTAGGAGAATACCAAAGTGAAAATGTAACACTCACTATTTTCGTGAATTTAACGGCAATTTGAGATCCTCTTGTGATGCTATTATGATATATCCTACGTGCGTATAAATGATGCAAGCTAACCTTTAAGTATTGCCCGATTGAGAGGATAACTGACCTTTTAAGCCCCGTTGTGTCGAAAGTTCACTTCGGTATAAATTACAACCACTGCTATCTTCTGGAAACTGAAACACCGTCAGTGAGATGCAGCTCTGGGCTGAGTCGCGTATGGCAGATGTCAGAAGTAGCACATAATGAAGATTAGATTCTGAGGAAGCTTCAAAGGATAATTGTGCTGCTTCTAATTAAGAAGTAAATAATACCATAAATAGAAGGGAAAAATCTCATATATTAACATCCTGACCGATTATCACCGTGCAAATAGTTCGGTGGTAACTCATGAGAGCCACATTCTGGAGATACCAGGTTCAAGTATTTTTTGTGTGACCACCCAGCTAATGGGTCTAACTATGGTCTTCTCCTGGACATACTATCCCTCATTTTTCGTAGCTACCATTTCCTTTGCTGTCATTTGTTTCAGTTAAATGAACTGACGCAGGGCGTTGTAGAAGAAATTTTTCCTCTCACGATCCTGGATCATTAGGGGTTACTTTCATAATCCTCCACCTCCGCTCTGGCATCCTACCACAGTTGTGGTGGAATTCACCCCTCTACTTTATAGACATCTCTCGGCCACCCTTTGCAGATTAGGACCCTCAATCTCCGGACAATGCTTTGCGGCTTAGGGCTTTTACTCATGTGTTGGGCGACTGAGATATATATCAAGAGCGAGGAAGCATAACGTTCAAGGGCAACAACCCTGGAATGACAAAGTAGGATAGTTTTTGTCAATTTTTAGTAGAGCTGTAATATATTTTCTGCATCTAAATTCTAAGTTTATTTCAGTACTTTAATATGCACGTCAAACAACAGATAAATATCTTCATAAAGTATGTATTACACTTAAATCCTCAAACTGTTGGCCCGTTTAACATACAATTTAAAACATTTATCTCTGATGAACAAATATAACTTATTTAATTTGTCCGGTTATTGTACGCAGCTTGTTTCTGTATAATTTGTCTTTTCAAAGGGACCATCCCTCGCAAAAACAACTCCATTGTTGTATATGAAACAAATGCAAGTGTAACTGATTTTATATGTGGCGAACAAATATCTAATGATTGGCGAACGAGGGTTACCACAATTGATCACTGTTCACGGAGACTGACGGCAGAATGTTTATTGTTCGATAAACTTTATTTGTTCTCTCGTATATATGAACCGACAATTATCAAACACCGAACAAGTTGACCGCTCTAATAGCCTTGACGTCTCAGAATCCTCTCTTGATATCGGCTACACGCCGGAAAATGTTTATAATGGTTTGCTAGCCGCGAACCGTCTCCATCGGCCAAACGCCGAAGAGTGCCCCCTGAGCACAACTGCGTGCGTGTATATATCTCCTAACTTTCCCTTTTCAAACTCTGTTGAACAAAGTCCTTTTGTGGCTGTTTTGGTCGCCATTGTAAACGATCCAAAGAATTCCCTATTCATATACAAGTGACAATTCCTTTAGAAACCTTCTAAGGACATTGCTTCTTTCATTCATGGCATTGTTACAACACTTTCCCCACTGGACTGACCTTGGCCTTGGTCGTCACAAAGAACCAACATTCCTTTGACGTCTATAATTATTCTTTGCTTTTGGCAAACCATAATTTCGGTATCACAAGCAAGAAACATTTAACTCCCTAAGTAGCACGTGTCAAATGACACAGGAACATTTCAACTTTCAAAAATAAGGATGGTAAATAGATTTTGCTGAAGGTAATTTGAAAGAATTCAATGCCTTATTTATTCCTGTGTTTAATATATATTTTTGGATTGCATGGAGAAAGGAAATTATTTCATCTACAGAACTATTGGGGATCGTAGCTGCTTTGGGAGTCCTTCTGAAGCCCTGGAAAACCTCTGAATGTTGCTTACAGGTGAAATTTGCTGGAAATATTAATTACGGGCCTACTGCAAGAAAACAAAAACGAAGCATTTTCTCAATTCCAAAATAAACTTGGAAATATGTGGAGTCATTTTAAGTTATTATATATGCAGTTTTATTGATACAAGTGCATACAATGTAAATACTAATATTTCATATCAAATTACTTTGAATGCAAGTTGCTTTCAAGCTATGAAACATAACGCAGCACTTGTAAAATATGTCTCTTGCTAATTCTGATGTTACATACTGCCAATGTTGACAAAGAGAAAGAAGAGGAGGTCCGAGAATAAACAAAAGCCAAGCTCCTTTGCATTTCGTCTCTGGAACTGAGGTTGAACTAGACAGGTCATGCTTTCTCAAATAGCTAAAGCCTTTCGCATTTTTACTACGACTGCTGAATGACAAACCTAAAGTCTCTCAAATGCCAAACCAGTATTGATAAAAATATTTCCATCAATTTCGTAAATTAAAATTCACTCAGTGAGGCTTCGTGTATAAATTTATTATCATTAAATTTATTATCATAATTATTATCTTTATCATCATCATTACTTTATTGTTATTGTTATGGATGTTAATGCAAGTTTAATTATATGTGAGCCATTTGAAACTGAACACTTTTGAAAACTTCTTTTCTCCAACATAGTATAAAATTAATGGTTTAGCTTGATTATGTCCTTGATAGAGGAGGTCCTCTATCGCTTTTTGTACTAGGTAGTATATAAATGTCCTACCATTAAGAGTACTGGCACCCCCATGAGACAAAAATACATCACGCTTTTGTGTCGAAGCCCGATAAAAAGTAGCATCGAAGAAATATTTGAAGAATCGAAAGTATCGTTTACACGTGTACTAGATGATTGACTTGTATCTCTATTCTATTTATAAATACATTTTGAATTAGTTCAAAAGCATATCTGCTGAACAAAATACAACCTGATATATCTAGAAGGGCGTACTCAAGGCTCACAAATAATGTCTTGAGGAAAGCTGGAAAAATACAATATATTCAACTACACATATTTGACCCAAGGGAACTTATTATATCCCACCTTATACGTGTATCACAGAACTACAAATTACATAAAAATTCAGATAGTATTTTTCCTCTGTGATAAGCAATTCTCGAATGTTTATTCAGTTAGGAAGGAAGGAAGTGACACTCCGGATTAAAGTGAATTTAGGAATACTTCTTACAAAGAAATGGTCGAAGGCATCTTTGGATTAAAAAACTTCAACAACTGGAGTGCCATGATGTTCCCCGTTTTCGGTCAGTGGAGGTTTGACATGGACAACATCAATGGGCTTCTTCTGAAGTGAATCTTTGACCAGTTTCACCCATATGGAAGGGATTAAGACTATCCATTGATCGTTTCTTCTCCTCAATATTGCCAAAAATTCTGTTAATAGACATGAAAAAGTGCCTGGTATTGGGAAGTACAGATAAACTTTCTGGAAGTGCACATGAGGAATGTCTAAAAATGTATAAATGTCTAATCTAAAGTGAATTAAGAGATGATATCAAATAGCTTGGGTGGCACAGTGTAGTTGCACCACCAAACGGCTAATGCGGCAACTACTTGATTTAACAACATCTAACTCGAAAAGGCTTTCTTAACAACTTTTACTTCTTAAATTGATGCCCATTCAACATGCCAGGGTCATAATATGTCCCAGCTAACATCTTCTGATCTGCAAATCATTTAACACTATTACAGAACTTGTATGCAGAATGCTTATTCTGTGTTCAACAGGATTACTCAAAAGCATTGACTTAACTTCTGAATCGGAGTGCTTCAATTAATACCTCCCTACACCCTCCTTCCAAAACTTCTTACTCGACAGTTCATAGGAAGGCTTGCAGAACGCAGCACAATATGGCAGGTTATCTCATCTAACTCCATGGTGAGTTGAAGTTATTTAATTTTCGGTTAGTTATTGCTTTGTTTAAGTAAGATAAAGACAAATGCTGCACTCGGTTTTGGAAGGAGGACTAACTCCTTCTTTCAACTTTAAATCCCATTTTTAAAATCCACACCCCTACTTTGGGAAATAATGGGCAAATGTGGAAGTCCATTCCATGCAAGGCTTTCTCACTCGTTACTTCCACTTCATCTCTCAACTTTTTCAGTTTCTACAGCAATTTTCTTTTTCCACATATTAGGTTTCTATACGCTCCTTGTAGGGCGGTCATCATTTTATATTGAATGCATTGGGGTGGCCATTACTCATCAGGATAGCTTTCCTGTGTTGTTGGTGTGTTCGTGTGCAGTCGGACAACACGTCATATGAAACGAAGAACACGTATGGTACTTCATGTTCAAAGAATATATGCCTTTGTCAAAAAATGAAAATAATTACTGAAAATAATACTAATATATCTTGGAAAATATCTGCAATACAAGTTGCACAATAAGGGTCTAGTTTGCTGTCATTTATATATTTAATTGTTTCAGATTTATTTTAAAATTCCATTAAAAATGCAAAAATTGTAAGCTACGTTTTTCAAACATCCTATGATAAAGATATTGTTATACAGAATGATGCATTTTCTGTAAGGTATTCTGTGTTTAAAGTTTATCGGATTTGTAAAGAAAATCAAAGTAATATGAAGCTTCCCGTAAACAAAAAGGTAACAGCATTGCGAGGTACCAAATACGAAACTAAATTTGGCGCCACTTAGACTTAAGAAATAAAGTTAGGGAAGCAAAGTTGAAATGTTAGTTATGGCTGTACCGATAAAAACTGAAGAGAGAGAGAGAGAGAGAGAGAGAGAGAGAGAGAGAGAGAGAGAGAGAGAGAGAGAGAGAGAGAGAGAGAGAGAGAGAGAGAGAGAGAGAGACAGAGAGAGAGAGATACGGAATCACAAATTAAATTCAAAGCTCTTCCATATTTGATCATATAAAAATGAAGAAGTAAACAAAAAGTTAAAACATTAACAATTATAGAACATCCCACAATTAGGTAGATACCTTCGTGGTGCACTGAAGCCTCCAGGAGAAGTTTGCGCTGGCGGAACGTTAGGAACTTCCACTCAAGAAGTGTAAAACGAAGACGGCTTTGTGGTTAAATCTTAAGTGCTATTGTGCTTAGAACATACGTAACATGGCGTGCTTTGTTTTCAATTTGTCCTTGGGATAATATAAGAAAAGTTTCTCTGTTTCCTATGCATCTGAGTATCGGGGTGTTCCCTATGTTACGCTCATTAATTTGAAGTCATTTCCAAACAAAATGTTTTGTGCTAGGTATATGACACAGAAAGTCGTTGTCGTCGTCATTGTCATCATCATCATCATTATTATTATCATCATTATTATTATTGTCGTGTCATCGTCATGGTCATCATCATCATCATCATCATCATCATCATCATCATCATCATCATCATCATCATCATCATCATCATCATCATTTTGATTTGTTTGATTATGCTACTTTGATTATATTTCCTAAGCCTTATGCAGTGCCACATATACTTTCAAATCTGCTGTCTCGCAATGATATTAATTTTCTTGTTTGCAAATATTTTTATATTAACTTGATTTTCTTCACAAATCTGACTGAACACAAATGGTTGCAGCTAATGCCAAATGTCTAGGGAACAATAAATTTTAACAATTAATATAAATCACAACTAATATAAATCTAATATACTCTTACGAAGTCAAATACAACAATATGTCATTTTGTGCTGAAAGTAAATATCCATTTTTCTTTAAAATAGGATTTTACAAATGACTTCCATTGTGACAATAATGGTTTGCCAACCTACGATGCATATCATTAAATGTCACTGTTATAAGTCCACCTTCAAGCCCTTTCGACCTGCTTTACACAAATTGTCCCTCTATATGCATACTCCCTGAAACATAATGTATAGGGTTCCCATGTAAGTGGCTTTTCTAACCATGATTTTTTTTTTTCTGATTTTCTTTAGAGGGTAGGAAATTACTGATATGGCTCCGCTTATACTATTTGGCGGACACTTCTCATCTATTTCAGTGTTATAGAGCCAGGCAAGGGCGGTTAGTGTGTTGTAGTGGAGGAGGGCGGAATTTACACTCTGTTTCAGTACTTCTGTTTCCAATTGGTGCTACATTCATATAGTTAGGAACCCCGTACTTACTATCGCACATGCGATCTCGTAGACCTTCGGGTGTCCACTTCCTCCCAGGGGTCACATTAGAAGCACAAAGGAGAGTACGTGCCCCCGTCTAACTCTAACCCTAATGACTTTCGGATTTGTTGTTCTAAATTCCTTATAGTCCTCATGACCTAGGAACACTCAACATTCGAACATTTGTTATTCTACAAAACATGTCTCATTTGTAGTCTATTTTCTGTACAACACTTAGGTAAGTAATTTCAATTTGTTCACAACCATTTCGTATTTAATTTGTAATTTGCGTACATTAAGCTAAAAGCGTAACATATGTGAATGTGCAATATTTGTTTACTACAGTTGGTTACATTTACATTACACATTTGATTTGGAGTGTGGGGAAACCTCCGACATCTCGTGAGAACTTGGGAAACTGATTCTGCACTGTAACGCCATCTGATATTATGTTATTGTAACCAGGGGAGAGATTAAACTGACTTAAGATTTCATTGTGTGTGTGTGTGTGAATGTGTGTGTGTGTGTGTGTGTGTGTGTGTGTGTGTGTGTGTGTGTGTGTGTGTGTGTGTGTGTGTGTGTGTGTGTGTGTTATTTACGCTCCTGATATAACTAGCACTTTCCACGTCCCCTCCAACATCTACTGCCAGGTAGTGGGAACGATTGGTGGGATCGGTGGAACTACGGAAAGCTCTGGGAAAGCTGAAGACCGACGAAGAGCAGACGAACACCTTTCTTGTGAGCATCGAAGCCGTCCTCAACTCTAGGCCACAAACCATGTGCGACGGAGATGAAGTTCTAACTCCAGCTCATTTGCTCACCTGTGGGAAATTGGCGACAATCCCCAGTGAGGCACCATCAGCTACTTGTCTCACTAAGCTGTACCTCCAGATGCAGAAGGTTGTAGACGACTTCTGGAGGGGATGGACTAAGGACTACCTCCCGGAGCTGAGAGCATTACACATGGTACGTCGCTCACGCACTGGAAGAGCTGAAATCCAAATTGGCGATGTAGTGTTGTTGCAGAAAGATCATGTTACACGTCACATATAGTAATTTGCACGGATGAAGAACCTTCGTCTGGGCCGAGACGGCACAGCGAGAATGGCTATTCTATTCTAAGGACAACAAACGGCTCCGAAATCGCCCGACCCATTCAGCTGGCCATTCCTTTGGAAATCGGGACTGACCTCGGTGGGAAGGATGTGAGGGAAACCTCCGATATCTAGCAGTACTTGGGAAACTGATTCCGCGCAATAACGCCATTTGATGTTATGTTATTGTAACCAGGCAGAGCGATTAAAGTGAGTTAAGATTAATTCTTTGTGTTATTTACGCTCCTGCTATAATTACAACTTTCCACGACCTCTCCAGCATAGAGTACTTTACAGTTACATTAGGGTTTCATACAAGTGAACATCGTGGATATATATGTCCGCCTGGGCAGCGTAGATGGTAGCGTTTCTGCCTCACGTTCAAGAGGTCCTAATTTCGATTCTCAGTCAGGACAAGTTACCTGGATAAGTTTTTTCCGGCGTTTTACCTTATCCTTCAAGACGAATGTTGGGTGAAACAGTTATTTTCAATCAATGTTGCTTATTTAAACGAAGTTTGAATAGTAAAATTGTTTAAAATAAGAGTATGATATTAAAATTGTTTGGTTGTCATGAAGTAACCAAGGAAAAATAAACAAGTTTAGCTAGAAGTATAAACTTGAAAGAAGCGTAGGGACAGTGAAGCACAAATTAGTACTCACACTTAGTGTGAGTGAAGCAATGTGTCAATATATTCTCGATTCACTTTTGTACTAAGTTTAGCTAGTTTTGCACACGGATGTGTATCCGTGGTTTATCCTCGTGATTATGTTGTAAAATATTATTGTATGTGTGAAATCTGTGTATTTTGATGCATCTAACACAAGGAGTTCATAAATCATTACATTCGACATAGTTATTTAAAACTCCTGACCATCTCCCAAAACTTTTTCATCCGTGACTACAACCTGAAGTGAGTTTAATGCTTCTACAGACTAGGCGTGGTCAAATATATCTACAGGCAGAATAGTCATAATCAAAACGCAAGTATATTATCATCAAATAGAATTATTCAGCAAACGGCATAGCAACGAGTTTCTGAAACTACCGACTTGCCGTAGTCCGGTTACACAGTTAACTAAGCTCCATGGACCCTGGACTCATTTGAGCATCATTTCACCCAGTGCATTTACCGTCCTATATGACTTAAAGTTGGAGGACGTAAATTAAAAAAGAAGTCGTGGTTATATTGTATATGGTGACCCTCTCTCATTTCCAGTTTCCATTTGGACGAATTTATTTCAATATTTTACATATTCTATCCCCCTATAGCTTTCACATTTAATAATCCCTTAGTTTTATCTGCCCTTTTTATTCACTTTCCGTATTTCTCAGAGTTTCTCCTTAACCTTCCTCTTATAGCTCAATCTCAGTATAAATTTCCCTGATCATCTCTGCCCCGAATTCATTATTTCACTATATCCTCACTTACACTTTGTTTTCTCACTTTGTCTACATTCCATAAGTTTTTCTCTAATTACCTAGATAATATTTGTACCATTGTAAACGACAATTTATATCTGCATTCATTTCGTTTCACTACATTCGAGGTGACCCAGACGAGAGCTGTCAATAAAAAGTTGGACCATTATTTGACGTTGTCACCTATCGGTCATGGAACCAGCTGTGTCAAATCAAACGGAATTCCTCCCCCCATGCTTCATTTACAAGTGAATAAAGCCTTGCCAAGTTTGTTCAATCGATTCCGCCTGAAATAACAGTTTGCAAAGGACACCCCTGAACGGTCCCGGATTAAATCCCTTCAGTTTGGCACAAAAAGAATTTTTAATCACAATGAGATTTGCAGTAACTACCATTCGAGGTTATATAAAGCAGCACAATCACGTCTTATAAACCGTTATACTGCCTTGGAAAGACTGCATAGTTCGGGGCGGGGGGAGTCAGTGAATGTTGCATAATATAGTCACCATAGAATACTAGTTTTCAGTAGTAATAGTTTTAACAATTAATAATAACAATAATCATACAATATACCATTAAAATTTTCAGTTTGTTCATACTGGGTAATAGTTGAAGTATAGCTTGTATTAATTAAATTAATTGGGAGTCGATTAATGACACTAAACAACACTTTTAAATTTTCCCGGAACTAGTTACAGAGGCCTTCCCTCTATCTTCAGCCGGACATCGACTGGTTCTCATTGGTGTAGCTGCCAATATTTTGTCATCGGTCTCCTCTGGTGGCGGTTCGAGGAACTTGCTGAACAAATCTTTCTGGGGGATGTCGAAATTGAATACTTTGTTCCTATTTTTTGAAATAAAGATTTGTTCCCATGTGGACAGTTATTGTTTTCCTGTTGTATGTTTTAGTAATTTTGGTTCTGGATTTACGTTGTGGTTTTTTTCCCAAAAATGCGTGGCACAACATAAATCCAGAACCAAAATTACTAAAACATACAACAGGAAAACTAGAAATGTCCACATGGGAACAAATCTTTATTTCAAAAAAATAGGAACAAAGTATTCAATTTCGACATCCCCCAGAAGGATTTGTTCAGCAAGTTCCTCGAACCGTCACCAGAGGAGACCGATGACAAAATATTGGCAGCTACACCAATGAGAACCAGTCGATGTCCGGCTGAAGATAGAGGGAAGGCCTCTGAAACTAGTTCCGGGAAAATTTAAAAGTGAGTGTTATTTAGTGTCATTAATCGACTCCCAATTAATTTAATTTATACAACAACACTGTTTTCAACACTTCCATGAAACGATTTATAGCTTGTATTGTTTGCTTATGTTGTATGGAATAATGCATATAACTTTATATGCAGTTTTTTGTGTGTAATTTACGTCCTCCATCGTTATGTCATATCGGACGATGAATGGAATGGGTGAAATGAAGCTCAAATGAGCCCGGGGTCCATGGAGCTTAGGGTTACCCGACATTCATCTTTCAGGATAAGGAAAAACCCCGGAAAAAACTTATCCAGGTAACCCACCCTGACCAAGATTCGAACTGGGGACCTTTTTAACGTGAGGCAGACATGCTACCACCACTCTACCAGGGCGGGCAATTTATATGCAGCTTATCTATATTTAGAGCGTATTTGTGATTGTATATTTCGACTACGAATGTGAACGACGACGTATGCGTTTCCAAACATACAAATTCTTTGTAAGCTCATATCTTTTATTTATTTCACGATTATTTTTAGTTAACAACTCATCTGATTTATTTAAAGCAAACTTCAAACGTGTTACTTATCCTGTATCATACAGTTTTCCAACTTACGTATCTTTAGTTTTGTACGGGCAATTCAGGCTAGTTTTGCTCAAAACACGTCTATTCTGTCAAATGTATCCAAAAACTTTCCCGATTCCCCAGAATGATTGCACAAAAATCTCGCTGCCTGATGGAATTGTAAAGACGTTGTAGCAGGTCTATTTAGTAAAACTAGTTCAAATAGTAACAATTCAACGTGATATAAGGCAGGTGATGCAACATACTAGGCCTTACATGCATGAACTTATTCGTTGCTTTCAACTGCAACAAACACTACGGTAGCTACAAAATAGGAATAAACATAAGATGGGGCTAGGCGTGGCTGTTCTATGGCTACTAGCCAATGCGGTGCGTGCAACGTTGTACAGTTAAGCATGCATACTGACTCGCTTTGCCAAACCATACGGCTAATTTCTTTGCGCGCTCTATAGATACCAATTAAAGAATTTCGTTTTTCCCATGTTACAGAGCTATTTTCTTCTGAGGATTACTGTCCAAACCCCATGTTTGTAACGCATCTGGTTTCGGAGATATTGAAAGATAGGCGCCTGACTGGAAAGAAAAGAATCATTGTCAGTGAAGAAAAGCACACAAGTACTAAGCTGCAGTTACATTTGTACCCTGCATTTACTAAAGTGGTCATCTTTTAAGAGTGTATATCTGCTTTTCAAAGTTAGTAAATATACCGCTTAGCAAGCCTAGTACTGGTGCCTGTAGTAGTAACTGCGAAACAACTCATAAGATTTTACATAAATAAGTTACAAATAGTCTTGTTAATGTGTATTCCTTTCTCAAACGGATGTCAATTAGAAACATTTTCGAAGTTACAAATTTTACTCAGAGTCGAGAATTAATGTTACAAACCGGTCACATGAGTGCTCATCCTGTGACGAACATTGTTAAAGAAGACAGTTTACCAAATTAGGAGAAATTTCCATATTTAAAACTCCAGGGAAACATCGGGCAGCCAAAATACGTGCTACCAACTTAGACAATTTTCAAAAGTGTGTTTTACCTAGAACAATTTATGATTTATATGACAAGGTTGAATATCCAACTAGCAAAAAGCTGATCAATTTAATCAGCGGGAAAACAGAGTAGGAATTCTGTATCTTCTATGCATAATATTTTGAAATCCTTTGGATTCAAATATAGGAGAACCAATAATGGTCGCAACTTACTCTTTGAAAGAGGCGATATTGTCGCTGCAAGACTAAAATTTCTGCGCAAAATCCATAACATTAATACATGAGATTCATGGCGTAGAACATGCTTCATAAGTACACATTCATATCTTCCGTATTTATTAAGTACTTTAATGAAACAAAAATTGATTTAAAGTCCATTATAAATAGTATACAAATATGACATCATTAAAATAGAGACTATAGTCGCAAATCGTTGAAATGTCACTATTTTGCTTCACTGTAGCAAACACCTTCTTTTGCAGAACGCGTCTAATTTGAATCATTTTGTTTTGTATGCATATGAACGATAGCTACGTAAGCGAACTGTTCTTCTGTTTTAAGGTCCAGATTATGCGATAATCATTGTATACTCTCACACACATGCTGAAATATTAAGCGAACTTCTCTGTCAGCATCTGTGCCATGTACATCTCAGCATCTGTATGATAGTTGCTAGGTTGAGACAAATACAGATATATCTTCCATCTCAGTCGCCCGCTTGCCGTGTAACTGGCAACACCAAGAGAGTTGGATAACCATATTGGCTCAACCATGTTCATTCTTATTTTGTAGCTACTCTAAAATTTTTGCTTTAGCATGTCTTTGTAATAACTTTAGAAATGATAGTGTACAAGTATGTTATCATTCATCCTTCTGAAGTGAAGTAAATGAACATAATTTAGGATCACACAGAAAATGAAGCTAGTCACAGTGAAGCAAGGAATATTACACAAATAAAAACATTTGTAAAAGAATGTCAACTTAAGAAGCCGATGTTGAATAAGGAAGTATTAACATCAACTTCTAAGTTAAGTGGAGATTCTTTTACAAATATTTTTATTTGTGTAACAATTTAAGATTTCAAATTTCTCTTATGTCATAATTGTTCGAAATATTAGAAGAGTAAAGTGCATTATAGGTAATGTTATGAAAAATAGGATATTATTTTAATAAAACCATTGCATTAATCAGTTGCAATAGAATGTTTAAATGTGGTTATTACGAGCAACTTAAGGGAATAATATACCAAACATTTGATAGACAATTTTATCAATATTACATTTCTATGAAAAACATCGCCAGAGAGTTCAGGCTCAAAATATGTTCTACGTTCTTAAATTTTAAATATTTCTGCTGTTAAACAAGTATAGAATCAAATAATGAACCAGTTCTCAAAACGCTTGATGAAAGCAGAATGATTACATTGATGACGAGAAAGGGAAAAGGGAAATGGTATTCATTGGAATAACGCACGATAAGAAATACTGAAATAATTGGTGAAGGATATATTTCACAACGAAACATTATGAAAGAAATGCACAGCTTGCATCAGATAAAAACATGAGGAAATTTAAATTTGCATCACCTTGCTAACTATTAGGTGTAATTTCAAAATAAGTATTCAGTTTGAATAAGTGGGGATATAATTTAATAAAATTACGAGTTAATTTGAAACCAAATATATTTCCAATAACTTGAAAATCAAGGGCAAGCATATTACCTCTAAACCAGGAAGGGAAATAGTTTTTTTTTCTGGCTTTTAGTTTATCCTGAGAAGAGAAATAACGGTAACTTGAAGCTCGGCAAATCAGACTCATTTGAGTATCATTTCAGCATTTTCAATTACTCATCATCCGAAGTGACCTACCATATTAAAATATATCAAACTTAAAAAAAAATGAATATTGCTACGGATTCTCTTGAACCGTTCTTTCAGTTTAATGAGGCAATGTCGCATTTTAACACAATTTTATACAAATCTAAGCTAGGAGCTACTAATTTAAATTTCATTCTTTAAAAATTCGATGTATTACGTTCAGATAGATTTTTCCACTCATTGTCCAACAAGTTGCTATTGCAAAAACTTATTCTCATATTCGATTAAGGTTAACCGAGATATATCGCGTTATTCCACATTTCCTTCTAGGTACAAGAGAATTAGGTATTTACTTGAGTTTAAAGCACATTTCTATACTTTAAAAGTGAGTTGCTATATGATGTCTTCAAAATTCCATTCCCTTTGCGTGACCGAGAGAGAAACAGAGAGGAGTGTGAGAGAGAGGGAACAAGTTAGTGTTTAAAAATTCAAATTATTAACACAGAATTCCTCTGAAATGGCTAATTCTACAAACAATTTTGACACATTCTTTAGAAAATGCATTTTAGACGTGATAAGACTTGTAAATTTTTATGACTTTCCAAATATGTATGTTGAAAACGAAAATTTCAGAAATTCTTTACAGAAAAAAGCAAAGATTGCATTTAATTTGTCATGAAAACATTTTAAACTTATGATATTTAAATCAAACTTTTAGAATAATTTTAGTTATGTGATGGAAATTAATCATACCTTCACACTAGCCGTATATAGGCTAAGGTTTTTGATAGAGTCAACAAGAAAAATTGAATACCATGGCCGGGATTTTAACCACCGATCTCCTGGTTTGCGTCCAGTTGCTCATACCAATTCAGCTACCATGGCCAATTTGCCGTCATGTTTGCTCTATATATCAAAAACATTAGCCTTATAAAGAAATACCTTAGCCTTATGAAACATTATGAAGAAAAGATTAATTTTCATCAATTAACTAAAATAATAAGAGTTAAATGATGAAGCCTGGGACTCAAGTACTTACGATAGTAAGTCGCCATAAACGGTGTATCTCGGATACGAGAGCCCCTAGCGGTCTACCGGGGAAATATACGAGACAAATGGAGGATTTAATGTCAGGACGGTAAGTTAGCCATGGTAGTTCAATGGGTAAGAACGACTGGATGGAAACCATGAGATCCGTGGTTTAAATCCCAGCCGGGGCACTGAATTTTTCATGTTGACTCTTTCTATTTTAGAACCATGTTAGAGAAAATCAAAATTGTCTTTAAAAATGTAACATCCTGGATAGCTTTTGAATGCGAGGGTTATTTCAAAATCTTCCATCCATTGAACGTCCTAAACTTAAACAAGTTTAGATAGTTGTGAGACAAAGAAAGATCTTTTTGTTCAGAGCTTCGTTTTGTTTCAAAATCTGAGTTTGATGTGAATTTCTTAGTAGAACGCAATACCCCCCCCCCCCTTCTATAAGCATGTAATAGAGATAGTAAGATTTCCTACAGGTTTAAAAATTAAGTAAAGGTAAAGTGGATTATAATTTTTATTTTGGCCTGTGTTTACAGATGGATATCATAAACCATTCCCATTTTCATAAAATGATAAACTGGTAGTACTACATAACATACATTTGTGCTGTGGATAGTCTTGGAATCTATTCCTGCCACAGGTATTACCTAATGCATTCCTTGTGGGGACATGTCTCTCTGTAATCGTATTAAGCTACAAGAGCCGCGGGGCAAGACAAGTGTGTGCATGGATCACGTCATCTTCCGCTCCCCTGACCGCGGAACTGCCTCCAGGAGGGGCTCACATCCGCCTGCATCTGACCGCGACACAGCTGAGACTGCCCCCCTGGCACTCATTCGAGCAGAAAGGTGCGCGTCCCATTTCTAGACTCCTTTATTCTAGCGCTTCCAAACTACAGGAGCTTACTCGATAAACGTGGAAATGAGTGTAGTGCTTGAAATCATGAGTTATTGCAACAGTAATAAAATGTGTATCTTGAGCTTTTAGCGTCTAAAATATTGTCCTTCCAGGTAGTTACTGGGTAGATTCTAACCTCTACCATACACTATACCCAGTCCGTAACAATATGGTGTAGTCGCCTAAGATATAACGGCTAGCTTTGTACGAAACATTGTTCTCACCCCTAACCACAATGTCATAAACATCTTAGGGCACACTTACCGGTTTGTAGGGGTGAAAAATGTTAGGCACATGTTTAGAGCTGAGAATACCCAGGGCTGCCGTTGTTTAAAGTAACGTTTAGAAGGAAAAAAAATCAAGCTGAATTCACTGTACGAAAAGGTCATTGATTCTTTTAAATAAATTTTATATAAATAATGTATCCTATATTAATACATTGTTAATACATTAATAATGTTACAATGCTGTATAACATAACCGAAACGAGATGTATTACCTATGCTGTTATGGTATAGTACTTATATTACCTACAAGAACCAAATGCCTATTACTAACATAATTTCCAATGGAAGCTTAGTAAAACATTCCGCTATCTGGTTGTAGGACCATCGTTGCAATTTTAACAGGATTAAACTGCATCAGTGTGCATGAATATTTACTTACAAACTAAAGAAACACTTTGAATATTCTGGTAGTTAAGAGTAATTTATAAACAAAGATTGAACGTTAGAGCTTTGTTTATTGCAACTGTGAGCTGATTTATCCTAAAACAGCAGATGAATCAAATTTCAGTTGATTTAACAATGCAGTTAATACTTCAAAAGTAAGGAAAAAAACGAACTAAGGAATTAAAGAAAAACTAGTAAGGAAGCTCTATTACTCTTTTTAAATGCTGGAAGCCTTTTACAAGGATGTCTGCTAATTTTACAAGTTTCAATAAAGTTAAGCAGTTTATTTTTCTTGAGGGGGGCGCGACCTTCTGTCAAACACAATTCAAACAAATAATCGCGTACTTTCCAGATTATAATTAAATGTTATAAACGCTTTAAAACCCGAGAAAGGTTAGAAATACTGTTATGTATATATTACAAGTAAGAATGGAAATCCATGTCAGCATACTGTTACATATATGGCTGAGGAATGATTAGGAACTATCAAAATTTAGAATTGTAAGACCAAAGCTCACCCACTCCTTTTTTTTTTTTTTTTTTTTTTTTTTTTTTTTTTTTTTTTTTTTTGCAATTTACGTCCTCCAAAGTCAGGTTCTATCGGACGGTGAATGAAATGGGTGAAATGATGCTCAAATGAGTCCGGGGTCCCTGGAGCTTAGAGTTACCCGACATTCGTCTATCAGGATAAGGGAAAACCCCGGACAAAACCTTATCCAGGAAACTCACCCTGACCGAGATTCGAACTCAGGACCTCTTGAACGTGAGGCAGACACGCTTCCATCTACGCTACTGAGGCGGGCAAGGCTCACTCTGGGCGCTTGTCTTATTCACATGTTGTGAAGTTCTGAATTCCGCAAGTGGCTAAATAAGCAGCTGGCAGATTACTCGCGTGTTTTTAAAACCAGAAGATGACCGCACGTATTTTTAGAACTATCACGTACGGTTACGTAAATTTGCCTTAATATAATTGGGGGGATGGCTACGTAGTGTTCTAATTCTGGCCCAACGGGTTAATGCCGAGTCGTCTCGGTAACGTCATAGATGACCCATATATTTAAGATCACTGATTCCAACCAAGGGGTCAGTCATTGCAATACGAGTCAGTTCGGTCCAGGAGTCAACCCGAGTTATTGCTGGTGGGTCATTAGGGTACTGGCCCGTAAACATTTGACAGAGCTTAACTCCAGAATGAGCCTTGTTCCTAAAATTGTAAAATTTGATAGTTTCCTAATTATTCCTCAGCCATATATGTAACAATATCCATGTTAGGTTCGATTTCCACGGTCTCCATATCTGTATTAAATTACGCAAGTGCTAAACGCTAATTACTATTAAACACTAATAAATTTATAAAACTACACTAACTATAATAAGTAAAACACTATTCAACTTCTATAAATATAAGCTTAATTAACACAGATAAGAAGTTCTGAGGACACAAGAAAAACATCGCAACAGCGCTTTAACTTGGGAAATTTAGTGAGAAGGACCATCGCACATGTTTGAGGGAGGAAGGTCCTTAAAATTACTTCCATGTGAGGATGTGTGGTCAGAAGTGAAGGCTTTCCTTTCGCTTTGATTTTGCTGGGATGGAATACCCACTGTAAACATTTGGTTGAGGTATCTCAGCTACAATTGACTAAACGTAACATAATCTTATTTTCTTTCGAATGTAAGTTGTACACTTTTAAGTAACTTCTGCAGCACTGGATCCACTACACTAAAATGTAGAGTAGTTAAAGCACAAGGATGTATTTTATTCCACCCAAAATTTCGATATCATGATTTCACTACTAACATCCTTTTTGAGAATCTCACACTTAATCAGCCTTTTTAAAAAAATCTGTACGTAAGGCCTATGGCGCTGTGTGATAAATGCTGAATTGCTCTCGCAAAATGCAAGAATATTGTGACGAACTAGTCATGGATTGTACTGGATAGGTAGTGAATACATGGTCAAATCATACACGGGAGAATTAGTCAGGGTAAAGGCGAGAGGTTGGGATTTTCTATTAGGTTTCATTTCTAAAAAAGGTATGTAATATTAATTAAAGGTATAATTCACTTAATAAAAATATTTACTACAAATAAGCAGATTACAAAGGTGGCCATAGCGGCCGGTTACCTGACCTCAAGAGGTTGCTTACAAATCCATCTAAGGCCAAAGGCTAGTCCAAGAGAGACCGAGCAACCAGCTTATAAAAACTTTTAACCAACAAGTGATGGAGTGAGGGAGTGACGTCACACGCACTACTGAAGTCACATCAACCATTATTAGTATTAATTAATACAGTCACCTGTGACATATTTCTAAAAATTTCCATTCTTCAAACTATTTTTAAAAGTAACATAAAAATGATACCCTTATTTTAAAAAAAAGGCGATTAAAATTGTAATTGCACAAAAGTTATCAAAAATGAAGTTTTTAAAAGGTATGTGAAACAATTAAAAGAACTTCAAAAATAAAGCAAAGGAGAATAAAAAAATGAAATTCTGTAAATCTATGGCAGTTTCAATAGCTTGGAGAATGACAAGCAAACATAAAGCAGAATACAGGATTAGAAATTATATTTTTAAATTTTATTCAATTTTGGAAATCATTGAAAGAGACAGTCGTAACTAAGGCTTGAAAGAACTGATTTTAACTTACTAACATTATTTATTGTCATTTATTTATTTTTCTGAATAAATTCTCTATCAATTATTAAATTTTCTCGTCAGTAATTTCGGCGTCGGTATACAAAAATACTCATTTTGTTCTCCTTTATTCTGCACAGTTTCTCGAGTACCATCTTTCGTTTTCCATACATTAACCGGGGATTTTTTTGCTGTTGTTATTTACGTCCTCCAACGTTAAGTCATATCGGACGATGAATGGAATGGGTGAAATGATGCTCAAATGAGCCCAGGGTCCATAGAGCTTAGGGTTACCCGAAATTCGTCTTTTGTGATAAGGGAAAACCCTGTAAAAACCTTATCCGGGTAACTCACCCTGACCGAGATTCGAACTCGGGACCTCTTGAACGTGAGGCAGACATGCTACCACGGCCATAGTTTTGAAGAAATATAATAGTTTATAATAATTTCAGAAATAATGAGGAGGTAAATGATATTCAACATTGAAGTTTAGAGAACTGTGTGATGTCCTGTAAGCCTGCGAGGTAAATATAAATTTGTTTAGAGGAAATCCATTAAAGAGATAGTGCCAAATAAAGGTACTGTAATTTTAACGTTTTTATTATAGGCTGTTCCCTTTAATAAAGAGGAGCTGCTTTCTTAATAGCCAAAGCTTCTATCACCGCTCGGTCCTGAGTGCGTCGGGTCCAAGTTCGATTGGCTGTATATGCGGACTGGATTAACGTAGTGAAAGAAGGGCTGCTGGGGCGACAGTGATGGACCAGTTGGGGTGAGGGGTGTGTTATTGCATGCCAGGGGGAGGGTACGTTCCTGTAGCAGTAATAACAAGGGAGCAACGGCATCGGATCTGTCAGAAACACGGCTCTGTGTTTACACAAAGATAACCTCTATATCAACATCACAGTCCTGATGTTTATTTTATGGAGAGGACCCTTATACAGCGACGGTGATTTAATTCCGAAACTTCATGTCCAGTTTTAACTTCGTATGCCAGTTTCAACTGTAGCCGACTACTAGGCATAGCACTTTACTAAAATGAACGTGAGTGATATATGCATCGATGCTAGATGAAGAAAATGTTACTAGTAAATTTGTCTACTACATGGTGTCGAAAAATGTTTGATTTTAAGGTTTGCTGATAGTTCAGTCGTAATTTAAATATTTAGCTATTTCACTTATTGGACTTATTATATACATAATGTTAGAGTATGATTGCACATATTTCTGGAGCTGGGAGATCCAAATACGAGGAATAATAAAGTCTCATAATAATTTCATCCATATTTAAGATTAAATGAGATAATTAAATATTACTGAACACCTTACCTGGACAGTCTGGCAACAGAGTAGGTTCTCGAGCTGAATGTTTTTGTTTTGGTTTGCGGCCAGGCATACGTTAGTACACACAAAGGATGGAAATATAAGTCTTTGGGTCTCCATGAACACAAAAAGTGGCATTTTCTGAAAACGTTCCTTTTTATGTGTAGAATATACTTAAAAGAAAATTCATTTAAATGTCTCATTTGTCATTTCCAAGGATGATAAGGTGAATATCATGAAAATTTGCCATCCTTTACATTAGACACATTTCACTAGTTTTTATTTATTCAAAAACTGCTTTAAATCTTTTGAGTAAATACTTCGTTATACAGGATATCCACACCAGGAGGATGCTTTCAAGTTTCTTTAAGTTTGTGAAAGTCAATTCTTGAGAAAATGAAAAATAACGAAAACAAGTCGTTGCTAAGGGTATGTTTGTATCTGGGTATCTTCTAAGTGTTTCGCTAAGTTCGGTACTGATACAAATATTTGGTTTTATGCTATACTATAAACAGCCAATGTGTCCACATAGAAAAATTACTAATATACTTTATTATTACTATTATGATGATGATGGTGAACATGATGATGATTATGATTATTACTATCATTATCATTACTATGATTATCATTACTATCATTAACATTACTATCATCGTCATTATTATTATTATTATTATTATTATTATTATTATTATTATTATTATTATTATTATTATTATTATTATTATTATTACTATTATTATTATTATTACTATTATTATTATTATTACTATTATTATTATTACTATTATTATTATTACTATTATTATTATTATTATTATTACTATTATTATTATTATTATTATTATTATTATTATTATTATTATTATTATTATTATTATTATTATTATTATTATTATTATTATTATTATTATTATTATTATTATTATTATTATTATTATTATTATTATTATTATTATTATTATTATTATTATTATTATTATTATTATTATTATTATTATTATTATTATTATTATTATTATTATTATTATTATTATTATTATTATTATTATTATTATTATTATTATTATTATTATTATTATTATTATTATTATTATTATTATTATTATTATTATTATTAGTCGTTATTACTCACTAATGCTCATTATTGGAATTGATATCCCTAGCGCAAGATGTGGAGCGACGCCAAGACCGATACTTGGTTACAAGAGCATCTACCCCGCTCTAGGTTTTTGTTCGAGAAACCAAATACGAATATTCCATTTTTAAATAAACATATAACTCAGGGTAGTTGAAAGTGGCAAATATTCATAGTAAAATTTTCAAAAACCATTGTTACCACGTGAGTTAACACAAAGGATATTATTACAGAAGGAACAGTACAAGGAATATATTGACTTCATAAGTGACACATTTGTACCATTTAATACTATTACTGCAGCCCTTCTTCCAACACTTATCTGGCCACTAAGTTAAAGTCATTATCAGATAATTGTCTGATGTCGGAAACTAAATCTTTCAAAATAT
The DNA here is from genome assembly GCA_030765055.1 of Mantis religiosa. Lineage (NCBI taxonomy): Eukaryota > Metazoa > Arthropoda > Insecta > Mantodea > Mantidae > Mantis > Mantis religiosa. Next base: position 137,741,678 of record CM060957.1, read on the forward strand.
ATAGACAAATAAATGCATTGTGAATATTAACAATTTAAATAGAATAACAGGGCCTACACATATGGAAAAACTACGAACACGTCAACACTTTTTATAAAATATGAAAAAGAAAAACAACGCTAACAATTCGAACAAACTTTAACAACAAACACAAATTAAATATCGTCTAGCTGCTAATGAACTTCACACACTACACATCAAAACTAACAGGCCAATACAAATAGAACATATCAAACACGATTATTTCTATGCGCAATTAACTACATTTTAATGACCAAATATTTACTTACCAAAATATTAATGGGCAAACTAAATGAAAAGCCAGTCAACTCATTTTGGATTTAAATATTCGGCTTAGTAAACTATACAAGGATCTGGCCAAATTGAGAAATGTGTACAGTGAGACTGGCAGAGCAGGTCCCCACGAGCAAGATCAGGTTCACTGAGACTCGAAAAATTTGAAAAGGCAGAATCGGACTAAAAATTCAATGTGATTGCCGTGGTTTGACTTCTACCCTTCCAAACTTTGTCCTACATAGGACTACACTAATATGCATGATTCTAGGGTTTCCTCTAAAATATGTCTATTTTACTAAATGTGATGTGCTGATTCCAAAACTGTAGTCAGTTGTTTTCTACCACATACCATTTTTACAGTTAGAAATTATACCTAAAATGTTCTAATGTAGTTTTACGCATACATATTGTATAGAACTAAGAAATACTAATATTATCTTTGTTGAAATCAATATATTTCACAACAGTAACACCAATGTAACAGACAATAATACATAGTTGTTCTAGTTTCAATCCTATCAAATTTAGTTCAGTCTGTAATCGATTTTGAAATAGTGCTGACCCTATATGTGGGTGGCAGTTGTGAGAACGAAATACCATCTTTGTACCTACAAAGAGATACTCAGTACTTAAATCGTTGAATTCAATAACAAAGGATGAAAGCCCACCAATCAATTGCTCCGGAATATACCAAATAAGTTGTAAAAATTATAAAAATACTCATTATGTAGGTCAAACTAAAAGAAATCTAAAAATCGGAGTCAAAGAGCAAGAAAATAAGTTTACAGTAGCACTGCTTTTTTGAACGAAAACCATGAACTTGACCCAAAAACTATTATGTAAAGGGGGTGACAAAAGAAAACAAAATGACATTGATAACATATTAATATGGAAAGAAAGACTGAGTAATGATCTTTGAAATCCCGCAGGTCAATAATTTGATAAAGAAGTTCATAGTACCACCACCAGGAAAAGGGAGCAGACGACAGCAACAAACAATGTTCGGATTTTCGAGGTTGAAAATGGAAGCAATGGCTTCCGAAAGTGGTTCCTCATTTCAAAAATGTTAAGCAACGGCGTGTTAAAAACTTACTACAAATAGTATTTTCAACTGAAAAGGGAATATTTGTTAAGTCACAAATTAGGAAGTGGATTTCTGATCATTATTTGAAGAAACGATGGTAGATACTGAATAAAAACGCATGGATTACTTATAAGTGTCATCGAAAAACTTTTCTGAAATGACAAAATTACAAAAATCTTGTACAAGATATGCTTGAGAAATTTCGAATAATGGGTTGCACTATGAGTGTGACAGTACATTTTCTGCATTCTATTTAGCCTTTTTTCCAGATAATCTCGGCTGTGTTAGTAAGGATCAGGGTGAACAATTTCACCAGGATATAAAGGAAATATAAAGAGATGAATTTTAAGACAATATATAAAAGAAACTGGTGTAATGTTCAGATATATGTGATATTTATAACAGATGTATAATATTAGTTTATTGTGAAGAGTATTGTGTTGACAGTTGTGAATTTATTAAATGTTATTCGATAGAACAGAGTATAAACAGTTATATGTTAGTACTTCTTTTGCTATGGAAGATTGGTACATGATGAAGAAAAAGTAAGTTGATATTCTGTTTTAGCTTACTCAGTTTAGAGATAATGGCATATCAAAATAAAAATCCCAGACAAAAGGGTAAATTGTGCATATTAGTGCTACTGAATATTATTTGGAATTTGTCGGGCAAACTAAATCCGAAAGAATGAAAATAATGTGCGTTCAACACAGAGTTTTGCTCCAAATAATCTCAATAGAAAAGGAGAGATAGAGATACAGATATCTGGAGAAAGAGGTGGATGTAATTAAATGAAATTCCCTCAAGATAAGATTACACTTTCCCTCCTCAAGAATGTGCAAAAGAATGTGTTTTGTGAAGGTTACTTGATCCCGCGTATATCTCAGTACACTTATAAAATGTAAAAGAGGCAGTGTAAATAATAATCGAGGTTGCCAGAGCAAAAAGATAGCACTTCGCGATTTTTCATCTCTCGCCACAGGGTACGTGTTCACCTCTAGCCCCATATTCAAATAAAGTGGGTAGCTATCATTCTACTCGTGTGGTGAGCCCAAGGCACGTCATTAAACACAGCATTTCAGTCCAGCTTCTCACATTCCTCTCTTTTTTCAAATTTCTACATTTGAATTTATATGCTGACAGCATGCTACTTAAAGGATTTTTTTCTCCGACGATAGTGGTAGTGGTTTTTTGATCCACTTCCAACTCATACCGCCGTGCGTGGGAAGTTGAAATTCCTGCGCTCCGTGCGTTTTGCATTTTTATCATACACATAGCACATAGCACGTGAAAACTTTCGGATATTTGTTAGTTCTTCTTTGAATCCTATGAAAATTAACTTGTATGTCTCAGTAAAACTTCTAACAATCAAGTTTAAGGTACCATTGCCTTCAATGCAATAAAACTTGGTAACAGGTCTACGAACACACCTTACCAATGAGCTAAATTAGATCGAGATCGCAGTGTAGTGAATCGTTTGGCAAAATGCGAGTGGTGATCTGGACCACAGATCGCACGTAGACAAGAGCACCACCTACCTGTGTTTATCCTAATGCTCTTCGCTGATGTCAGGAAGCAGAAGCGACAGCCGTGCACCTCAATATGTACATTTAATGTTAAAAGTAATTCAACATAGGCATGTTTGATGCTAGGTTTCACCATATGAATATTTGCCTCCAACTATTCTTTAACATTTATTCATCGTCATCATCAACTTTACGCGGTTTAAACCATCAAGGGTAGTTCCGGTCTAAAATTTTAAATTAAAACTGCTGTATTCATCTTTTTCTTGGTCTGCCAATATTTCTTATACCTAAAGGTTTGTAATCTAAAACTAATTTTGGAATGCGGCTATCATTGATTCTATCGACATGTTCATTCCAGTTATTTCTATATTGTTTTATTATATCTGTTAGCTTAAAAAAACTCAATTCTTTTCGAGTTTCCTCACTTCTTGGTTTATATAGAAGATTACACGCTGCTACATTTCTTAAAAGCTTCATTTCCGCTGTTTAACTCATTTGTTCTTCTTTTTTGTTAAAGTTTAAAATTTACTACCGTGTAATAATATAGGAACTGCCATTACTTTATAAAACTGTAAGTTAGTCTCTCTTCTCTTTTAAGGTTCTCTTTATGGTGCCGAATATAGCATTACATTTGTTGAATTTATTTTAAATGTCACTAGTTTTAAAATAGGAAATATTGCAACCAAGATAATTAAAGAAGTTGGCTTGTTGAACGGGTTTTCCTTTTAATAATATTTTGGCTCTTATGGTATTGGATCCCTTGACGGCTAAAACATAAGTATTGTTTATAGATATGGTTAAACTATATTGACGGACAGTGTTATTTGATATATGTAACGCTTTCAGTAGGCCACTTTCTGAGATACATATGAAAACTTGTTTGTCTGTAAATAATAAAGTATCTAAATATCTATCTCTAATTATAACATGCGAATCTAGCCCGCCTCGGTAGCGTGGTGGCAGCATGTCTGCTTCACGTTCAAGAGGTCCCGAGTTCGAATTTCGGTCAGGGCGAGTTACTTGGATAAGGTTTTTCCGGGGCTTTCCCTTATCCTGAAATACGAATGTTCGTGTCGTGATTAATTTAATTCGGAGGACCACCTTGATTTTAGCAGGAATCAAGGAAACTGATTTTGTGGACTGTACTCGATAGAGCTGTATTCATATCACTAGATAAATTTATTGCACACGCTAAATTTCTTATGTGAATAATCAGGAAGAAGACAACAATACATTTAATATTTTAAATAAACTAAAATCGTTTATTCATTGGAACAAACGCTGCATGCAGCCACAGAACCAAGCACATCACATGTCTCTACATGTCTCTAACATGTCTGCCACTAAAACCGGAAGAAGACTATTTTCATGCGCGCTGGCGAGTCACATGACCAGCTGGCCGCATAACCGGCGCCAAGTGAAATATTCATGCGCCCGACAAACAAATGACGATCATGGCGCAAACAACCATTGGACCCTAAGCTCATTAGAGCATCGTTTCACCCATTCCACTCATCGTCCGATATGACTTAACGTTGGAGGACGTAAATTACAAAAAAAAAAAAAAAAAAAAAAAAGCGAATCTAATTTAGTCTGCAAATCAGATATGGCATCGTCAATATAAATATTAAAAAGTGACGGCGAAAGTGTGTTACTTGTCTTACTTCTTTGTTTAGTGTTGCCATTAAGTCTGTCTTCATTCCATTTTCTCTCATGATCTTATTTTCCATATATAAACTGCTTATTGCTGTTTTCACGATGCATTTTAATATAACTCTCTCAGCTTTAGCAGTCATGTCACATTAAGTTCACCTCGTTGGCCTTATTACTTTTGAAAATTCATGTTATAAAATGTATTTTCACTGTTAAGATTAAAATAGTACACCATACGTTAGGTGGTTTGTAGGGAATTGGGAGTGGAACACTATGGCTGAAACGAAAGTTGTAAAGGCCCACTCTTGTAGGGGATAGGGTTACCAGATTTCAGGTTAAGAATAGGACCAATTTCAAAAAACGAATTTTCATAACACCTGAACACGATATTATTGACCGCTTGCTGTACTGATTTATGCCTGTATGGTATATAGAATTCTGTTTAACATACTTATTCATCACATTAAAACCAACGATTGATATATTTTCCCTAGCTTTCCAATTTCCTCAATTTAAAAACCAACATCATATCTCAAATCAATACATATGTTTTACACTTCACGCACCTTGACATAGTTATAGGCATCCTTACATTTTACAGCAATGTGTGATTCATGTTAATGAATCCAAAAGAACTCTGGCACAACAATTACTCATTAAGACACTGTCATATTTTGCAATGAGATAAATAATGCTCACTACTGGTAACTACACTTCTTTGTTTTTTTTACTGATATTAAGGACGATTCATAATTCAGTGCTTCATATGGTAAGGTCAATAATCTCCTTGTTGCTGAAATTATTATTTTCATTAGAAAGCGTGAATTGTAATCGCAAATTCTACTTTCAACACAAATAATTTGATGTATTGAATGATATCTAAACTTCCCGCCAGGTATGCCGTAAAGATTGAGAAAATTAACCAATAGTTCGATAAATTGCATCAAAATGTGTCAAATTTTGGTAGGCTGCATTGGATTGTGGCCATCCTATTCCATATATCCAATTCAAAACTTTGAAGTAATTCCAAAGAATGAAATAGGGGAGAAATATCTCTAAATAGTCCAACATATCTGAGCTGGAAGGAAAGAATGAGGGTAAGTTACAGGAAATTCCGGGATATGCGGCGTGTTTTGTTTTACATTCAAGATATCGTGAATTTGAATCGATTAGAGCGAGTTTATTGATAAAGCTTTTTATTGTTGTTGTTTTAACTGATAACTACTAAGGCCCAATCTCTATAAGCGTTCATTAATTTAATATTCTCTATGAATTACCAGATTAGAGGACCTTCATTAATTGCCAAAACAAGCATGAAATGTGACGTTTAGATGACTAAATGATTCTGAGAGCTGAAAGCTTCTCCGCAAAAAAGTAAATAAAATTGAAAGGTTTATAACGTTAACGAGAGATAGATGCAGTACTAATGCTTTATAAAGAATAATTTCTGGAAGAGAGTTTAATGTTTACAATCCATTATTACAAAAGTGTTTTAAAGTTAAAATCAACGACCTTCATTTCCGAGTTTCGAGCATCCATAAGCACCATACGAGGCGTGTCGTAAAATATTGATTAACTTCCTATAAAAACGAGATAAAGAGTTTTGTGTTGATATGTGCTCGTTAGTTCTCTACGTAGTTACCATCCAGATTCACACGTTTTTCCAGCGTTTATTGACCTTCCGAATACCTTGATTGTAGGAGTCTGCAGAATTCGCTTTAAACAACTCTTCTACTTCATTAATGACGTCATTTCTGCTGTCAAATTGGCGACTGCACAACGGATTCTTCATTTCGGGAACAAAAAACGGTCACTTGGTGCAAGATCGAGCGAATAAGGTGGATGCTCCAAGGTCTCAAAGCCACATTCTCTTGTTTTGTCAACTACAACTTGAGATGAATGAGCTGATGCATTGTCAGCTAGAAGACGAACACCTTTGGAGAGCATACCACGTCGTTTCTTAATCCGAGCTGCTCGTAACTTGACCAGAAGGTAGAAGTAGTGTCTGCAATTGATGGTTTGACCATTGCCATGATAATCTGTAATCACGACTCCACGACAGTCAAAGGAAACTGAAAGCATGACCTTCCCAGCTGAATGTTGCACCTTACCCTTTTTGGGAGGGAGCAATCACGACTCCACGACAATCAAAGAAAACTGAAAGCATGACCTTTCCAGCTGACTTTTGCACCTTACCCTTTTTGAGAGGGAGCAATCGGAAAGTTTCCATTCCATGCTCATGGTTTTCCTCTTTGGATTATACTGATAGATCCAGGATTCATCCATGGTTAAAAGACGATCAAAAAGGTCAGCTTCATCCTGTTCCAATAGGAAATACCTTGAAATGTCACGCCATGTTTATTTTTGGAAAGGGGCCAGCAAACATTAAACCCACCGTGCAGACACCTTAGACATGTGCAGTTCGTCATGAATAATGTTCCACACACTACCATAATTAAGATGTGTCTTATTCGTGATCATTTGGATGGTTGTTCTTCTCTCTTCCATTATTAAACACTCCACTTTATTCACTGTGACAGCATCGTCTGTCATTGACAGTCTACCAGCTCTTGGCTCAACTGTCAGGGACATGTGACCAGTTTGAAAATTCTTTTTGCAACTCACAATAGTGTCATATGATGGGATAACTTTCCATAAACATCCGTCATCTCATCATGGATTTCCCGGGCAGTTTTTCCCTTTAAATGCAGGAACGTTATCGCACTACGAGCCTCAGATTTCAACTTACACCTAAATCACTTCTGGCACTCACTATAAAAAACAAAAGGACTCAATTCTACTGAAACTACCAATATTATGTCCCGAGTGATCAATGATGATATTGTCGCAAACCCGATCGCGATAAGGCGGCTTGGCATACAATAGACGGATAGGTTTCACGGAGATAACGAGCTTGCATAAACAGATAACGCCGGTCAGCAAAGGCCTCGCCGGGTAGATTAAGTTACGTTTCTAGAAGGTGATAGAATGTTCGAATTATGTAACTAGATGCTTGTTTCCAGAAACCTCTAGTGATTGACAGAACAGTCTGGTAATCATGAATGGAGATATAAAAGGGATTGTGACACGCTAGCAGGAGAGCAGTTAGTTGTGATGCAGTTGTTGTGAAACCTGGCAGCTGGAAGTGTTATTGTAACGAGAGTTAATGATGTAATCTGCTGCCACTGTTATTGTCATCGACCTTGGAAGATTGTGTGATGTAATGTTGTTACGTGAGAATTGGACAGTGTATTTCTACGGAAATAAAGGAGATTTTAATTTCTGCAACTCGGCCTTTTTATTCTACGAACCCACAAAGTTACAATATTGAAAAATTTTCATCACTCTAGCATAAAAACACCTGGGTGACAAAACTTTGCGACACCCCTAGTATGTAGCAGGGGTAGCCACTAACCTTAGTTTTGGGAGCCGAAAATTTATGAAGCTAATTCGAAGCGAGCCATATTTAAGATATGTTTATAAAATGGTTATAACATTAATATATACCTTTTATTTTATAAGAAATGACGGAGTATTTATCTTTTACACTACAAATTCATTATTGGTCAGGTATACATGAAGAAATGAGGCTAATTTAGAGAAGTGCTTATTCAAATGTTCATTTTTACTATTAGTGTATTGAAATCTGGTTAATAATTGTTAAGTGAAGTTCACAGCAGTTCACGTGAATGTTCATCAGTCACTTCAGATCGATATTTAGATTTAATGAATTTAAGTGTTTGGTAGAGTGATTCACACACACTATTAGTTTTAAAGATTAAATAACTCAATTAGCACACTTGTTAGTATTTTTCTTCTGGAATATTCTTCCAAAATTCCATGTTAGAAATGTCAATTTATTTGAGTCTTTGTAGTACATCGCCTTACAGTTCTAGCAGCTGCAACTCTACACCTTCTTGTATCCTTTGTTATTGGTGAAGAAACGCCCACAATACCAACAGCAAAAGGATAATTAAATCTGCCATTGATTCCTTCATTTCTTCACGTAATTCTCAAGTAATATTCATTTTCCACCTGAACGTAAGGAAGGCTATCATTAATTTTCTTCGAAAATTTGAAGTGAACAAATGTCTTAGTCTGAAGGCCTTTCCCAGAAAGCTTCAACATTCTCCGAAAGCTAAATACAGTCTATGCCAAATCATAAACAAGTTTTTATCTTCCTTGTAAATATATGTCTAGCGTTTATAAATGCTGTACCATACCTGTAATAAAAATGGGAGACAAATCCAAAACTCACTGGGTATCATTAAGTTCAGAGAGAGATTTTCCTTTTTCCGCCAGCCTAGGTATGTTGTTAGTTTCCGTTAATTATCTTAGTTAATTTTATTCTAAGCACAGTCTCAAGAGCCGCACGAGACTGACTGAAGAGCCGCATGTAGCTCGCGAGTCTCGTTGTGGCTGCAGCTGATATGTAGGATCTCCATCTGAATTCATTCGTTTCCAAACAAACAAACAAACAAACAAAACCTCCAGAAGTACTAAAATACGGTACAATACCAAGGTAAATATACTAATTTATTAGCTTCCTGTGTTGAAGAGAAAGATAATTCAAAGCGTAAATGAACGCGCAAGCTTCTACAATAATTTAAACATTAAATCAAAATGTCCAATAGCAAATCTGCCTCTGATTACTGTACGGTAGCGGAGGTAAGCTATTCGCGGTGTATAAAAAATTCGAATCGCTCTGCGAGTTTCCCATTCGTAGAGACGTACACGCCACTCTGTGGCGAGCGACATGAAATATAAAGACAGGAAGGGAATAAAACAATTGCCAGTCAGCTCGCCTAGAGCTATAAAGTGCCATGGTGGCCTGATACGACTGCCCGATTTATTGCTTTCAAAGCTGAAAATGGCCCAGGTACAAGAAATCTTTATTCTTTTTATTCCCTTACCTGATATCCAACTCGAACTTTAGTCTGGACACTGACGAAACTAGAGAAAGGTTTTATAGACTTGCGTGTCACAGTTCCTTAAAAGTTATTGAGAATAAGGGCAGGCCCTAGGAGAGGACGAAAATAACCTGTACGTTACAGACACGTGGCGTTCTCTATCCACCTTCAGCTTTTGGTACACCCAAGTCATTTTCATGAATCTCCTCTTACTTTCTATTTATGTAAATCGACATATATTTTGCTGAAGTAGTTTCATTACATATATAATTAGAGTAACACGGAGAATTTGGATATATACCTATACGACATGTCATTTCAGCTCCCTCTATGTTGTATTTTAAATGCTATACTATATTTATGATTTCTTAGAAACAATTGTAAAGTGACAATGACAAAAGCGTTCAAACGATTTGTACTAATAGTATAGGATATAATAGCATGGGATAGTATAGCATAGGACGGAAATGTAAATGTGTAGTATTTAACGCCCGCTTTTACTACATAAGGCACCGCAGGCGGTGACACTGATGATACATGAGATGAAGACGGAGCACCGGTGGAATGTGATGGCGGGGGAAACCGGAGGTCCCGGAGAAAACCCGCCCCAGCGCCGTGTTGTCCACCATAAATCTCACTTTACGGTCGCCTGGGATCGAACCCGGGCCGCCTTGGTGAGAGCCAAGCGGTCTAACCACTGAGCCAGGGCGCGGCCTCCGCATAGGATGGGATAGAATAGAATAGGTTAGGGTAGGATACGATAGGATAAATCTCACAGAAGGGATTCGGTACGCTCGAAGTGGGGCAACCTCGGGAGGAATAGTGAGGCTTTCGGAGACAGGATGGTCGTCCAAAGGAGTCATGACAGTTCAGAGGGCAGGGTCCCAGTTTACAGGCTCTCGGTAGGTCAGTACAACCGGCATCCCACCCACCGTGGTCTTGTAATGGCCCACCAGGCCGGCCAGAGAACGTCCTATCGGAGAAGGAAGTGTTTACCAACTCACACTGGTGTTGTAATGGCCCGTGACTTTTTTATAGTGAAAATACATTGAAAACAAAAATGCTTATTTTCCACTTTTCTCTTCGATCAGCTGTCATTGGCCTGGAAAATAATTATAAAGTTGTAACAGGTGTGTAGGTCTGCTAAGGCTCATCTGGCTAGGACAGGATAGTAAACTTTTGCCGCAACTAGGCTACACGTATCTGCAAACGAGATCTCTGTATTGGAAATTTATGTTCCATTCCAATGTACTGCAAAGAAAATCTATGCATTATGTTTCATTTTTCCTCAGTGAAGACATCAAAACTGCATATTCTTTCAGCTCTGTCCTTTATTCTTTTCAACACCATACAGGCAAGCTGTTCGTTGTTATTAGTCATTCTATATTGTAATTATATATACATTTTGTTAAACTTGGGCCTATGGTTATTTTTTTTTTTTATAATTTACGACCACCCCAACGTTAAGTTATATCGGACGGTGAATGAATTGGGTGAAATTGCTCAAATGAGTTCAGGGTCCATGGAGCTTAGAGTTACCCGACATTCGTTTTGAAGGATAAGGGAAAACCCCGGAAAAACCTTATCTAGGTAACTCACCCTGACCGAGATTCGAACTCCGGACCTCTTGAACGTGAGGCAGACATGCTTCCGAGGCGGGCGGCCCTATGGGGGTGAACGGCAAATATGGGCGTTTTTATGTTGAGTTGTCTTACCCTATAAATCTTATTTCCCTCTGTAGAACTGATACGGCAATAGGTTGTGTTTTCATTAGCCATCGTCCTCACTGTTCTTAATGCTCACTTTTGCAATTCTCAGCGTGTTCATTTCTCTGCTCAGAGAGAGAGAGAGGGGAGAGGCGTGGTTTCTGGCAAAACAGGCCTTAATTTGTTTGTTACCACCCTCGAGAGCAAGTTAAAACTTTTCTACAACACTTCAATAATGTAGAGCTGATCAGTAAGGCCTTAAACTTATATTCACAAGTCTTTTTGTACTCATGACCCTTTCTATAAAATATTCTGATAATATTGCTCATATCTCTATGTACCGTGCGTTCCCAGAGCAACCGAACTGCTTCGCGGCGGCTTTGGGCTGGGTGATCAGTGACGCGCCTGCCGCCAGAAATGTGTAGTGTTTAATGCCCACTTTTACTACATACGGCATCGCAGGCGGTGACACTGATGATGCATGAGATGAAGATGGAGCACCGGTGGAATGAGATGGCGGGGGAAACCGGAGGTCCCGGAGAAAACCCGCCCCAACGCCGTGTTGTCCACCACAAATCTCACTTTGCGGTCGCCTGGGATCGAACCCGGGCCGCCTTGGTGAGAGCCAAGTGGTCTAACCACTGAGCCACGGCGTGGCCCTGCCGCCAGAGAAAACCACTCTACTACCATTTATGATGGTGACGTGGACCCACACTGTCTACACTGTCTAAGCGTGGTTTTATCTTCAATGTCACGTTTCCTCCCAAAACGATACTGGACTACGGAAAGTTCCCATATTATTCATGAAATTCCTCACTACGCTAAAAAAGTTGGGGCTTGGTGTGCAGTAAGTGCGCGAAGAATTATAGGTCCCTTATTTTTCCATACAAGAGATGATTCCCACACGATTATGTAAATTGCATTTTAAATATTTTTTCCGCAACTAGCAATAAACAATTGTGTGGGTGGCTTCAGCTGGACTCAGCTACAGTGTTCCCTGCTGCAAATTCTATACATGAATTGCGAAGTGCATATGGTGACAGAATAACTAGTCGAGGATTGTGGTCATCTCGTTCCCCTGACCTATTTTCCATGTGATTTCTATTTATGGGGAACATTAAAGGATAAAGTGAACGCATCCAATCCGCACAGGTTACAAGAATTGAAGGATATCACAAGAGAAACAAAGGCAATCAGCAGGATGAACTTCTTAGAGTGAACCAGAATTGTTTTGGGATATATAAGGAATGTATTTGCCTTGAAGGTCATAATTTTCAACATTTATTGTGATTTCAGATAAGCCTAATGTAAATTAGTACAGTAGTTAGGAGTTCCGTACAAGTTATCTGCCGGTCCTTTAGGCTTTATTCTGGCGAAGAGCGTGCCACCAGTCACCGATTACGGTGCCTCAGCGGGGCGGTCCGATCGCTCGGGTAACGCACGGTTTATTTTGTCATAAGTAGTTGCATTCACATTTTACACTAGAAGAAAGAATACAGGATACTGAATTGACACTCAAATCTTTAAGCTGTTTGCTTTAATCTGAAATTCGGGTTTTTGCGTGAGCCAAAAAAAATAAATAAATAACTAAATAAATAAACAAACCAATGGCACCGCTAGGCCTCCCAAAAGTGTAAAGTATATTACAAATTCAAACCATATGGAACTGACTTGTTTTAATCCATTGTTTAAGTATTTGTTTCTTAGAGTGTGTCGGTTATTGATTACTCACATTCGTAATCAATATGACCTCACAGATTATGTGCAGATAATTTATGTACATTCTTTGTTTTAACTGTCTACATTTTTGTCTACATTCTCGTCTAAATTTCTTAAGGATAACTATGACTGAAAATTTAAAACCCTGAACTAATAACGTTAGCTTTTTAAGACTTATGCCGTAGATGTAACAGTGCAAATATGATACATCGCAAATTTGTCCATTTCACTTTAATACGTTGGAAAATATGGTCAAATTTATTTTTGGTTACGTCACCTTAAAAGTCCCTTGCCACAAAATAACTTAAATTTTGGTACTATGTTTTAACAACAGCTTTCCAATACATCCAATTTTTTAATTTTCCCTAGGTTTCTCTGCACCCCAGTAACTTTAGGCTCCAGAGATGTTTAAACCTATAAATATGGCTTTTATGCCAAAAGTTTGAAATTTTTGTGTTTTGAAGTAAAGAAAGTGTACTTATAATGCATCTCACAATAAAGCCCAGGGCAATTTCTAAGCACTGTACCTCTATCAACAGGTGTGGCAAGTTTCATTAGTCTAACACTAAAACTGCAACGCGAGGAGCATTTTAAATGATGTGAAATGCTGAAATTTTCAATAGCGAGAAAACAAGGATGAAGAATTAGAATTCGTATGTAACACTAGCATTCATGTAACTTTCAAACTAGTTTAGATCATTTAAAAGTTGCTTGCGGATGCTATCTAAGCATTCTTTTGATTCAGGAACGCTTACACTATTTTATGGACTAAAAAAAGAAAAGTTGATTTTTCGAAAATGTTCATTAAATTTCAGTCATACATATTCTTAAGCGGATGCTAACCAAAGGAAAATTGTTATGGCTGATTTTGAGAGAGTCAAAAATAAACAAAACTTTATTTTGCTAAATATATCATTGTAGTTTTCATAAAAAGCTTTGATGGTAAGCTTTACTGAAGGATTCTGAACTTTATTATCCATTTGATATTTATTCAAATTTCGTTTTGCATTTTTGCCGATTATATAACGCACCCTTTTGTAATGATTGTTTTAATCTTATTAAGGAAATATTTTGATAAAACATTGTGGATGTATTGCAACGTTTTGCTACTTGGTATTCAAAATATTTATCAGCATGGAGAAATGCATTATACGGTTGAGGATAATACTTTAAAGCCTGTATAAATTTCAAGGGAATAATATTTTTCTATGCAATTTATGTTAAGTCCTCCAAATAGAAAGTTTTGAACTTCCAAGATCAAACATAGCATTTTTCTTCTCTGAAACGCTGTTTGCAAGTTTATAAGTTTAAATATATTGCTCAAATTATAGATTTTTACATCTTTTTTTAGAAAATTTCAGGCTTCTGTTGTCACAAGCTTGTGTTGTTAGAAATACGTTTTCTGAAATACCTTATTCCGTTATGTCACTGGAATACATAAAATAAAGTGGTTGGTTCAACATTTCGTTGGATAAATATTCTGAAAAAATAACATTTTTTAATAAATAATCTGAAAAAGCAATAAAGTAGGACATATTCTTTTCTTATGCCTTATAAAGATTTGGGTATTTGATAGTATTCAGGACATACACCCATTGTGACATTGCTACCAACTCAACGAACAGAAGTGGTGCATCACATAAAACATCAGTTATACGAGTTTGGGAACGTATACCATGATGGAATTATTGGCGATCCCAGGCACAATATTTTCTTTGTCAGCTATGAAGTGAATAAAAGCACTAACTGAACATAAAAATCCTCTTAGGTCAACAGAAAGGCGCCAAATTTACATATTTTTAAGCATCGCTTTTTTGTATATCATCCCCTACTTCCAAACTCGTGCCCGCATTGCGCTTTACTGCCGACTTCTGGTTGTCAAAAGCAACAAGTGTCCACGTCACTGATCCTGCTCTTTCTTTTCTTCGCTTTTTTCAGTTTCTCTGAAGGGTAAAAACACCCTTTTAGTTTGTCAACTCTTCCAAACGGTACGAAAATGACAGAGATATCCTTTGTTTCAAGCTACGAAAACAACAAAAGTCGACAACTCCCGTCCTTGGAGCTACATGACTTTGACTACTTTTGTTTACAAAGTGTTGTGATCAGAATAATTTTAAATGTGCTATATTTGGTTTGCTGAAACTTAGTTTTGCTGAGTTAGTTTTATATTCGATATGGAAATGATTTTATTTGGATGTAACAATACCAAATCTTTAGTGTCTCCGGAAATAGAGAAGGAATACAACACTTCAGAGTGCAGTCCAGCATTGAGCTTCTGAAGGAAGGGAACCAAATTCTGGTCACATGCTGAGAAACAAAGAAGCCAATAATTTCCCATATATTACTTTCCTCAACCAGCGGGAACTTCCCATATACTTACGAGTATCTCTGATGCCTCAACCCAACAAAGACAGTTCCCCAAAGAAAATTCCACCGTCCAATTTCCCCTCGCCTGATCCTGCAGATACTGAAAATTACTGTGAAAGTAAAGTCAATGACGGTTAGGGAATTTTACAATATTGTATAATCCATCCAATAATTCCTCTTCAGATTAAGAGTACGATCAAGGAGGTCAGGGTGGCCGAGCCAACAGGAATTGAACCCGTGACCTCAAATGCGAACCTCACTATTACCGCTGAACCATTCTGCTCTGTACCGTAAAGAAGTTTTAGTCTTTGATCATAATAACTGCCCTTAATTTGTTAAATAAATGTAGTTGAAATATAAAAATTTTTGTTAGGGGAAGAATATTTTCGTTCTTGTTTTCACTTATAATGTTAATTGCTCTTTTGTTTTAAATAATTAAAAATTCTATGAGAAATATACCACAACTTACTTTTTAATAATTGCTAATGTTTCGTGTGCAATCACGTTCCCTTACCTTTTGTAGATAAACTATTGACACATAACTTTATTTTTATATATACCTCATGCAAATGCAGAGAAATGTATAAAAATGTTTGTTGGGCATTTAGTTTTATCTATTATGGAGATAAAGAGACAGTGGAAGTCTTAAAAATCAGGTTGTATAAACTATCCAGGAGCTTAAAAGTTGATGACGTATTTGAAAACGCCTCCCCTAAGTATTAAGTGAAGTGTATGCTTCAACAGACTATATACTTTTCTGCAATAATTGTTATTGGTGAATTACTGATCAAAGTAAATATGATGTTTTTAACGATGCTTAACATGTCATAAAAGAGGATAATTGATTATATGTACCTGAAGTTAAACTAAATATGGGAAGGGAATGTAAAAAGCTGAAGCTGCTGACAGTAAAGTAAACTAAGTATTAAGAATAACAAAACACTATAGCACACAACTTTACTATTTACTTATTCACAATCCTTGACCGCTTTCAAAGCAACATTGCTTCGTTTTCAACCAGTCAGCTTGGCACTGACGCACTGCTTGACTGGCCTTAACCACTTCCGGAATTTAAAGAATAGCTCCCTATCTTACTGCCATCTACCGGGAATAACACAAACTTATTAATGACATCTGTTTGTGGGATTTCAAAATTTATCACGCAAATTTTATTTTACAAAATAAATGTTTTCTCCCAAACCATTAAATCTATCGGTACGTTCAATTGATTCAATAGTTTAACTTCTGGGTTTATTTTATGTTTAGATGTCCAAAAATGACCAGCTACTGTCGATTTATCTGTCTGTTCATATTTAATATTTCTGAAATATTTCTTCTTTCTGGTTTCTAAATTACGTTTGGTCCTACCAATATAAATCCTATCGCACTCCAAACAGTTAGCTTGATAAATACCAGATTTTTTGTTGTCTGAAGTTTTGTCTTTTTTAGAAAACTGTAGTAAATTTTTATGCTCTATTTATTTTGAGGTGCCAGTATTATAACAACCTCTTTGGGTTGTCCCCGGTAGATGGCAGTAAGATAGGGAGCTATTCTTTAAATTCCGGAAGTGGTCAAGGTCAGTCAGTGTGTCAGTGCAAAGGTGACAAGCTGAAAACGAAGGAGATGTTGCTTTAAAACCGGTCCCAAAGTTTTGTGAATAAGATGGAGTCATGGAGGAAGACCATGGCTGAATTCAAATCTCCGACCACCTGTTTACGATTCTGGTCATTTTGATTTTGCCTACGTGTTCCCTTGTACAGATATGTGTAAGTCACTGCATTATCGAGCTCATTTGAGTGAACAATCACTGCTCGATCTACCTGAGAAGGAAGAATTGTGTTCTAACTAAAAATAAGGTATACATTTCACTGGATATTGAGCATTTATAGCTCCCTAAATTGAAATAAAGTAGAATGTTTGAAAATAAAACTTGGATATGCTGTACATATCTGATCGTTACTACTTCTGTTTAAACTATTCCTAAAAATGAATATTTTCCTATCTACTTCTCTCCACATGTCCTAACAATTACACATCCTACTGGTATTGTTTTGCTGGTGCAGATGAATATAGGGATACAATACATTTTAAGCGATAAACAAATCGTTTAAGAAGACAGCTGCTCGTCATGTGATTCTGTAAGCATGGACAAGAGATGAAAAATCGAAATTGAGAAAAGTTTAAATGTTGGAAAATTCAGACAAATGAGGAATACCTCTGGGAAGGTTTACTATACAAAGCAGTATTTGATGTAAATTATGTCTTGACGAAATCTACAGTTTTTATTGGTAAGAGTTGTTCATCTTTTATGTTTACCAATTACAGGATATACCTTATTGTTGACTCGAATGTTGAAATTCTTTTGCTATTCTCAAATAGGAATAGTTGGTTGTTTCTTTTTTATATACTGGCCATACAAAGGGATTTCAAAGTCATCAGAAAGTGAGGTTAGTTATTGTTTAAGTCAAACGAATTTCCTTATTTCCATTATTCTTATCAGAAGGTAATTTGTGAAACCAATCCTACTAATCTTTTACTTGAATAACAGGAAGTATATAGAAGAACATACGCTTTAAGAATAGTTTGCAGAGGTTGGAGTAAGTAGAGAATAACGTATGACTCAACACATAATTCTTTTTAATGTATGTTTTTGAAAGTAGTAACTGGAGCGTAATTGTGCATTTGCGGTGCTTTTTTCAGTTCGGGATGGACCAAATACAAATAAAGAAGAGCTAAAAGTGCTTGCTTCTTTAAGGAAGAGCAGTGAATTTTAATTACCGAAGTAATTAACAAAAAGTAGAAAGCGCTGAGTTTATAGAGTTTAATCAAATTTGGGTAGGAATTCTACATGGCCATCTCTGATTGCAATCTCTTAGCAGAAATTAGTACCCGCGGCCTTCCCATGAGGAAAGTCTGTTCAGTTAGCCATTTAATCTCGCATAAAGCCTCAAGTTAGCTTTGCCTCAGTGACTTTGTTAATTAATAACAGCTTTGCCAAACATCATACTAAAGAACTTAGTTCTATGGGTACATAATTTGTTTTCAGTTTAATCCGCCTGTCAATTTAACAAAAAACAGCATGCTATTGAAACTGACGAGCGATCAGGACTGTAAAGTTATCTATTCTGTTGTTAGACGTTTCAGGTTTTAATTCATGGAGTGTTTAATTAATGATGCTTCGATTATTGGAATCGCAAACAAGGGCACTGTCTATATTGACATGCTATTCTGCTCTTGTTATTGTTACATGAAGAGTGAATATGGAGAGATGAAGTGGGCTAGAAATGGGTAATTACACATTTGGAAGCTTGCGAATGATATTAAGAAAACAATACACTTTTGGAGTCAATGTTTACCTCGAGCTATTAGTAACGAAAAGTCATTTTGAAAGTTCAGACCTCTCAGTTTAATCTCCGAAAGCCATACTACACAGCAAATGTAAAATGTTCATGACGTTTTCTTTGTTCTCACTCAAATTATGCCTGTAGCAACAGCTTATTCTTCGGATAAAGCTATTGCAATAGCTAGTGCAGATAGTTACAGTAAACTGGGGAAACATCCAAAACTTTTAAAAACCAGGTTGGTAATTAATGCTTTGAAATTCCATGCTTGCATGACCATGAGAATAAAGAATATCACTTACAAGTTGAAAATAGTAAAAATAATTGAATTTCAAACCAGTAACAAACGAATATTTTATGTCCATGAATGAAATGGATGATATGTGCTCAAATAAGCCCAGGAATCTTATGAGCTATCCAAATTTATCTTTCGGGATAAGGGAAAACCTTGGTAAAATCTTGTCCATATAAATCGCCCTGGCCGAGATTCAAACTCAGAACCTCTTGAATATGAGGCAGACACACTATCACTACGCTTCAGAGGCGGCCAAATCTAAAATGCTTAACGCTTCCAATTAATACAAAACAGTGGTAAAAGCTCACAGCGGAGGTATGAGCGGAATGTTTGTAGACATTTCCCGCCATGAGTAAAAATGGCGCTAGTGTCACTTTTTAGAACTATCCGCAGTGTCTCTGTTTATATTGAATAGGAACACAAAATAAGAAAGAGGAAAAGCATTTAATTCCTTATCGTGCTACATGTAAAACAGTTTCTAGTAAATTGGGAGGTCAATCAGTATTGGTTTTATGCCAAGGTTTATTCCAATTTTGGATACATCATCTAAATGGTTGCAAAGTTGCTTAAAAATCAGGAGATACCTTATATTTCATATATTCCACTACATATCATTAACTATCGAACATCAACCAATGGTTATGTATTTTCCTTACATTGACTCACATTATGATCCAGTTTGCATATGATACTTCAGATAACACCGAGATATTTATCCTGCTATAAGTAGCACAATGGTTCCAGAACATTGGCGTTCACCCATAGAGCAGTTAGCGAGCCCAGGTCTAACCTTCTTTGTCTTCTTTCTCCTTCCAACTCCTATACTCAGCGTACTTATCTCCCAATCGAGTAAAGTTAACTTTAAGGTACTGTGACAGTCATACGCATATTAAGAGTTCATGAAAATGAATACTAAAGATTATGTTAAATGGTTACCCATAATGTTATAACAAATTTATCGTTTTCTCAGTAATACATAATGGCTCCTACCATAATACACAAGTAGATAAGCCTCCAACGTCAAGTTCTTTAAGAAGATATAGGTTACAAAATCACATACCATTTGATGAAAATGTACCAAAACAGAATTTTATGATTTAATTCTAGCGAATAAGCTGACTTAGAAGAACCTTTTGACTATCAAATATAGTCAGACTAACCGTGTAACCTTAAGCCTTCCTCCGTAACAGCCGGATCTGAATCATATAGAATTAATATGGACAGGTCTCAATAGGTTGCTTGTAGAAATATAACCTTTAAAGTGGAAGACGAAATGTTGTGCGGCCAATGATTTGGGCAAATTGGACAAATTGTATTAGAAAAGGCATGCCATCAGTGGATGAAATAAAACAGGAGTATTGGGAAAAAGTCGTACTAATGGAAGAAACATATGAAAGAATTGTAATTGAAGACAATGGGATGGAAACCGTGACGAGGATGACTCAACAGACGAAAACATGTTAGGCGTAGAAGAATTCAAGTATGGTAAAAGGCAAAATTGTTTAACTCATTAAGTTGTGTGTAAGTGGAAAACCTCTCTGGAGCTGAAGTATTTAACTTGCTGTAGACGGTACTTTTCTGAATAGCGAGTGAAATAAACAATCCAGTGATACTTGAGAAGATTAATTTATCACAGTGAGATATCACTTCCATTGAGGGCCAATGCGTGCCCTGTAAAAGAAGTTCCAGTGTATATGTCCTCAAGGTTGAACTTTGAGGCGTCTCTGGTTTATTACAAAGCCTTTCCTATGCATCCCGTACCCTACAACAATACTTCATAGTTAATACTTATTATACAGTTCTTGAGCAGTAATACGTATAGCGTATAAATTGTACTGTTTTGGCACAAGAACACTGCAAATTAACGACAAAGTAAGATTTATGTTTTAGGATTTAGTCGTTAGGGACAGTACACATATGTAAATTTGCTTTCTTTCCACCACCGTCAATTTGTTGTGAAGTGTCAGAAAGAGTTATTTGAGTTTTATTTGCTCGGCAAGTGTACGCAGATCTGGCGTACACTCCTATCATGGTTTAAGGACCGCTTTGATATTACATTTCCACTGCTTTTCTGACCGTCCGCATTTACTAAGTTCAGCTCACTGTAAGTTTGCGTTAAGAAATATGTTTTATTTTAGAGAAAATCCTTTGCCATATTTAAGAGAATAAAACCACGAACGTGTTTTACGTAAAGGTTAGTTAGGGATGTAGAGGAGGGAGACTTCTTTTTATAAAATCGTGACTGTTCCTTGCAAAATGTTCAGCAGAAGAATGTTCTAATTATTTTTATAAATTTGCATGCCATTCACACACAGAAGTACTGCTTTTTGCTTAATATACCCTTTTTGGTCAAGGGAGTTAAACTTAACTAAGATATTTATTTTGCACAAGCATTCCAGAATGTTTGGTTCAAAAAATTCCTAGGTTTTTCTTTTATTGCTATTTTCACACATGTGTGTATTAAAAATCACAAATAAAGTTACAATTTATACCGTTTAATGTATTAATAATTAAAACTGGATAATAAAAGAACACAATAATATATTAATGAAGTGTGTTCTTATTTTATTGACCTATGGCTAACTTTTACTAACAATTTTTGCATGTATATGTCAGATGTTTCTTGCAAATGAATGATTTAGGTTTGGAATACTTTACTGAACCTTTCGTATCAGTTTTTGCACATAGCTGAAACCTGCTTCTCTTATTAGCCTATTATCATGGACTAGAATATCTTATAAAGGTTAAATTACGCATTTTTCCAATGAAATTTTAATGTAAACTTTTTTTTTTTCTAATTTACGTCCTCCGACGATTAATGAAATGGGTGAAATGATGCTCAAATGAGTCCGGGGTTCATGGAGCTTAGAGTTACCCAACATTCGTCTTTCAGGATAAGGAAAAACCCCGGAAAAACCTTATCCAGATAACTCACGATAATCGAGATTCGAGCTCGGGACCTCTTGAACGTGAGCCACACACGCTAACATCTACGCTACCGAGGTGGGCTATCAACATTTTGTGACGACTGCAATATATTCCCTAATTAATAGTGAAGCATTAGATTAAATTAGAAGGAACATATCAATGCACAGTTAAGAACTAAAGTGTAACTTGTATACATTACATATCATATGCATATAACCGATTTCCGCGTCATCAGTAAGGGCGTTCCGTTTCAAACGAGCTTAAAATTTAGTAGTGCAGCTTTTGAATACCTTACGAGCTACCCTAGATTAACTTTTTCCCGGTGAATACGTCTGTATACGTGTGTAATATGAATGTAATGGATAGCTGTCCGCTAAATGAGAAAAATGTCCCTGTTTAGTAAACGCAAACATATAAACATTTCCACCATGTTCACCACCAGAATAATTTAGAGATTTTGGCGTGGCTGATATCTGTTCACTGCGCAAGTAACAAATGAGACAAAAAAATCACCACACAAAAAGAGCAGCAGACTGCGATAAAACTAAATTAGGGGCGGTTTACGCGGGTGTTCACTTGAGCATGTCCCGCTAACTCGAAAATATGCAGCTCTACTGAACAGACAAATAGCATCGTGCCATGCATACTGTCATTAATGTGAAAGAACTGACGTCACAAAACAGTTGTCTAGACTGGCACAGTGCTAGGTGTCAGCTATAGCTACTATACTACATAATCTTAATCACTCTAATCTCTAAAGAAGATGAACAAGAAGATATACGAAAATAATTTTGGGACATTCAGAGGAAAAGAAGGGAAAATATTGTCAGGTACTGTAGTGAATTTAATTATTTTGCTTGGAGTTAAAAAGACTTTCGGAATTTCTAGTACTTTTAGGTGAAGTATTTCAGCTTTCCACTAAAAGGTTAGTGATGTATTAAAAGTATCTATAAAGTCAAATTTGTGCACATGTGTATGCGCCCACATTCATTTTTCTTGTAGACCCTTAAATACTTGCACTGGTTTCGACGGTATTTAAAATACAGGCTTTGGGAAGAAGAAAAAAATATTGCGAGGGTGATGACACAATAAAGAATTCCTTTAAACAAGAGAGAACTTTCAGGAGGATTTTCTGCATAAATGGGATTGTTTTCCTAAGATTATAAAGACTATAAATGTCAATCCCTTAGGGGAAGGGGAAAAATAAATTGAAACAGTAGAGGGAACTGTATATGAAGATCATCTGAAGAAAAACTCTCAGTGCTGTCGCAAAGTATTAAGATTTTCATAGTAAATGCATTCATTTATCCAGTACTTTTGTGAAATAGCATTTATATATATTCACTTCATTAGATGTGATATAACAAAATACTCTCCCCCAGCAACGGGGAGGTTAGAAAACCTTCGACTGGGGAAAAATTCGGGGATATTACCAATGAGCACGCTTTCTCAAGAACAAAATGAGTACATGTTGAGCTCTTAATTTTTGAAGGATAGATAATTATAAAAACCATCCCTAATAGAATTAAGGTTGAAAATATTAAATGGGAGAATTTTTAGAAAATGGATTTTATTAGTACAATAAATATCAGGTGATGGAATTAAAATAATTCTTAACAGTGGAGCTTCAAATTGTCCCATTTTGTTCCTTTATTAAAATCAGGGGCTTTCATAAATGTGTTTCATGTTTAATGCAATAAAATATAAAAATTGCACAGTACCTCTTACTGTCTTTTTCGGATTACACTCTTTCTTACCTCAAAGTCTTACTGTGGATTTTATTCTTATAATGAGCGCATTTATCAATGGCTTTGTCTACTGTAATTTTAATTATTTTTTCACAGTTATAATTTATTAATATCTATTTATGTGAAGTTTGTATTCGATTACTATTTTGCGATTTGTGTCAATGAGCCAACGAGCCCTGAAGACGTTTGTAATATCGTCATTCTTTTACTTAGATCAGCAATTGCAATGTTTCGTACAGTTCAAAAATTCAAAAATTTATTCGTGGCAACAAACCTTGTGCTGGAAAGAAAAGAAAGGGAGAAGTAAATAAACTTAAAGTTTCAAACTTTCATCAATGATCTTTGTGAAAGGCCTAAGTTGTAAAGTTGTAAAAAGGAGTTCCTGGGTGCGACAGTTCAATGAAGGCAGAACATCGTGTGACAACAAACCAAGACAGTCACGGCCTCGCACCAACCGGTCTGACGTCATGATCCAGCGAGTGGAGAACGTTGGTTTGGAGGATCGCCGATTGAGCATTTTTAGATCTTCATGCAGGATTGTGCACAGGGAAATGCCAATTTTGGAGGCGATGTCTGCAACTGTCTTGGTTTGTTGTCACATGGTGTTCTGCCTTCATTGAGCTGTCACACCCAGGAACGCCCGTTATACACATCCATGGTACCATCACCACATGCCTCACTCAACTGGCGATAAATTTAAATATATGTTACACCACGAAAATTGAGAAAACGAATGATTACACGCTGTTCTTGAAATGAAAACGTTAGCATTTTAAGTATCAGAAACAGTCCTAACTCTCGTCGCTGCCACTGTGCAGTTTTGCCATCTGTCACGCATTCCCAAAGAGTGCACCTGTACTTAAAAAAAAGAAAAAAAAACAAACCAGAAGTTCCTATCTGGTCCCAGCCCTGAAAAAAGAATTGGTGTTATAATTCTAACGCACCTCGTACGTTTACCCCTTTGTATATAATTTAATGGTTACGAAAAGTTAAAGAAGTTAAGCACATATTCAACGAAAATTCATCATGTATTATTTGTCGTATCAGCAATATGTGACATAGTCATATCTTTTTCCGTATGGTTGCCAAAATGTTCCTAGAAGTTTGCTGTCTAACCTCTGAACGATGCAGCACCCAATTGTTTGTTTATTCGATTATTCGTTTTAAGATATACGTTCAGTTTCCTATACAGCATCCTTGAAACTTGGATATAAAACCACTTTTATTTCCGTAAAGTTCTTAACATCAAATGTTCGAGTACAATACAAACTTCCTCTGCGTACTTTAGGCTTCTGACATAAAAAGTTAAAAGGCAAAGGGTACCTTTTTCTATCCTCATTGTTGTTGGCGATAAAACAGGACAGTTGCGGGAAAATTTACGCACACAACAATTGAATATTTGTGGAAAGACGAATGCAGTGTAAAGGAATATTTTTAATAGATACATTGTCATAATTGTATATCTTTCTGTGGGTATGCGTGTGATTCATTACTTAGTATTCGGAGTATACAAAGTACTTTAACAGGTCATTAGCCGTTTACGCAAAATTAAATTTTATTTTATTTTTAATGCTAGTATTTGAAACATGCCGTTGTAATCAACCCTTATAAAGCAGTTTATTAAAATAGATTAAATGAGATGTTTATTTATAAAGGATTTTTTCATAAAAATATACTTTTTAAATATAAAGCTACCTTTAATAATTAAATATTGTACTTGTTTGTTTTTAAGTTATGTTCTTCACAACCGAACTGTACTACTTTAGATTTAGGCAACTTCAAGGTATTTCAAGTAAAATATATTTTTTGGCATTTTTATTATTTTGAATCAACTCGGCCAGTGAATTCCAAACGATTTTGGTAGCAGCCATTGAGCGGTATGGTTACCAAATGGTGTTTCCATTAGTCATACCTATATGTATGTGGCATGTCGGTTTGTTTTGGGGTCTGTTCTCGGGCGCATCTCACTGGGTCGTGGAGTTTTATGCTGCTAATACGAGTACACACACCTCTAAATTTGGCAAGCTCCTTCTATTACATAGTTTCCCGGATTTAATGTTTCAAATTGACTTTTCTGAAGAAATTCTTCATTATATGGGGGATATTGTAATTCTATCGAGCGTGTCTTTCAGGTGGCGGATGAGGGAGCCCACCGATATTGTGGGTCGGTCCGAATAATCAGTAAGTAGGTCCCAGTGAACCAACAATTAGCCCAACTCCTGGGGGGGATTTAAAAGGCTGGGGCACCCTCTCTACAGAAGTTAAAAATATGGAGGGCTCACACCTGGGGTTAAAGATAAACACGAGCACAAAATGTTCAATAGCCCAGTGAAGACAGTTGCTCCTGAGGAGAGCGCCCCAAATAAAAATTCTGCAAGTCAGGAGCCAGTAAGGTAGCAGACCCACTATGAGACTGTGGTTGCATACGGCTTACAACTCTATCAAGCAAGATTTTATTATTTAGAAGGTTCAAGTAAATGAGCCGGATTGCATTTGGAAGTTGGAACAGGGATTTGTGCCTAATTCCAGAAATAAAGAAGAAGAAGAAGAAGAAGAAGAAGAAAAGAAGAAGAAGAGGAAGAAGAGGAAGAAGAGGAAGAAGAGGAAGAAGAGGAAGGAGAGGAAGAAGAGGAAGAAGAGGAAGAAGTTGAAGAAGAAGAGGAAGAGGAGAAAGCGGAAGAGGAAGAAGAAGAGGAAGAAGTAGAAGAGGAAGAAGAAGAGGCAGAACTCCTCAACTGGGTATGTTCCGCTGCAACTTTTCGGTAATTTAATGTTTTGACGTTAAAGTACACCTACTTCTAGGGGTGATTGGGTGATAGGGTGATAACACTTCCAACACTTCAAACGGGTGATTATGTTGTTAGATCAGAGGTGCTCAACACTAGAGCATGTACTCCCTTCCCTTGCACTTGTTGTTGTTTACCGTCCCCCCAACCCACTGACCAAGGCGGTCAGTGGCGGAAACATGCTTTGTGCATTCATTACCTAAGGATGACACCGCAGTGCCGCCACTGGAACTCAGTCACCATGCATAAGTGGGCCATTTTGTTGGAGCGGGTGGCAGGTGGAATTTCAAAGTCCCCTTTCCTGCTTGAACTGAGCACCGACGTTTTAGCTATTTACTACTGTTTTGTTTCGGTCTGGTCATTTCGTTTATAGCAACATGTGGTGTAAGTCCTTTAGCTATAAAACGATACTTCAATGTATTAATTTTAGTGCTATTTATTATGTTTTCTTTAAATTTTATGTTTCTTGTATTTCATCTAAATTGTTAATATTTTCATAATTTATTCATTTGTTTATATTTTGTAAAGAAATTGATTCACGACAACATGGAGCAATTTATTAAGTGGTTTTGACCAGTTTAGTGACCAAGAAAGTGCTGTAGTGTTAGAATTAAATGGAAAAAAGTTATGCACTGTTGTTAAACTAATTCCTTTATTGTTTCCTGTGGCACAGCTGATTTATGTTCAGTCGTAGAAAAAGCTAATACACCTCAAAATGGATATTTAGCGTATTCAAGCACGATGTGATGATGCAATTTGCCTTATGAAAGATATTTAACTAAACGTCGTATACAATTAATTACTTTCGTAAACAATTTTCTTTTGGAGAGTAGTCCTTTTATCTAGTTTCTATTTCATATACAAAACCCGTTGATTTCTAGTACAAATACTCTATTTTAATCTAGTGAGACACACTGATTTAGCCAGATCTATATACATTTGTATCTATTTTGTTTTATACAAAGGTAATTTGCAACATTAATAATTATTTACTATTAATTACTTTTCGCCAGAGTTGATATAATTGAAAAAAAATGCTACAGTAGCGGGTGCGCAATCAATACTCATATTTTAAATTCCATATGTTAATTATATGCCATAATGTTTTCTACTCATTGGGTGAGCACTGCTTAATGACGGATGTAAAACAAATTCTTATGTACTCTTCAAATATGTGACACAGCATCACGTTACGGCGACATTGGTAATAAAATTGAGACATTATGGTGTTTTGCAGGGTGACTGGTTGCAGCGTTCTTTAACGATGCTTGAATAAGTTTTTGAACTTGGGTACTTCGTATTTGTTTTCAATTTAAATCAAAGAATGATTTTCCAGCTAGAGCATGTCGACTGTTATATCCAGGCGTGGTTATCCTTAGGAGATGGTTACGAAAAAAGAAAAATAATTATTCAATTCCCTTCTAAATATACTGATTTTAATTCACGTTTAAAGCGAACAAAACACGTCGTATTATAATTGAATTGATCACTTCTAAAGCGTCCTTTTTCTTTACAATCTCAAACTAACAGTTTTATATCTTTATACATTGAAATTCATCCTCATGTTCCCTTGTCTTCTGCAGCGTTCACACTCATAATAATGTATTCTTTGGCAGAGGAAGGTTATTAATTTTTGCTTCACCATGGTAACTACACATTTTCTGTTGACCACTGTGACGGTTATTTCATGTTTTAAAATATTTTGTAATTTTTTCTAGATTGTTCTGGAAAAGCAAATTTTGTATAAAATAGCCAGGCCAGAGAATAATACAATTTATGTAATTGTTTTCCGATTGTAATGCCAGAGGTTCTGCTCCCATTAGTCCTGGACCCGTAGGACAAAGGACCCGGGGTTCCTTCGACCAGGCAGTAGCCGAGTTGTCGTAGAAGGGCGCCTCCGTGGGGCTTTCCACATGGCAAGACCTAGAGCCTAACAAGCCCCCATCTGGCCTGTGGACTCAAGACGGGATGGAAGTGGATACGCCACTTACGCGTGCCAACTCCAAAATAAGATGGCTGCCGATATGACCTCGATGGGGCCGCCTGGTGATCTAGCGCACCTTCTACTAGCTATGCTGGCTAGTACGCGGGAGTATTAATGGCTTCCCTCAACCCCGTCCGGAGACGTACCCGATATCCCACGGGTATCGGGAACAACTGCCCCCTCGAGTCCAACCCAATCCAAACAACTCCCAGAGGGAGGGGCTCGAATGATCGGCCCGAGGTTCCTCTAGTAACGTCAGTTACCACGAGTGCTAGTGGTCCGCAGCGCCTGCAGCAAGGCAGCTGAAGGGGAGGGATCCCCTCCCCTATGGGGAGTGTTCCATTTGGTTATTACAATTATGTAATTGCGTAATGTTGTGACATGGACCAATAGGATAGAAGGAATTTAGATGTTCTAGAAGCATCGTGCGCAGAGAATCTAGAATATTCAAATAGTTTGGCGGCATCCTGTACAAGATCACCGTCGTAGTAAGACGTGTTTCTTTTGGTGTCGTTTTGCAAGTCTGCAGAAGCTTAAAGTGCAACGATGCAACAATAATCATGTTACGAAAGGACAGAACCTACGAAATTTAACATTTTGATAGAATATATTAACGATTTTGCGTAATTAATTCCAAAATATGTAAAGGAGAGGAATTGCTATTTCCAGCTATTGCAGCACTCCGATACTACGATCAGATAAGACTCGTTGCTCCAGAGCGTAGAAGCATCTACAATTGTTCTTCCAGATCGTCACCAAAGGTGAGAGTAATTCATTAACTATTCATCGCGATTTTGCACATTAATACGTAGCGACCAATAAATCGATTTTTAATTATATAATTTCATTTTCTAAACTTAAATTAAACAATTTATCACCAAAACATCATTCAAAATGATTGTATAAATCTAACATCATCATAAAACAAATTAACATTATTAATTCTTTCCTCTTCAGAGGCTGGATTAAAAATAAGTGTTACATGGTCCTTCTATTACTATACCCAGATAGTGTACCAATTTTCACTGAATGTTTTTAATAAGTTTGAGTGTGTCACGTGATTGAATGACTCAATCACTACTCTATGAATAATGTTCAGGATCTGAGTTCTACGAAATACTTATTTTGTTCAAACTGGCTCTTTCATTCAGGTTTGCTTTAGATGACTGAATGAGTTTAGTTATTCAAATTAAAGCAAAGCATACATATATTGCTACGTATTAATGCAAGCCATAAAGTATAGAGTGACTACTAGTCCTGTCTAGCAGAGAGATTGCGTATAAATTGCAGCAGTGCTATCTAGGAGTATTAAAATTCAAACCATCTATTTAATGCGTAACTTTGACCATGGTGGATGTTTTACCACCGCTTTATACTCATTTTTTCAGTTTTTCTCCGTTCCGTTATTTTCCTGATTATTTTCGCTCTTTTTACACACTTACCCCATGCCTTTGACGGGACTCGAACCAGCAATCCCCTACGTCTCGAAAAGTCAAAGCTAAACACTTAAGCTAGTGTAGCCATGGAGATCGGCACAAACCAAAACATGGATATTAAAACCAAATAAATACAGAGAGATGCATAAATACTGTATAATGAACTCGATATGAAATAAAGGACGGATGTGTTTTGTTTAGTGCAGTATTCTTACTTTACTTAATTCCTCTACAGCAGAGGACCTATTGCATTATATCCAACAATTCAACATTGAGCTTTCCCAGAACACTTGATCTTGGTCTCAATAAATACTTCTACAATTGTTAACCGCACGAGAACACGCGCGCTTTCGCGCATGTCAACTATAAAAAGAAAAATCGGATAAATCTCACTCTTAAATATTCAATTTTCAAGAATGTGACGAAAAGTACATTTTAAATAAACAAAGGTTTAACATATGTTAATATCTAGAATTTCTCTAACGACTTGCATAAATCGCTTTGCATTTAAAACATTTCCAAAATCTTTTAAATGTTGGCAACTGTAATCTGATAATTACGCTCTGGGTTAATTTTATAAAATTTTAAATAATTAGCAAGCCATAAGATGATTGGATAATTGGATATGATAATTTCCCACTCGTTTTGGGTGTACTAAATTTAAGCTTGCACTTCCTAGTTGAGTAAACAACCATCCTCTCTCAACAAAAGGGCTCGGTTTCGATTCCAGGTGCGTGTATGTGGGATATGTATTGGCCGAAACTGTGTCAGCGTGTTTTCTTCTCTTTCCTCCGCTACTTATTTCACCAACTGCTCCATCTCAGCGTTTCTTTTTTTTTTTTCACTTTCCCACATTTCATATTACCTCCTTCCTCAACTTAATACAATGCCGTGGGCCCTATACAGCAGAGATTCGGGTCGGGGAGGGAGGCCTTCTAGCTACCTTCTACCACTGAAACCCAACCATGACATTCACTGTGGACCGAGGTGGAGACTGCGACGGTCGGGCGGCATGCCTTTGCTTTCCGTGGGCCTTTGCCACAGACATTAGTTGTATTAAGACTTGACAAACTTTCTGATAATATTCAGTGAATACACAGTTCTAGTCTATGAAGAGAACATAGAATTGGTTTGTTATGTTTTCGCGCAATAATAGTCAAACCGATAGTAATACAATTTTTTATGCAGGTACTTTCAGCCATATTTAAATTCTTTATGGTACCATAATCGTTTGTTTTAAAAAAGCAAAATTGTAACAATTAAAAATATGAAATCCATGTCTTACTTTTGAAAAAAATAAATGCATAAAAAAACCTTATAAATACAACCTTTTTCACAGCTTTTATGACTTAGGGAATGTTAAGTAATTGACTTTTATTATCAACTTTTTGTAATTAGTTAAGAAACTATTGTGTTTCACAAAAGTTTTATAACTAGTTTTCAATACAATTACGTGTTTTGACACTTCTGAACATGAGGGTTGATATGGAAGAAAGATAAGAGGAATCTGCCAACGTTAAAACAAGAAAATACTAGAAACTCGAGGCATCAAACCTTCCATTGCACTCTGTACGTTATATTTTAGAGAAGTTTTACAAAAAATAACACTGGGAAACAATGTAAATATTTCGGGCTTAAAAATGATGAATTTACATGTATTTCCATCTGCTGGATTAAAAAATCACCATTAAAATGATAGATTACCTCTTGTTTTGAAGATAAAGTGACATTTCAGTGTTAGATTGAAGATTTTAAATTTGGGGGAATTTTTTTTGGGGGCGTTGGCACACCTGTCAAATAACAAAACACAATCAGCGATAAATTTTATAAATTAAGTGATGCAGAAGTTAAAGAAGGCATTTTTATCGGACCACAAATAAGAGAACTTGTAAAGGATCCTGTATTTGACCAAGTTTTGGAGGGGAAAGGAAAGGAAGCTTGGGAAGCCTTCATGGATTTTTAGGCAACAAAAGAGATGACAACTACAAGCATTTGGTGAACGTGCTCTTCTAAAAATACCATAACATTGGATGCGACTTGTCCCTTAAGATCCATTTTCTCCACTCCCACCTAGACTCTTTCCTCCTAGTTGTGGAGCTGTTAGTGATGAACATGGGGAGAGATTCCATCAGGATATTTCTGTTATGGAACAAAGATATCAGGGCCGTTGGAATGAAGTAATGCTTGCGGATAACTGTTGGTCTTTGTATAGGGATTCTGCGGAACTCCATCACAAGAGGCAAGCTAAAAGTCGACGAAGTATTTAGGCCACCACATGATTCTCTTCCAGCAATTTAGAACTCTTAGCATGTAATTACCAGTTAAAAAATCAAATGCACTTTCATTGTTGTTAGCATGTATGTAATTAAAATGTATCCTTTTCTCTCAATCCGTTAATATGTAATACTTCCACCTTATGTATATCATAGAAACTAGAGCTAGTAAAAGTTGTTCATTGTCATATTTGTTTTTCTGAACCCAAAATTAGTAGGAATTGCCCCATGAAGTGCTCGAAACATTCAAAAATTACTTTTCTTTTGCGCAGTGTAATTTGAGTTACTGTAAGTGCTAACATCATAAGATTGTTAGTAAAACTGAATAATATAACACGACACTTTGATTGATAAAGTTGCTTACATAATAGATATTAGAGTACAAGTGACTAAATTACTTCATTTCTACATAAATGATGATCTTTTTTGTCGGGAGTTTATAACCGTATATTCTAACAGGTTATAAGCTAATGAGACAGCAGTACCAAGTCGAAAGTTCAGGGAACATAACCACAAAAACTGCAGATTTCAGTATTTTCAACTTTCCAAAACCAAAATACTGACAGCAGTCCTGTTCTTGTGAGATATTTAAATTCTATATAGAAGCATCCAATTTTGATTGCTGAATTACTGACCTACTATTATGAAGGATAATTGCGTCCTCTAACAGTTCACTTCAACAGTTTCATTTGTGGTGAGATGAATTCCACTTCAACTTATATAATTGCGGTAATTTCGTCACGCATGAGTTTTCTTGTAAATGTACTGGGAGTGCCGCTTTTAAGCACACTTAAAAACTATTAACCTGGGCTGACTTTGAACCTACAAACCTGGGATCAGAAGGCTGGCGTCTAACCCTGTGAACCCTAAGATCAGCTTCTTGAGTTGTTGGAATGCTCTTTGGTTAAGACCATAGATGCTTTCGCTGAATAATTCGTTTTCTTTGCGGTACCTCTAAAGCTAAAGGTAAGATAAAATTTCACCGCATAGAATATTTGTTATTCCAGGATATTTGTAAGTAAAACACTCCCATCTAAGTTCAAATTTTGAAAAATGTCATAATATATTGTCTCCCAATTATTGGAAGGCGCGACCAACTGACAGCTGAGTGGGGGACAGGAGGCATTCAGACCACGCCCACCCATTTTCTTGTGGCGCTAACTGAGGGGATGGTTAGGGAAGTATCACGTACGGTCTCTTTCCCCTCCCCCTGACGTCTGGAACAATCGGAATGATGTTCCGAGCAGCGAAGCTTCCAGAAACACCGATCTTCTTATATAAGGGCTGCAGTGGACGAGTGCGTCAGTCCTTGGAGAGCAGCCGTGAAGAGCGCAGTGCTTGAGAACGAACTGGAAGACTGCGTACGTGTATCAGTGGAGTTTGTAGTCACCTCTAGAGAGAGTTGTGCGCAATAGTGAGTATGGAGTGGACCTGTGACAGACGAACTGGTGGATTTTAATTGTGTGTGCTACGTAATTCTATGTAATCGGCAAGTGTACCAACTGTAATTCGGTGGAAATAAAGAACACTTTGAGTTTGTGCAACTGGACTTTTCATTTCACGAACACACAAAGTCACAATATCCATATGTGAAACTATATTAAGGAACCTACGTTATTATAAATAACTTATGTAATTTATAACATACATTCATAGTCATATTCCAGTTTCGATAACTCATTGCATTGTTTAATTTAAAGATCTTATGCGCCCTTCTGACGAAATAGGGCTTTAAGTTTGCATATTCAATAAACATATAAATAATATTGCAGTGTATGTATCAGGTATCGACAATTTTAATTGAGTTTTAGTTTGTATTAATCCTACAAAAATATTTACTGGTTTTCAGAACATCACACGCCAAAGGCAAAGATAGTGATGGTCTAGGGATAATGATGAAATGGAATAAAGTGGGAGAGATAGAGAAAGACAAAGATAAAGAGAAATGAGAGGGGTGGAGGTACAGCGAAAGGGAAATTGAGAGAAGAATCTCCATTAACATACTGAAGGTAGCATACCAGCGAATTTTATTAGCGTAGAGATATGTACGGAACGTGATATAATCCATTTAAATACAACATACAGCAACACATATTGTTGGTTTAAAATTAACACTTTAATAATTACTTTATTCATGTTAATCACTCTATTGTTACAAAAACAAGTACTTCAGTGTTTTTATTATTATTTATTGCCGTAAATAAATATATTTTCATAACCGATTTGCAAATATTTATTCCATCAATATCTATATATCCATCAGTTATATAATGTTGCTAATAACTAAACTAGGTATTTATGGCAATGTTGGACATGAATTACACAAATATTCCACTTTGACATTTCGTGTAATTAGACGGGATATGATGAGTATGTTTCGCGGATGTTCACATTTTGTTTATTTATGTCATTTGCTGTTTGTGTTTGTCTTTCATTTGGCCCAGTGTGTACTCATGTAAATATCACAATATGTGGAAAGGTGGTACTAAAATATCTGATTCAACTAATTGTTTTAGATCTAAAGTTAGCATATATTTAATGTAGAACATTATACCGGTCTTCACCTTTAATCTGGAAGTAACAGTTTACAGTAAACCAATATTACATAGATGCTATAAATGTATGTTCATTTTACTTTATACTCATTTCACTCTTTCGGTTCTCCCCACAAAAATACTTAGTGTATAACCAGGCTTTCCTGCCTGAACTGTGTGAACTTACATAGATTTTTAGTTGTCATGGTAACATAGCAGCTTAACTCTTGTACATGTAGTTTTATAAGTACAAGGGGCTGAACGCTTAGCCTGTTTCTTCGAGGGGTGCTTTGATTAGGTTGGACTCGGCGAGAGAGCAATTTTGATATCCATGGGATATTGCGTACTTCTGAGCAGTGATGCCGAGGGAGAATTATGGGAAGACTTAATGTCCTACCAGCACTGGAGATGTGAAAGATGGAGAGCTAAACACTGACGACGTCACCGACATTCTTGTATAATATTCCCTCTAATTTGAGCTTTCTCTTCCGTCCCTAGTAAGCGGAGAGAAAGTTTTTTGGTAAACCTGATGCATCTAATGGGTAAATACTCATATACATAGAGAGAAGGAGGTAGGAAGGGAGGGAGAGGGAAAGGGAAAGGACAGATTTGATTTTCGCCCACTCTGTCTCTAGGTTCGCAGAAGAGCCATTTGGTTTGCGTACGCTATGATCCTATGACGGAAGATTCGGCTGTTGTTAGACCTTC
This sequence comes from Mantis religiosa, assembly GCA_030765055.1. Taxonomy (NCBI): domain Eukaryota; kingdom Metazoa; phylum Arthropoda; class Insecta; order Mantodea; family Mantidae; genus Mantis; species Mantis religiosa. The sequence goes on from CM060957.1 coordinate 137,776,973, forward strand.
GCTTTATACACATAGAGAAATAGCCATTCGGTTTGCATCCTGCTTGGCTCTGGGCTGCTGGTAACCTTTCAGTCTGAGCTGTGCACTTAAACCACAAATGTGGCAGTAATTCTCTCCCTCTATCCTTTCCCGCTCCCCCTCTCTCCGCTCTCTTCCCCTCTCTCGCCCTCTATTCCCCCTCACCCCGCCCACCGCCACCGTCCCCCCGTCTCCCCGTCCCCCTGTCCACTTGTCTCCGTCTCCCCGTCCCCCTGACCCTCTGTCCCCCAGCCCCCTGTCCCCCTGTCCCCCTGTCTCCCTGACCCTGTCTCCCTCTGTCTCTCTGTCCCTGTCTGTCTTTGTGTCTCTGTCTCTCTCTGTCTTTCTTTGTGTATCTGTCTCTCTCTGTCTCCGTCTCTCTCTGTCTCTCTCTCTCTCTGTCTCGGTCTCTCTATCTCTCTTTGTCTCTGTGTCTCTCTGTGTCTCTCTGTCTCTCTCTGCCTCTCTGTCTCTTTCTGCGGAGGTAGGTAGTTAGGTAGGTATGTAGGTAGGTAGGCAGGCAGGCAGGCCGGCAGCAGGCAGGTAGGTAGGTAGGTATTTATGTATGTATGGCCAAGTGAATACAATGGGTAAACTTTATTTCAGTAAAGATACGTCGCTCTCCTTGGTTTCTTGCACTATGGATAGGTGTTTCCCATCCAGTTGTGAATGTTTTTCTGTTATGTTTTAATGCCACACAAATACTGCCAATGACCATCTTTGAATCGCTGTAGATTTACGTTAGTTTCCACATAAATCCATGACACGTCAAAAACACGGTATCTTCAACATACACTGAAGATGGGAACAGTGTATGCTCCCGAAACGCTGGTACATCACCACATCTACACCTGGCTAGAAGCCTGATAGAACCTGGAATACTCACGCCGCCAGGAAAGCTATAGCTCCTATTACGGTATCTTGCTTTTAAATACAGGATAAAATTAATGTTTAGTATTTCAAAGCATACTTTCTATTATTGTGGGGCAAAATATTACTTTTCGAAACAGTAGAACTGAACTTACTTGCAAAATTCATATTTATTATCATTTATTAAAATTCCCAGATTTTAGGAGCAACTGTTTATTTCCCCTGTTTTCTGTGATATTGTTTGCTGAAGTTTCCAAATATTTTTATAAGTAAGCATTTTTATTTTGACATTGAGCATTATGTTTCATTTAGACTTTTAATAATTTCATAAATTCACATATTTTAGAGAATAGAATATACGAGGCCGGACCCAAAAAAAAATTGGACTCCGAGGGCACCGCCAGTCGTAGACATAGTGCAGGGTTCTCACGCTAGATGGTGTTAGTAGAGACCTTCATGAAGCAGCGGTTCAGACGGCCTCAGTGTAGAGCTGAACGTGCAAGTGTGGTGTTGTGTTTCTCTGACTGTTGGCGGCTTCCCTCTGCGAAGTCGTTATAGCAACTTTAAAAGAACAAAGAGTGTGTGTGAAATTTTTTATCCTGCTTAAAAAAAAAGCTGCAACGGAGACACACCAAATTCTTCAGAAAGCTGTCCAGGAGTACGCTATGGGCCGCACACAGGTATTCGAGTGATTTGGGCGCTTTAAACGTGGTGAGATATGTGTTGAAGTCCAAGCTCGTTCTGGACGCCCTTCAACATCGCGAAATGAGGAGAACAATGAAAAGGTCCGCCAAAAGATCAACGAGGATCGTCACCAAACGATCGACCAAATTTCAGCTTGGAGCTCGTGCCAGCGGATTTTGATGGAGGATTTGCTCATTAGACGTGTTGCTGCTAAATTTGTTCCGCGCCTTCTCACACGGGAGCAGAAAACCATCCGCATGAATGTGTATCAGGACTTGAAAGCAGAGATTGCACGTGATCTAAACTTCTTGAACAAAGTCTTTACAGGGAATGAGAGTTGGTGTTACGGGTATGACCCAGAAACATAGAAAGCATCAAGCCAGTGGAGGACTCCCAACTCTCTCAGACCAAAAAAAGCAAGTGAGGTCAAATGTGAAGACGATGATCATCGTCTTTTTTGATGTTCGTGGAATTGTGCATCGGGAACTCGTACCCCCTGGTCAGACTGTTAACCAGCACTTTTACTTGGATGTTTTAAGGCGTCTGCGAGAGGATGTAAGGAGGAAACGCCCGGATCTTTGGCGATCAAGTGATTTGTTTCTGAATCGCGACAACGCTCCAGCACACACGGCTTTACAAGTGACCCAATATTTGGCATCTCAGAGGTGGCCTGTCGTTCCCCACGCTCCGTATTCACCGAACCTAGCCCCGTGCAACTTTTTCCTATTTCCACGAATAAAAAAAAATACGCTAAAAGGGGACCGTTATGACGATATGAAGGCGGTAAAAACAGCTTCACAAAGGGCAGTGGACAATATATAACTTGCGGTGTTCCTGACATGCTTCCAACAGTGGGAAAAAAGACTTGACATGTGCATCGCATGTAATGGAGGGTATTTTGAAGGTGACTGAAGTATTTTTGTAAAAAGATTCATCAATAAAGTTTTTATAACATCAATGCGGTTTCTTTTGGGTCCTCCACTCGTATAGCAGGAAGTATTATTTAAAACATCTTCTTTGATGATACAATATGGTACAGAAGTAATATAGAAGCTCAATTGACAAATTGTATGTCGGGGACACTAGGATTCCCAAAATAATCGTGGAGAATTTAGCATAAGGCTAGTTATAAAATAAAAACCATACTTGTACTAAATAATTAAAGGTTCAACTAAGGAATGATTTTAGATTAAAAATATAGATGATGAAGTGAATCTTATTCTAACCTTATGATTGTGTCACCGCAATAATTTTGCTGACAAGTTTTCCTTTTCTGCGACTATGTCTAATTTATAAGCAATTTTTCCTAAGCATTTCCACCTAAAATATTTTTGTGCGTTTCTGTATTTTAATCTAGGATATGTATCTTAGTTGTATTTGTCTTCCTAAAGGAATCGCTGTTTGTATTGCGCGTTAACTCCAGGAATATTATCGTTCTGGCTATGTAGTTTCTCAGTACCATGTGGGTTCTGCCGTCAAGAGTAAACTTGATAACTGTTCTAAGTGAAGTTCTGTTTAAACTGATCACTGAATTTGCCTAATTTTTCACAAGGCTGCTTATTTATTTTCCTTTTGAGCTTCTTTGTGGCAATATATTTCATTTCTCTTGAGCTTCTTTTCAAACCCAAAGCTTTAATATTCTAAGTCCCTTATTTCGCACACTGGTTCTTATTTTACAAAAGGCGTAGTCTTTTTGACAGAGATTAATCATGTTTATTTATTTCAATGCCTTTTATTCAACTACACACTGCAATTCTCAAGTATTAGGCTGTGTCATAAGTCAAGTTTCAATTTATTTCGGTGTTTTGGAAAATTTATCGGGTTTCTTTGGTTTGGTAATGCTATTTACATATGCCAAGGCTAGTGTTCCGTGTATTGCGAACATGTATCAGTCTTCAGTTGTTAATAAACAATCACAAAATGGAGATAATAAAGTTTAAACTTAGAGTCCCTCTAGATCACTACTGGAAAGAAGATTATAAAGCCGCTGCCGCAGCTCGAAGAATATGTGAAGTGGAAGGAGAAGTGCCGTAAGTAAGCGTGAGGCATAACGATAGTTCCAACGTTTCAACAATGAAGAAATACAGTACTTACAGTATACAGGAATGTAGAAAACACTTACTGAAGTTATACCCCCGTGGACCTTATCTGTAAAATATTTTGACTTTGGAGGTTCGTAGAATTAAAGGTCCAAGTTGCAGATATTCCAAATGTTTATTTCCGTAGAAATACGTAACAACATTGCGACACATACACACAGTACACCAAGGTCGACGACAGTAACAGTGTTGTGATTACATCAGCTCACGTTACAACAACACTCTACAGCTGTTTACTGCTTACAAGTCTCGCATGCTTTACAAGCGTCCGCTGGTCTGTCACAATCTCTTATATATCTCATTCATAAATTCGAGAGATTTTGGAACAAATAAGAAGACAACCGTTCTCTGTCAATCCAGATATCACTAGAACCTTCCAAACGTGAAACCCTATCTGTGCCGGCAAGTCCTTTATCTCAGCTATCTTTACTTGCGGTCTCTTTGTGTACACTAGCCACGCTATCGTAGATAAAGAGTTCGCGACAGTATTGTCAACACCTTATCCCACTGTAAAACAATGAAGCAACAGCATACATTATAATTCCTTTCATTCGACTTCTAGAAACTAAATGGAATAATAATGTATTGTCATTTCTATATAAACGTTTTATTTAATTTTGATTATCGCACTTCATAATTTGAAGCTGTTTAAATAAAGAGCTCTTCGCGCTTCCTTCCTAATATTGTAATTGACTAAGAGTTCTTCCTTCAAATTCAGTTATTTATACGAGAGACTCAATCCGGGACAAAGCTGTGTACTTTAGAAGAGGAATTGATCTCTTTCCTTACAGTGGGGAATAGAATTAGGTCGAGGGTGAGAGAACATTATCCATTTAACAGAGTACTGTGCCATTAGTGTTTAGGAATCTTCAAGTTTAACTAACAATGGTGCAACTGAATCAACAGAATAGAGAGTTTCAGATTTCTCTATGTTAGGTATTTCCAACGAGTGTTAGATAATGCTGAAAACCTTCACTAACTCTAGTTTTTTCATTTAAAAAGTGTAGAATCTGCCACGGACTTGTTAATTACCATTTTAAGTAGATTAGTGTCAGTACTGGCGGTGATTCGGGAAACTATTGCGTGAAATAATAATAATACATTTTACTTCTTTTTTAATGTATAAAATCTTTTTTCGTGCAAATAATCATATTTTAAGGTACAAAATATAAATATAAAATTATATCTCAAATGTCGTTTTCTATTTTCAAGATCACTGGTAACGTATTTCCTTCTTAATATACAGGGTGTCTCTAAAGTCACTATCCATGTCAATGAATACGCTATATTTCGTTTCTTTTCTTTTCAGATATTGGTATCTTAGTGCAAGGTGTTTAGTACAGAAGAACGGGTTGCCTTTGTTTGTGTATGGGTACGCGGATTGTCATATGAAGACGCGAGACCGTAAATTCTACAAACCAGCCCATCAAGGGCACACATTCGTTTGCTTGAGAACAAATTTAAGCGTAACGGCAGTGTGTGTGACGAGACACGTCCTGGACGACCACACGTCTTGGCAGAAACAGTGCAAAAGGCTCAAATTGCCAGTGATAGGAGTCCGAAGGCAGCAATTCGACGCCTCAGTAGGGAATTGAACGTCCCTCGCAACACAGTGTGGAACATTCAACGTTTCACTCTACGAAACCGTCCGTACCACATTCAAGTTCTGCACCATCTTGAGGACGAGGATTTCACCTGTCGTCGGGCAATGTGTTATGACCTGGAATGTGAAGAGAATGTGAATTTAATGGACAGCATTTTATTCTCCGATAAAGCCACTTTCCATGTTTGAGGGAATTTGCACAGACATAACAGCCGAATATCGGCATATGAAGAACCACATGAGGAATCGGAGTGGGAACGTGATATACCGAAAGTCAATATTTGTTCGGGTATGACACACACAATACTGTAAGGCCCATTTTCTTTGCCGAAAGGTCAATAACAGGTAACATCTACCTCAACATGTTAGAACTGTTCACTGAACCGCAGCTTCAAGGGGATGTGGACACAGTCGTGTTTCAGCAAGGTGGCGCGCCTCCACATTTTTCAAACATCGTCCGTGAATACCTGAACAGAACCTTTCCAGGGAGATGGAAAGGCAGAGGTTCACTTCGGCTGTGGGCTTCCCGTTCACCGGACCTTACTCCTTTAGACATTTTTGCATGGGGGTATATCAAATCTAAAGTGTACACTAGCAAAGTGAATGATCTGCCTGAGTTACGGAATCATATCAGGGAAGCAGCAGGCCGAATTACGGTTGACATGTTACAGTCTACATTTCGTTCCACTACAGAAGGATGGCGTATGGTTCCGAGCTTGATGCAGGTCATGTAGAAGCGCACTAGAATATGTGTAACACTTCAAAATAATATTGATGTTTCAATCACTGTCTTCCTTCATTGAAATGGATACTGACTTTAGAGAGATCCTGTATTTATAAACTAATACCACTGCATTTTTCAGAAAAAGTATCTTTCTACCACACACACACACACACACACACACACACACACACACACACACACACACACACACACACACACACACACACACACACTTACACACCACACACACAGTAGAAGGTATGGTAAGTTTAGGATTATTTTAGAAAATTATACTGATATTTCTGTGAAAGTATATTTTTTTGGAACCTATGAATCCAGAAACAGAAGTAGGAAAAGGTCTGATGATTTAGTACAGGGGAAGAGATAGACAAAGAGAGATAGGCAGGCAGACAAAACGACAGACGTTACTTCAAAACGAAAAGTTTGTTAAAAACAAAATTGTGTTTAATTTCAGAATCTTCCATAACTGAAACATGAAGACTTTTAAAACAATCTCCTCGCCTGAACTTACTCTTTAGAGTAAAGTACTCCTATTATGTTTTATTTTTAAAGTGTTATATTTCTGATATATCCGTTTTTATTAAAGAAATTTGCTGGGCAATATATATTTAGTAGAATATAATATTTCATTGAAAACCAATATTAAGGTGTAATGTGGTTTTGGGTTACTATCCATTAAATATCCCGTTTGGTGTATAGTCATAACTATACCTCGAAATGTCCTGTTTTGTTTTGTTTATAATCGTAAGATTTGTATATACAAAATTCTTAAATGAACTTGTTAACTTAAATCGCAGTGCGGCAGCTATATTTTCTTGGTGTGTGTTTTTTAAGCAACATACGGTAATCTTATGCCCTTTTTGTAATACGTTTTTGAAACATTTTAACTGGGATTGGTTCTTCAAAATATCATCATGATACACACGATACATGCAAAGTATCGAGATCGAACGAAACTTAAGAAAATTCACTCGATACTTTTTCGCTACTTCGGTGGTGATTCTGCCATTTTCATTTTATTTTAAAATCATAAAATATAATGCTACTAGTAAAAAATTTCAAAGCTCGAGAAATTGTCGGGAATGTGCTACCTACACAGTAAAATTATGCAAGAAAATAATCGTGTGTCAAATTTAGTGCCAGTTAACTTCCCAAGAAGAAATAACTGCATATCTCAACGAGGATTTGTTATCTCCTCTTTTTTGTGCACTAAATTATTGGAAAGTTAACCAACCTAAGATTTTCAGATGACGTTATACTATTTGTAAACTTAGCGACAAAACTACAAAGGATGTTGAAAAGTGTTAATGTTGAAAAGTGTTAACGGCAAAAGCAAAAAAGTGGGATTATGAATAAACCTCACAAAAACAAAAATCATTAACAACTCCACAGAAAGCATTACTCAAGTAGATGAAGAACGAATAGAATACTATAAAAACTACATTTACGTAGGCCAAATGGCGAGTCTCTCAGGGATAAGGGATGCAGAAATAAGGAGAAGAGTAAAATTAGCACGGGGTAAATTCTGGAGCCTGAAATTCATTCTTCAACACAAAACATTTATGACCATATATTAGAATAGAAACTTTTCAAACCTGCATCTTTCCAGTCCAATTACATGGTTGCCAAACTTTGGCACAGAAAAAAACAGGCTCCGATGCTACAAACATGCCAACGGAAGCTGGAAAGGAAGATCGTGAACATCAGCCTGACAGTTAAAATGAAGAATGAAGTGCTGCAAAGAAAAAGCGGCCTAGAAGATGTAGTCACCAAAGAGAAGAGGATCGAATTGCAATGGTCAGGACATGTGACAAGAATGCGTCAAGTCAGATGGGCATACACCATGACAGTATGGGACGTGCGACAATGGAGGAGAAGCAGAGGACGTCCGAGGTTAAGATGGCCCCAAGAGTTAAAGCATGGGTTAGAAGCAAAGTGGATTAGAATGACAAAAGACAGACATCAATGGAAGTATAGTGGTAGCAGCTCTAAAGTGAAAGTGACAGTGAAAATGAACAGTCATTTCTAGATATAACTATACAGTATTGATTAAGGATAGACAAGGAATCTTTCAGGGAAACGGCCGAGCTCACCCCACCTATGGGGTAGGCACTTGCTCTTAAGGGATCTAATGGGCTCTTTATTTATTTTTTTGTTTTCTAATTTAGTATTTTCCAGAAAAAGACTGCCGCTAAATATATCTGTATTTCACCTACAAACGGTTTCTCTGAAAGACTACACAGCAGGACTCACATGTGACAAAAACGTAGACCTGGCCCGAAAGAGTGAAAATGCTATGTATTTTAACAAAAGTTTTTTAAAATGCACAGTTTTGCTTTAAATGTCTAATGTACAGTTCAGAAACAAGAGCATCGATGGTTTGAAGTTTTGTGTCATTATATATGTGTACCTATTTAATTTTATTGGCATTATACAGTTCTACCAACATTCTATTTTGTATTGAAACTAAAAGTAGAAATAACGGTATAGAGTATCATGGAAAATATTGTGTATCGATATCGAGAATCGAATATCGAGAAAAACTGGTATACTAACCTTAACTCATTGCAGTTTCTTTCTTATATTTGCTGGAGCTTATTTATTCACATTATTTTTAATGTGACTTTAACTCAGTATTAAAATTAAGATTTCGTGCAGAGAGTCAATGGGCCATTTTAAAAACAACAAAAATCTGTGGGTATACGACAGAAAAATTGTTCATTTTAGAATTAGTTTATGCTTTTTTATTAGTAAAATAAGTTTCTTATTTTATCATTTCCAGGGGGATAAAAATACAGTACATACACATAAAAGCACTAAAGATACCCTGTTTCACTAATATTACTGATAAACAGAAGCGTGAGAAAACCTACTTAAACCAGTAACAGCGTATGCCATTGAGAGAGAGAGAGAGAGAGAGAGAGAGAGAGAGAGAGAGAGAGAGAGAGAGAGAGAGAGAGAGAGAGAGAGAGAGAGAGAGAGAGAGAGAGAGAGAGAGAGAGAGAGAGAGAGAGAGAGAGAGAGAGAGAGAGAGAGAGAGAGAGAGAGAGAGAGAGAGAGAGAGAGAGAGGAGAGAGAGAGAGAGAGAGAGAGAGAGAGAGAGAGAGAGAGAGAGAGAGAGAAAATTTAAAGAAATGTTGTTTGTATTTTAAATGTCAATAAGAAAGTAATGAATATTTAGCAAATTGACATATCCGATAAGGCCATTTGATACTTCCATTCAGTTAAATGGTTTTTAAACGTAAATCAAAGTTTTCACTCATACCAAATTATCGTCACTGTTTTTAAGTTATGGAGCGATGTAAACAAAAGTGGAAAATGTATTACTCCGCCGGCGATTGGAGGGAATAGTCGCGCTATTTTATTCTCACGTGGCGAACACGTGTGCTGTCAACGAACCTCTATGCAAAGATGTGATTTGCAGTTTACGATGTCTGAGCAGCTTCTGCGGTAGCGTCCATTTAGTTTTTTGGATCCATTATTACACACCTTTAACGTCTATAGTCCTTTGGTTCTTATTGCCTATTGGCAATGTATTAACTCGTATACAGTCTATTGCGGATATTATAGTAAGTTATAGACAAGCAATTCTGAATCATAATTTCAGTCTACAGATAGGACTTGGATTAAATCTGACTTAAGATATCTCAACTATCCTACCGGGATGCGAATTCGGAGACTTGGCACATGTCAGTTTATTTACAGATATTATTAAGACTGAATTCACATGTGTATTTGCTCAGAACTGCAATGTCTCAGTAAAATAATTAGTAGTCATTTTTATGTTTATTCAAATCCCTTAATCACAGAGTCCATAGAGCTTAGAGTTAACCATCATTCACAGTTAAGAATAAAGGAAAATTCCGAAAAAAATCCCTTATTTAGATACCCACCCTGACCGAGATACAAAGAAGGGATCTCTTGAATGTGAGGCAGACACGCTACACCCACACAGCAGAGGCGGACAAGCAGGTAGACATATCATCTATTCCAGGATTTGCTTTTAGAAACTGTATGAAAATAAAGGTCAGTGAAACTTAAGGGAATGCAACAAAATATAATTATAATACTAATATATGGTCATATAGTCTATAATAGTAATATATGCAGCTTTCGTTACTAAAGTATGAAGTATTGATAGTGAATTGCATCTTTTTTTAAATTGTGTGCTACACTTAATAAGTAGTGGAAACAGATAATTTCGCTCAAAGATTATTCCACCTATATTTTGCCTTAAAAATGATATGGGGTCCTCTTAAACTGCTCAAAATGAATTTTGAAAACTATTCGTCTGAATAGCGTAATTAAAGAGAAAAATGTCGGTTAAAGCTGCTTAATATTGTCACCGAGGCATTGCTGTGTCGCTGCCACAAGCCGCAGCCGGCCCGTGGGTGCATAGTTAAACGCTTGCCGAAAGAGAGAAAGAAACAGAGAGAAGGAGACAGAGATAGTTCCGTCTTCCTCTCGTTGAATCCCGATCGTTATTGAACGATCGACTGCATTGTAGAACAATGACTGGTGGTATAAAAACCCCGCAAAGTGTCAGAGTCATTTGTTAATTGAATTGTTAGTTGTGCAGTTAATTGTGAGTGTGTATACATTTGAAGTGTACCGCAATGATTTCTATGGTTTGTTTACGGGTGCAGCTAAGAACGAGACGACCTTGAAGACTGTTTTGTGTGTGTGTGTGTGTGTGTGTGTGTGTGTGTGTGTGTGTGTGTGTGTGTGTGTGTGTGTGTGTCACGCCATTTTTACTGCTGCAAGGGGAGTACAAAGTTACTGTTTACTGCAATAAAGAGAATTTAAATTTCTGCAAGCAAGACTTAATTCTACGAACCTACAAGTTTAGAATATTTATGTTCACGATTCAGGATGAGGTGCCAAGATTTGCAAGAAACTAACTTGTACACGGAATCTTTTAAAAAACGTGGACTTACTCAAAAGATGCTTTTACAATTTTGATTGAAATATCTTTATTTTAATTTAAGTCCCCCACGTTAAGTCATATCGGACGAGGAATGAAATGGTTTGAAATGCTGCTCAAGTGAGTCCGGGATCCATGGAGCTTAGAGTTACCCGATATTCGTCTATCAGGATAAGGAAAACCCTGGAAAAACCTTAAGTAGGTAACTCACCCTGACCTAGATTAGAACTCTGGACCCTCTTGGACGTGAGGCAGACACGCTACCATCTACGCTACAGAGGCGGGCTGAAATATCTTATGTAAAATATATTAATGACAAATGAAGTGTATATCCGGATTTTATGGAAATATCCTCTGATGCCCTCTTCATATGGAATAACTTTTGCAAAACTAGAAAAAGTAAAACAAAGAAAAGCCTTGTTGTATGTAAAAGCTGCTCTCTTTATAACACATACTTGGTCATTTTCTTTCCCTCCCGCTTAAAGGCTTACTGTATTTCTCTAACTCTGTTTAATCTATCATATAGCTTCTTTAAATGTTTATCATACTTAACGTGAAGTGATCTTTAGATTAGTAAAATAAGTTGATATTAGAATAAGCGCTTGTGAGAATTGTTTGTAAAAGATAAGCCATAACTGAGTTTACTGCGATAGTATTAACGCTTTATCCTCTGATAGTGTTAACCCTTGACTTGAACCGTCAGATGTCTCTAGCAACACAAAGTTCACTAAAGCCGCCAGCCTTAGTAACCACATACGCGAATCTGATGTATTATGGAATGAGCCGGCTACAAATCTCTAAGTGCTTCTCTGAAGGTCAGGGTTCACTTTGATGTTGACTGCTGTAGCTAATGTTAATTTGTAGGCATACATATTTGGCGTACATTTGTGTTCACAGTGGGACTGAAGCAAAATATCGCTGGAACGTTTGTGGGTAAACTCACCAAAGACATTTCAGCATTTAGTTTTCTGTCAATTTGAGTTTGTCCGCAAATCCAGCGGGATTTGTACGGTTAAATGTCAAACTTTGACCACCATAGACGGCTGCAGACAAGTGGGGCTAAGTTTGTTGGTTACCAAAGGTGTCACACTACCCTCTCTCCACTTTAGCTTAATTCAGATAAACGTTACAAAACGATTTCTTTAGACGTGGCGTTGCAGAAACAAAAGAAATATTACTGGTTACAGCAATAGTAAATATTAAAAATCGGATGGCTCTACACAGGTTTTGACATTGTTGGATCTATATTTTACTAGATGCTACTTAATATATTATTAAAGACGTATTAAAACTTAGAGTAATAATAACGATTGCCTCAGGTAAGGTTATTCAAGTAATGAGTTTTATTTCCCATAAATTGGGTATTTAAAACAATTTACAAGCTTCACTTGCTAGGTATGCCATTATGCAAAAGTCATTCCAAGTGAAGACTTCACACGTTATTGACCTATAAATAATGATAATAACGACAATGATTAATAATCATTGTCTTTACCTACTAGAATATTAATGAAAAGCTTAGAGGCATTGCAAAAGTAACTCAAAAGGATGTTTTAAAATATTACTATAGCACCTTTGGAAGATATAGAACTTCTTCTATAATTGAAGTATACTGTTAATAGTACACAAATATGATAAGGAAACATCATACATTTCTAACACTTATGGTAATTTTATTGAAAACAAAATAACTGGAAACAATAGTCATTTTAATTTTGTATTTCTAAATTAAAACATTGCTTTAAACATTTATACATAGCAAGCAATTTCACTGCATCAAATCTGTTTACTATATTCTTAATGAATTGATATTCTAGAATCCATATAGTTTGAAGGGCATTTGCTAGAAACACCATATTTAAAACTAGGGTGCTGTGAAAATGACTAAAGAAACTGAGTCTTAAGCCTATTTTGCAGAAATACTTGGTAATACAAGAAATATGAAAATTAATTTTGAAACGATCCTTTTCAAGAAGTTTTTGCACGCACAATATCGGTTAAGAAAATATACAAGACATTGGTCTAAGACTTCTGATCACTTGAATTTCATGATCGGATGAAATCACAGATTCCTTCATATAATGTCTGGAAAGAAATAATATCACAGAATTTATAACTAAACTTTGGGAACACAGTACCTATTTTTATATAGATTTCTCCATCACTTATCTTAAAGGCCTTAAAATTGCTTTAAAAATTAAAAAACAAAACAGCAAAAGTTGTGAAATTTGAAATAAACATTGGCTTTTAAATTTAACAAACACTGATATGTATCCTTCAGTCCGCTCCATTAAATTAGTTTTTCCTCCAACTTTTAAATGTCCTGGTATCCGTTTTTAGGCGATTGTGCTCTCTGTATTGTCTCAAATTGAAATTACAACATTAGACGCTATTTAATTTATTAATTTACGTCCTCCAACCTTAGGTCAAATCGGACTTGAATGATGTGCTGGCCGACACTGACCTTGCACTTCACACCTAACGCTGCTTAAGCTGGTATATGTTGGTTTGAGCCTACACCTCTTACAGGCGTAACAGAGGTCTGGGTTACGGGAAACAGCAGACAGTGACCTGACTCATTGTTGCTCTATTTAACAATTCAAACTTTAATTAAATACTGTAAAATTTTTACAGATAACAGAATATTCAATAATATGTGTTCCCTTAAAACAATACAGGAAAACAAAAGCCTCACAATCATTAACAAATCTGTTCCTGAAAACACAAAGAATTTTGCTGAAACAAAAATTTAACCAAGTTAACTAGAACACCGGGAAAACATTTTAACAGAAAACACAAGCAAGCCAACCATGCCAATAAGGCCAGAACTTGAAAACAAAAATTACTTCCGGTCCCGGTACTGACAGAATTTAGCCTATTTAAAACCCAAGATCAGAAAGACCACTAAGACAAAATTATTAAAGCTAACAGGCGGGATTGGAGCACTTACCCAAGAACTTAATTCGTCCGACACCAGACAGACTGTCTTCCCGACTCAAAGCAGTCCCGTTAGGAAACATTCGGAAACCCGTAGTGCTCAAAGAGAGTAGCGGCGGAAATCCGAAGCAATCCCACGAGTAAAACAGTATCGAATCGGGAAAAAGTGGAAATGAGCACCGGAAAAAAAAAAAACGGTACAATGAGATGGGTGAAATGGTGCTCAAATGAATCCTGCCTCCATGGAGATTTAAAGTAACCAGACATTCATCTTTCAGGATAAGGGCAAACCTTAGAAAAAAACCTCATCCACATAATTCACCCTGAGAGAGATTTGAACTCGGGACCTCTAAATTGTGAGCCAGACATAATCTACGCGCCCTACTCACTCTTGCCCAAACTGTGCTTCTACAAATTTATTCTTCTATCTATAAAATTTATAGAAATAGCTTTATTACATTTTCTCATACCAAATATAGTGGGATTAGGCTTAAATGTTAGCGAAATTATTTACGAATGTAATGGCTTGAAATTCGTTCCATTTACAAGACTAAGTAGGAAATTATACAATGATTTTCCTTTTGAGAAAAGTATTAGTACTGAAAGATTCAAGCTAATAATCTGAATGATCATTAACACAAAATGGATGCTCTAATGAGATTAAAGAAAGATTTGTCTAGCTCATAATTTTAATAGTTATGCAGTTTTATACCGAGGTACTACAGAGATTGAAAGCCCTGATGAGAGTATACATAAAATAATTTTGAGCAAAATATTAAAAGAAGAACTTATAAAAATCAAGCTTGGAATAAAGGTTCAAACCTTACAAATATGACGTAATATTAAAATTTGCAATGCTTACTATTTCGTTATATTTCAGTTGATTAAAAGTCTTAACGTACACCTTGAATTTTCTGCAAATAAGTTAAACCTATTCTCCACTTTTTATGCTATTACAAGGTTTTTGTATAAATGATAGGTAATGACTACGTAATTAGGTGTTTTATAGCGTTAACCTTTATTTTAAATTATCAATATATTGTGTATTCTTCTTGAGTGGTCATCATAATGATTCTGCTCTTCACAAGATATGCAAAGGGTATGTATGTATGTATGTATTGTGTATCCTAGCTTTGCATTTTACATATTGAATGAATGAAATATTTGAATGATATTTATATGAGCGTGGGGATCAATAAATCTGAGTTACGCAACTACCTGACATTCGTTCTCTCAGGAGAAGAAAACTCGCTGCCGAATTCTAAAACGCATGTTCTTAAGTTCTGCAAAACTAGTATGAAATATAATATAAAATAATTTTCATATGAGAATTGATATCAGCACAAAGTTTGCCTGTCTCTGTGGTGTAGCATTAGCGTATCTGTGCCACATTCAAAATAAGCCTAACTCAAAGGACTTAGTCGATACTCCCATGAGCCACTGAGATGGCCCAAGTCAGATTAAAATTTTCATTACTATCGCCATTACCTTGGAATTTCCCAAAATCCAAAACGCTATCCTAATGACGTATTGAGAAGTTTATTACACATTGTGTTTGTATAAATCTGCAAGGATTTAAATGTTTGTGCATTATTCAAATCACTCCTGGGTTTTTGCATTTTAAAACACAAATTAAAGATATTTTATGAAAACATTTGCTTACAACGTACCATTTTCCTATCCATAATTTATTTTTCAATCCTTTTCCGTCTCATATTTCAGGTGTGCTGCTGGGTTTCGTGGCGTCTGGAAGTGCCGCAAAGATGGCATGGATGGCTGCTGAAAGTAGAAGGTATCTCCGTGGATCCTGGACGGCTGATCTTTTCGAAGAGTCGTTCATCGGCCCATTTAACAAGCTTCAGTCAGTGTACGGATCTTCAAGCTTGGAATTTTGGGCACTTCCATGTGTCTTTGTGACCTGAAACCTTTTGCGGGTTCCTTTATTTAATTTTTTCCCCTCCGAGAGCGTGAGATTCCACCTCTATTTATATCCTGTGCCTTATACACATACTCTTTCTCTTAGTACAGTTTATCTGGGTTAGTTAATAAAGCATAGAGAGTGTACAAAAATTAATTATTCCCTAGTGAAAGTTTGATCTGTATCATTGAAAACTGTGGTACGGACCGCTGGAACATCACAAATGCCCAGAACAAAGTGGGTCGCTGCTCTCCACGCGACATTGAGTGACATCTGCTTTAAAATACATTACAAAATCACACAAACTGCTAGAAATATAAAACTGCCACGGAGGATCTTGTCACATTACGAATTATCTGTCATTCTGTCAACTGGCGTATATTCCTCTGAGATACAAAGAGGATATTTTCACAGCGTAAAGCTATGCTATTTAAAAGCACTGACTGCATGTGAAAGTTACAGAGATATGTGTGCCATAAAACCGTAATTCAATTGAAAACGAGAGTTACCGATACAAACATGACTGCGTTTATCTCGCAATTGCCAAACCGTAAACCATTTCGGTGAGTAACGAATATCGAACATATCAATAAAATAATTCCTAGAAGCTACCATCAAGTCGGTTTCAAACCTTAAGTAGTTGAAATCCTTGAATAGGTTCTTACTTTTCCTATTGCTTACCTATAAGAAGTGCAAATGCTCTATTACACTCAAAAATGTACAAGGTTTCACTAAAATACAGAGTTTAAAATATTTGACGCAGAAAAATCATTTTAGGAATGATATATTTCTGTACGAATGTCTATCAGTCCTTGTCTGTAAACAGCCTAACTCAATAACCCAATGTCAGCTCAGTACCAAATCTGGAAGCTCAGCACGTTTGAAGTATACAATAAAAACATTTTCGTAAAAGCACGGGCCCAAATGACCTTGCTGTCGACGGGCCCTAAAACACCACATACTCACTCACTCGTGAAAGCAACTCCACTCAAAGATTTCTCTTCATATGAGCAATTACTTGAAATTTCAACTTTCTTTAAGAACTGTAAAACCTCGTTAACCCGGACCATTTTGTTTTTAAATCAATATATTTATCATAGCAAATTAAAAAATT
Organism: Mantis religiosa; assembly: GCA_030765055.1. Classification (NCBI taxonomy): domain Eukaryota; kingdom Metazoa; phylum Arthropoda; class Insecta; order Mantodea; family Mantidae; genus Mantis; species Mantis religiosa. The sequence goes on from CM060957.1 coordinate 137,793,885, forward strand.
GTTTTACAGACTGTAAATTACTTTTCAAAATAGGTACATTACTCGAACTTTCTTGCAAGTGGGCGAATTCATTGCACTCATGTCCCTCGGTACCAGGTTGGAAGAGAAACTTTGGTAATGGAAAATTTGTGGCTTGGTGTGTGTGTGTGTGTGTGTGTGTGTGTGTGTGTGTGTGTGTGTGTGTGTGTGTGTGTGTGTGAGCGCGCGCGCGCGCGTGTGACTTGTCAGGAAACAAGACTGGAAAAGAACAAAATAAGTGTGGAAGACGATTTTAAAGATACTTTAAAAAATATGTTTGGCTGTTCTGATGTTGATGAAGAAGACATTGACAATGACGGGGGTTACCGTCTACAGAGGTAGGCATTATTGCATCGTGCAGTGTTACTGAATATGAGGAGTATTCAGATTCAGACAATGCTGATGAACCAGCTTGGGCTATGACCCACGCACAAGTAGTAGCGAACTTAGAGAAACTGATAGTACTTTGTTTCGAAAGGCAAGCCGAAACATTGCCAGATGAACTTCTAATGTTAGAGCACTGCCCGTAAGCGATACACTGAACTGAGAGCAGAAGCTCACTGACTTTTTTACTGCCAAATAATTTGTAGTGCAGTGTAAATATATAGGCTATTACAGTGTATACGGTTTGTGTGTTCTATTACTGGGTCAAAATCATTAAAACTTATACTTTACTTGTTCCTTTGTGGTCATGCCAGAGAGTAGATTTGACAGCCATTATATGAGCCTCTCTTTACAGTTCCGAAAATCACTTTTTCTACTGATCATTAAATTAAATATTTAATTTCGTAGTGCGAGTTTATCTTCAATAATAAGATGTAGAAATAATGCCTCGCGCCGTGGTGAGAGATTGGGTTGTTGAACTCTGATTCCTCGCTACAGAACGCGACCGGATTCGATCACACCTTGGAGATGCGGATTATAAGTCCCGGTGAGGAATTTGAGAAGCTCCAATAGATAGTTAATCCCAGTGAAGGTATGCCAGCTTTCCGCTGCGGGTGCCAAGATGCTGACCACATTTCCTCCACATATCGGTTGGATGTTCGCTAAATTCTGCCATGCGAACAGAAGTTAGCAGTATTTGCAGTACTATAACGGCAGTAAGCAGTAGAAATATCACATCGTATTGTATTTAATAGATGGTTACACAGATTTCGCCGGAAATACAGGCTTTGAAGTACCCAGAATCCCAGGAAAAGCTATGTTTATTGTCTACGTATGAATACTTAAAAAGAAAAAGTTCGAAATATACACATGTTTTGAGGATTATGCAGTCTTCTTCCCCTTTTCCTTCAAACAGTAAAACTCCAAAGGTATCTTAAGTGCTGCAATTGCGTATTTCATTGGGATCCAACGTTTTTTTGGCCTTCCAGTGTTTCGTTTACTTTTAGATATGTAAGTTAATTTTTTCGGGTATTGTTCCTCATTATATCTACGTGTTTTATCTACTTCTATCTGTTATAAACTATGTGTTCGTTTAGTACCTAATTGCTTTCTTATCCATCATTCCTTATTCTGTCTCTTCTAGTACTCATAAAACTAATTTTAAAATTTAATTTCTGGCACCTGTAATCTTTTTAATCTTTGCCTTTCATAGTCCAAGTTTCTATATTCTATAGAGCTATTGGAACTGCCATGGTTTTAGAGAATTTCATTATATATATATATATATATATGTATATGTATATATATGTATATATATGAATGAATGAGAGGAAAGTAACTGAACGGAAACTGTTTTGTTTGCTACAATGAGAGTTTTGCACTATTATTTCTTTGGTGCCAAAGGTTACGTGTTAAACTTTAGACTTCATCCTTAAATAATGTAGAATTCATAAAATTTGTCCAACATTTCCCCTACAGAGTCTTATGTTACACAGCAAAACACAATTCATTGTTAGAGTGAATAGATAAAATCATAAAAGCACGAAAAAGTTTCTGTTATTCTCCATAGACAACAACACCCATTATAACTTCATTTACCTTCTTTTTCCTCCTGCTATACCTAAGGGTAAAGTTAGCAGATGAATAAATGGCCAGCAGGTTAGGAGAACGTGCAGGTTTATTTTGTTTACTCCAAGGTAAAGTGGTTTTTAGACGGTCAGGCAGCGCACAGTTTCCTAATGGAGAGCCATTTGTCAATGTTATCTGGTTTGTAAGAGTTTCCCTTAAAAGTGTAAGTTACCCTTGGTTTATTCTTTTAACTAAATAGCTCGCAAAACTCTCTAAACATTAAGAACATTGCAAATTCTCTGATACCTCCGATTTCTCGATGTTAGTGTAAATATTGCTGTGATCTACATTTTTCATAGCTCAAATTTTTGGTTGGGAGGTAAATAAACCTAATTGAGTTTATTCCTGTATTGTGTACTTCTCTTAATATTTTTGCATATGATAATACCATTTTCAAATGTTTCATGATAAGGAAACGCTGAATTAAAGATTCCATAATTTCTAATATTTTAGACATGCACTCTAAAGTGTACAATAAGACATTTTACAAGCTTCTAATCTTCTTGATTCTTGGTTATGTGCTTAGGATTTAAGTACCTAGAGCATAACAAATCGGTACAATTGGTGTGTATCTTACTGTACATGAGAAAGCCCAGTGGTTTACCAGGAAAAAAGATACGACTGTTGCAGAATTGAATGTGGCACTGACATGTTAACTGTGGTGGCTCGATTTTTGAGAGCATCCGGATGGGTACTGGGAGATCCGTGGTTCGGGTCCCGGCTGTGGCTTTGAATTTTCCTGTCTGACTCTACCCATCCAAATCCCACGTAAGCAAAAAGATAAGTTTTACCTAAACTAATATGAATAAACTATCCATGAGTTACCTTATAAATTCTAAAGTACTAAAATTGTTGCAAAGAAGTAGAAAGGAGTCGTGGAAAGATGAAATACACTAATCTATCTTTAAACAGAATAAAGTGCTATGAGTTGAGACATTTTCACCCACAGTTTGTTCAAAATTATTTCTTTTTTTGACATTAGAAATGAAATGTGTATACCTTCCATTAAAAATAACGTGATCTAGTGATGAGATTATTTTTGACTTGGATTAATGTGATTATATTACGCAGTAATGTCCAGTTGTAAATTTTGAACAAAAATTGAATATTTATATTTAGTAATTATTCTCCCCAGTTATTACAATAGAGCTTAGCTATATAATGTTATATTTTTAAGGAAATAGCGCGTTTATCAACAGTAAAACAATACACGCAATTTACTGTAAAGTCATCATAACTGGACGTAAAGATATAATTCCAATGAAATATTACTGTAGAATTTTTAATATTTGTTGTAATAAAATAATTCATCTTATTACTCTACAAATATTCTAACACATATTTAAGATATGAATAAACAGTACAATAAAAATCCTGAAACTATTAGGAATATCCTACTCTTCATTCAGAGTATTTATATAGTTTTGTATATACTGTAAACTAAAGAGATACAAATAATGTTCTGTGCTAAATATGTTCAGCAATCTTCAAAACAAACATTTATTTAAGATAATCGTCTGTCACCAGCTTTGAAGCTGTCACTAATCTTATCGCTTTTTGAAGTGCATTAAAATTTAGTTCTTTGTCGGGCTATCAATTCAAGCCTAAGATACAACAACGTAGATGATAATAATACAAGTTTATAGGTGTAATGACAAACATCTGGCTTCCGAAAGATATAAAAGTCACAGAAAGTATGAACTTTGAACATCGATAGCATGTGCTCAAAGAACAAAAGCAATTACTTGCGTGAAGAGTGTGCACAATATTACTACAACGTCAGTTTTTCTTTCTTCTTAGTGTGCTTTCTAAAGTAATGAAGAGTTGGTATTTAATACTGAGTGTTTTTGTCCCTATGAGACGGAAGAAAGTGATAAAGGAAAGAATGAGAGAAAATCATTGAGGTGTTTTCTGTAATATGTCCAGCTTGTTAGTCTCAAACAATTACTTTTGCTCTGGGAAGGTGCTTGTGACAATAGCTTCTCTACGCAACTACCTCTTCTTTATCTCCACTTTCGATAAAACATCTTCGAAAGATCTTGTTTACTGTAAATAATGACAAAGAATTTCCTCTCAAAGGTTATATGAACATTGCTAGCCACTGTCCTTTATCACATTCTCGGTTAATTACTTGTAAACAGAGCAGGTATTGCATTTCACCCAAATTTCAATATAAAGTTTAACAGTAAATGCACGTTTTCAGATCTGAGTAAAAAATGTTTTACCAAAACCTGCATGCAGGGTGTCTTTGGGTATCATAACTCAAGAAATAATCATTGACTAAAACCAATCTGGTATTTATGCAATCACACTTAATTCCAAATTACAACTTACAAGGGTTAAACATTTTGAAATCATTTACTGTTCTTAAAAGTATCTAACGGTATTATTTGATATACCTTATATGAGGGGGTACCGTAAGGTTTTAGTTATAACCCTTTAAAAGATATCAGAAAGAGAGAGAGAGAGAGAGAGAGAGAGAGAGAGAGAGAGAGAGAGAGAGAGAGAGAGAGAGAGAGAGAGAGAGAGAGAGAGAGAGAGAGAGAGAGAGAGAGAGAGAGAGAGAGAGAGAGAGAGAGAGAGAGAGAGAGAGAGAGAGAGAGAGAGAGAGAGAGAGAGAGAGAGAGAGAGAGTTGATATCTCCAATTGTTAATTCCTGTCTACTTAGTTAACATCCAGCATTTCTTGTCCTTCCGAGAACCTTGATAGCAGAAGCTGGCATTTTTGGACCACTCTTCCACTCATTTGTTTTGTCAAATTGGCGACCACGAAAAGGGTTCTTCATTTCTGGAAACAAACAAAAATGTCCTTTGGTGCTACAGCGGACAAATAAGGCTGATGCTGCAAGATCTCAAAGCCATATTCCCTTGTTTTGTCAACTGCAACTTTAGATGAATGAGCTGGTGGATTGTCAGTCAGAAGACGAATGCCTCTGGACTGTGTCGTTTCTTAATCAGAGCTGCTGGTAACTTTACCAGAAGATTTTTGTAGTATTTGTCAGGATGGTTTTACACCTACCAAGATAATCTGTAAGGATGACTATACACGAATCAAAGAAAAATGAAAGCATGATCTTCTCAGTTGACTTTTGCACCTTTCATTTCTTGATGCGGGGGAGGGAGTAGTTGGCATACTTAAATTCCATGTTCGTTGTTTTTGTCTGTATAATTTACTGATGATCTACGATTTATCTATGGTTACCAGACGATCAACAGCATCCTGTTCCAACAGCATCAACATCTGACTCGAAAGGTCATTCCGTATTTGCTTTTGGAAAGTGGTGAGGGAACGTGAAAACTACCATGCGTACACCCTAGACATGTGCAGTACGTCATAAATATATTCAAATCACTACCATAACTAATATATGTCTTATTCATGATCATTTGGATGGTTGGTCGTATGTCTTCCAGAATTAAACACTTCACTTTCTTCACTATGAGAGCATCATCTATTAAGGACGGTTTACAAGTTGACTCGTATGTCAGGGACATGTAACCAGTTTGAAAATTCCTTTACCACGTCACATAGTGCAATAAGATGGGTAATCATTCCCATAAGCAACCGTTATCTCATCTGAATTTCCCTGGAAGTTTTGTTCTTCAAATGCGGGAATTTTAATACACTACGGGCCTCAATTTTTTCAATATTACTCCTTAGTCCCTTAGAGCACACACTGTAACAAAAGAAAAGGAAACAATTGAACTGAAACTCAATATTATGCCACGAGGTATCAATGATACTGAAGAAAAAATCCTCGCTCTACCATATGCACTACTACGTGATAGTTAAAACTTTACCATACCCCCTCGTATTAAAGAAATTTTCGTGCAAATGAAATATAAATCTTGTGTCTTAAGGGAATAGCCTTGAAGTTATCCTTATTTCAACATTACAGTTTATAGGTTGTCATAACTGCTAGGAGTTTTAGAGATAAACAAAAATGCACTTTACAAAACGGTAAATCACTTTAAACTGTAATGTAATATGACGTTGTTGTGCCGGCAACCATATACGTGATTTTCACTATTACTATTACTTGAATTTATTAGTCATTTGTCACTTTTTAAACTATTTTTGTCATTAATAATATAAAAAATTAAGCCAGTTGCAGTATTTGCATTATTTATTTCAAAAGTATTCCAAGAACTTATTATATATTTCTTAAATGTAGGAAAAGTTATTCTCTGACCCACATGTAAAGGTTCATTCTATAGGAAACACACAAATGTTCTCTCATTAGTGCTCCTATATTTATCCTTTATGGAGAAAGGTTAAATTTTAGAATCTACTTTAAGGAAATGAGCGGTGAAGACAAATCACGAGACAAGAAAGGTTGAGTGGCCCGAGTCATAGAGATTATCAGTATGGTGCCTTCGTTTGACCACAGAGCTAGTACACCCTCATTTATGTATTAACTATAACTGATATTTGATGACCAAAATCTAGAAACCTCGAGAATTGCTCATGTTCACTTCCATGCTAATTGATTTGTTTAATTTTGGCTGGGAATCACATTGAAGCTTTAAAATTAGAAACCTATGAAATAACGGTAGTATGCATAGAGCTAAATTCTCTAAACCCGTATTTGTTAATAATTTTCATAAAACGCAATGGCTTTTAAAGGCGTTAATTACTAACCTATATACTGCATCGTCACAGTGCTAATTTTAGAACTTCCGATTCCTTGCTAAGCTCTTAGTCATTTGTCTACTATTAACGCCGTAAGTATTTTCACTTGGCAAAGAGAAAATAAAAATTTGAAAATTAGTTCAAGTAATTTTAAAGCAAAAATTATCCTTCACCAACAAAATTAGATCTCTTCCTTTTGACCTCTATCCAGCTTCTTCCCTGAAAATGTTTCTGGAGAAACGCAGAAAGAGGCACTTAAAAAGAATATTGTATGTATCAAAGGGACATCAAAGGGACTAAGGAACTACGCTTTTCAGACTAAGTTCTTGCCAGGATGCTTGTCTCATTAATGCCTTAAAGAACATGAACCCTAAGACACGCACTGGCAAATGTTTGGATTCCAACTTTGAAACTCAAGTGATACTTTTAAGGTATCGAACAAAACATCAAAGTACATTTTGGTGAAAATTATTAACCCAAAATGTTTATTAAAACATTCAAAGACAATTAGGAGCTACTTTTTAGTAGGATTTTTAAAACAACGTCTATCTCCTGATGCATATTTCAATTAATAGTTTGCAGTTACTTACCGATTGCAATTTTACTTTCAGTGCCGCCAACCAGATAGAATTACTGAATTCCACCAACACTTCGCTGAAAATAACAGTTTGCGTTGACTACTTTAGAACGTTTTATGAAAGTGTACAACAATTTGATTTTAAAAGAATATACGTGAAGGTCATCTGTTTCTCCACGTGGGCAGTGTAATGTCGCCTACCAGATCCCCTTTCTTTATCCTGTCAACACTCGAGACATAAACAAGGGTTGGAGTTATCTCACCTCAACAAAAATATGCACAGTTAATCTGTATTGTCCTACTTTAAAACAGAAATAAGTTGTTCACACATTCACCGAGTTGTAGGGTCTTCACCTGTGTGAGTTCTTTTAAATAGTTGTTTGTACTATGTAACTAATGTTACATACCGTTATTGTGCTATGCATTGTAAGTTGACATTCCCGCACTGGTGCGGTAAGTATTTCTCCATAGAAACACATATACGCGATGCACGTACTAAAATCCATCGTCTATCTTCAATTATATTTACTAATATTTCAGCTAATATCTTAACTACTAAAATTCAGATTGATATAAATACACAGAGTGCAAAAATAATTTGCAATACACATGTGGTAAGCACATAATGGAATCTCGAGAACTGGATAAAGTTTTGTGCAAGTGGCTTCTTTTTTCAAACCTTTCCTCGTTCCGCTTACATTAGTATTGCAATATACTGTTATTAACGACTTTGTTAATTGACATTTTCATATCAACGCCGCATATATGCCGGAATTTTGACCCACAGGAATTCTACGTGCAAGCATATCTACTGACATGGAACTGTCGCTTTTGCATAAAAGGAATAAACTGTTCATTGATAAGGAGCAAACTCTCGTCTTCTTGTTGGAAGAATTCTCTAAGAGAACAGACAAATTCTCTAGCTTGGCTGTGCAATGTAACACCCCAACCGTAAGCTGATCTTTGCCTTGGGCCATGATTCTTCGGTCCACCTCTAATCCTTTCGCCACTATGTCTTGCTTGCATAACAACTATTTTAATTGTGTTTTAACAAAGTGGACTAACAATACAGAGCGCAACTAAGTAAACTCTGTTTCCCGAATACAATTAGCGATAACTAAGTTGAGGAGTATGTGATTCACCCACTTCAGTGTGTCAAATCTCGCAATCCTTGTTTACGTTACCATAGCAACGAACTTCACTTCTTACCCTTCGCGTCCTTTGCCTGATGACCTTCACGTATCTTCTTTTACTAATCAGACTGTAATGTATCTCTCTGATTACAGAGAGAGAGGGGGGGCAGGGAGGGAGGTAGAGAGATAGGGAGGCAGAGAAGACAGAATCGTATGATTAAAACGGAACAGAAAAGAGAACCAAACTTCGGGGATACACATGCAGATATTCCGGAAATTTTACTTAGCTCTAGCTACTGTTTATTCCCAGAACTTTATATTGTTATGCTTTATTTTCTCAATTATGTACTCTAATGATGAGGATTGAAATAATTAAGGATGGGTCTATACCAGCTTTTCCCGATACTCGATACTTGATATTGATAGACCATACATTTCACGATACTCGTTACTGTCATTTCTAATTCTAGCGTCAATACCAAATAGCATGTTGGGAGAACTGTATAATCCTAATGAAACTAATTAGGTGCACATATTAAATGAGACAAACTTTAAAAATGTTAATACACTTATTTTTAAAATCTACGTTAGTTAAACCCAACATGCGTTTTTAAAGCACTCCTCTTTTATACGTTTTTGCTAAAAATACTAGTATTCTCGCTCTTCCGAGGTCAAGTCTGATTCTTTTTCTGTCACATGAGTCCTGTCCTGTCCTGTACGTTAAATTTGTTGCTTGAGCTACTGCAGACATTTGGTGCATTCCAATAATGTTCTCTTCAGTTTCTTGAACTACTTGAAGCTGATTTTCCTGAAGAGTTCTTCTAGTTTTGCATGTAAATATAGTAGCAATTATTGCTCCTTTCATTGAAGTGAAGTCTAAATGCAGTTTTCATCCTAGAATGGTTCCAGCTTGACCTGCTTCCCATAGCTTAATGACGTGGTGCCTGTCTGATTAAATATTATTAACAATTGGATGCGTTGTTGTTTGAATAGGACGCCTGCGTCTACAATAGCGTGCTCTTGATGGTGGCATTGTGCAACGACTGGCTTAAAACCGAGGATGTTCCCTGTACATAAAAGCTTGCAGCAACTTGTTCATTAGAGTTGACCTTTGGGGTTATCAGAATGGCCGCTGAGTCCTGTCTGAGTCCTGCTATACTAAATAGTCCTTCAGAGGAAACTGCTGCATGTGGCTATTTTTTTCAGTTATGGTAACTTTGAATTTTGGGGCACTATAAGCTGACAGTGAATCTGACACGCGATTATTTTCATGCAAGATGTTACCGTACAAGTACCACATTCCTATAAATTGCTTAGTATTTGCTGTAGGCGACACCTAACATGAAATAAAGTTTGTGAAGTGATAGCTTTTGGCTAGTAGCTGGAGCGGAGTTCAGGAACTTAAAATTCATCCAATTTTCCCCTTCTTTTTGTAATTTTACGTCCTCAAACTTTAAGTCATATCGGACAATGAATGAAATGGGTGAAATGTTGCTCAAATGAGTCCAGAGTCCATAGAGCGTATAGTACCCAATATTTGTCTTTTACGATAAGGGAAAACTCCGGAAAAATGCTATCCAGGCAACTCACCCTGACCGAGATTCGAACTCGGGACATCTTCAACGTGATCTAATTCTTGTGCCTGTTGTAACTGCCAGCGATTGAATGAAATCTTTCGAGGAATGAGTGTCATAAAATGTGTCACCTAACTGGTTAACATTTTTCTCTGATTATGTACATGTTCTTTAAAATGTACTTGCGGCAATAGTACCTTGTGATTTTAAAATAAAGTAAACATTTCAGAGTTACCATCGAAGTATCGAAAAAGTATCCAGCGAACTTTCTGAAGTATCTTTCGATCTGATACTATGCAAGTATCGTATCGAGATATCGCATTTATTGAAGCCCATCCCTAAAAGTAATACATTTTTAGCTATTGACTGATGCAAAATGCATAAACTGAACATTTGTACATAAGTGTGAGAGCCTCATTTTCATTTCGGTAAAATTCCATATAATTCTATGTAGTTTTGTAAACCGTATAAAATGGACAAAATATCAAATCTGCAGCTGACTCCACTATCTTTAGAAACTCCTCTATAGAGATGTATCTATGTGATATATGACACATGTAAGTGGCCTGAACGTAAGTACGCACATTATACTCCAAGATTACGGGATAGTTGGATAGAATCACGAGGGAAATCCACTGAAAACCTCATTTTTTAAAGTATTGTATCCCTTATGCTATTAGGAAACAGTTATCAACAGTTACGTTTTCCACAGAATCATTTATAAATGTAGTTTGGTTTGTTCATTCAATTTATTGTACTAACAGTGTATTTCTCCCAGAAATGATGTTTAATTGTTCGGTTTGCTGCATTCCTATAGAGCATTAGGAAAATGTGATAAAATTTGCACATATATTCAGAATATGCCTTCTAAAAGTTATCTGGTATCTTAAATTTATCCCTGTTTGTTAATGCATATATACAAATCCATGGAAATTTAAGTAATAGTAGAATAATTGATATATCAGTATATATGTCAGTGATTTTCCTTAGAGAGGAATATTTGTAATATAAATATTGGGTTTCTGAACTGAAATTTGTTGGAGCTCGATGTTATAATGTTGGATATTAAAATATCAAGTAAGTTTTATTCCTTCCTTCTGGAATGATTAGGTTATTATAACTTTTATCTCTGTTATTTTATGCAATTCATTGGTAGTAGAATAGAAACAGCGGGTTTTAAAGATTTACAAGTAGCTATAATAGGTATAGTGAAAGCAGAACAGAAACAGAAGAATGCTGGAGGTTAAATCTGGAAACGAATATGAATTTTTAACCGCCACCGCCATCATTATCATCTTCATCATAATTTTTATCGTTGTTATTAATTTCCACAAATTAACTGTACCTCTAGGCAAATTCCTCATGTCAGAGCTAGAACTCCTACATGCTGTCCACTCATAAGAAGAAATAGGAAAGGATAAATGAAAGGAATACTTTCAGAGGCTTATATACTAATCTATTCCTGACATATTTAATAAATAATTATTTTAGTAATGTGTAAAATTAGGGAGCATTTCTTGTATTAAGAAGAACTATAAAATTTAGAAATTTGAATCAGTTATGTAGTTTGTGTTTCACCAGATATTTGTAATGGGTATATTCCGTAGCAAACTTCCATAACGTTAGACGAATTCATGGAGCACATTTTTTGCATTTCAAATCATTACATGATTCAGTAAAAAAACACAAATTACTTCAGAATACAAAATACCGTTATTAAAATTCCATTATAATATTGTGACTTTGTGGGTTCGTGAAATTAAAAGTCCAATTGCACAAACTCAAAATGTTCTTTATTTCCACCGAATCACAGTTGGAACACTTGCCGATTACATAGAATTACGTACAGTACACAATTACAATTCACCAGTTCGTCTGTCAGAGGTCCACTCCACACTCGCAATTACGTACAACTCCTCAAATGCACGTACACAGTCTTCCAGTCCGTTCACTAGCACGGCCATCCTCCGGCTGCTCACCAAGAACTGAACTGAGCTCGTCCACTGCAGGCCTTATATAGGGAAGTTCGCCGTTTCTGGAAGTCTCGCGGTTCAGTGAATATTCCCGACTGTTCCTGACGTAGGGAGCGGGAAAGAGATGGCTAGTGATGTTTTTTCAACCATCCCCCTTGTTAGCGCTACAACATAAATGGGTAGACGTGGGCTTAATACCTCCTGCGCGTACCCTGCTGCTAGCTGCTCGGGTCTTCCGATAATTAGGTGACAATATTGTGACCCTGTGGGTTCGTGAAATCAGAAGTCCAGGTTACAAACCCCAAAAATTGCACTTTATTTGCGTAGAACACGCTTCGTACACATACACAATTTTCAAGGTCAACGAGCACAACAAACACCGCTAACACCGCAAACACTAACTGTGGCGGGTGGCCTGCCTTTTTATAGATTACTCACATTCCAGAAATTTCTCAATCAGGACGCGGCTAGAACAAAGAGCAAGAACTCTCGAGAAAGACATCACCCCTCCACCGACGTTTCGGCGAGCTTTCATCTACACACTGCACGCCCGTACTTTGAATTAGTGACCGGCGCCGCCTGCACCGACACGATCAGCAATGGATTTGCGACAGTATTTTTGTGTACTTGTCCAGAAATAATTCGAACTTCCGAAAGTTAGTATGGTAAGAAGTAGTTTTAATTAAGATGAAAATTACTGTTACGGTTTTAAAGTTATTGTTTGTTTTATGTGTAAAACAGCAATCCTATGTTGTTACTTAAATTTATTCCGTCAACTATAATAGAGACATTAGTTCTAAAAGCATTATTATTACTGAACTCTGCATTTTTAAATTTATTTCGACAGTTCTCTCAGGTTAATATCCAAGAAGTACATTTAGCTTTACAGGACTTAACTGTCGCACATGTGGGACAGCATATGTTATTGTACTACGAACGTATTACCGTTGCAGCGATAAACAAGAAATTAAATTTCCTACTGAAAATTGAATTTCCAGGAGATTTTAACAGCTTTAATAATGCAAATTATCTGAAAATGCTTACCTGGAATGTTTTTATTCTCCAAAGAAAACTTCGGTGTACCGATTTTACACGCTAGCATCCAGAATAACCTGAAGCGCATTAACTGGACACGTGACGCTTATAACTTGTGATTCAGTAGCACTGTTGGTTTCATGGCTCCCAGTTCTGATTTCCTGTCGTGCTTGTTGCGTTCCTGTTTCCTGTTGCTGACAGCTACTTCACGCAATTTCCTTTAACACTCTGCTTCAATTTCATAAAGCAGATCCAGCACGTTTAATTACTTTGCTCCGTCTTTTAAAGTCTTGGTATTCAAATATTTGTCTGTGGCCATAACTTCATTGAGTAAAGGACAAGAATATCACTTCAACGTCTTTCTGCACATCTTATAATAATCTCTCGCATATAATTATGGCTAAATAATGTACTGAATTTTGCATTTACGTTGCATAATTAATAGTAAACTTTGGCTAGAAGTACGAGGGTGGTCTGAAATGTTTATGGCATCAACATGAAGATGGCAGCACTCGTAAATAAAAGCTGGTGAATTTCGTTGTTCATCTGTTAAGAGTTACTCACCAAAGTTTCAGCCATTTTGGACGCTCAGTGGTTATGTAACAGTCATGTCAGTGAGTTGATATGAGTGTTTTTATGAAAATGGACAAAATCAAGTATCCAGCTGTCACTAAATATTTCTTTTTGAAAGGTAATACGCCTACGAAAATCAAAGATGAGTTGAATTCGGTGTATGGGTACTCCGCACCATCATTTACCACAGTGAAATTTTAGGCAGCGGAACTTAAACGGGGCCTTAAGAGCCTGGGAGGAGATGAACGTTCGGGACGTCCAAAAACTGCAACTACCAACATAAACATCGCCAAAGTTCACCAAATGGTGCTAGACGACCGCCGAATTACAGTGACAGAGATAGCAGAGGCTATGAACATGTCAAAAGAACGTTTTTGTCACATATTAAATCAACATTTAGACACGAGAAAGCTCTCCACGTATTGGGTACCACGTTTGCTCACTTCAGACCAATAAACGTGTTCGAATGAATATTTCCAACGCTCTGTTGGCGCCGTTTAGGCGCAATAAATCCAAGTGTTTACTGTAGATGAAACTTGGATACACCATTATACGCCCGAAACAGAAATGCAATCCAGACAGCGGACTGCAAAGGGGGAACCGGCTCCAAAAGAAGCAAAAACTGCCTTTTTTCGGCTGGGAAAGTGATGCCGACTGTTTTTTTCTTGGGGTATCATGTAGTTATTTTAATCGGTTATCTTCAAAAAGGAAAACCATTACAGGAGAATACTACGAATAATTACTTGATAAGCTGAAGGCTGAACTTGCGGAAAAACGCCCACAATTGCAGAAAAAAGGAGCAAATCCTGTTTTACCAAGATACCTCAGCAGTTGAAATAGGGAAAATGCACGAATTTGGTTTGAACTGCTTGACCATCCACCTTACTCACCAGATCTAGCTCCAAGCGACATCTTTTTGTTCCCTCAGCTCAATTTTGCGCTCGGAGGTCAGAGATTTTCAGCAAATGAAAAGGCAATCACCTTCGTGAAGAATTATTTTGCAGAGAAAAACGCAGAGTACTATTTGGACGGGTTACAGAGATGGGAACATCGCTGGGAGAAGTGTGTAGAGTTTAGAAGGAGACTATGTTGAAAAATAATAAAAAATCGGAGAAGATGTCTTATATCCTTATTAGGTCAGTAACTTTCCAGACCACCTATGTATGTTCGATGTCAGCTTATTCAATATAAGCATGGTTGTAACCATAAGACAAAAACAAAGCACAACTTGAGATACTAATGAATAGGGCCCGGATTTTGATGAAAAGTCATCCTTATTCTGAGTAGTCACAGACGCTGCGTTATTGGAAAATAAGTGAATTCTGGAACAAATATGTTATATATATGGTTTTTATAGGTCATTCAAAATTCATTTTTTCCACATTTTTATTATAAAGTCATTTTTAACACTTAAATCTATAACATCCGTGGAAGTGGAGAGAAGTTTCACAATGTATAAAACAGTTTCAGCTGACAACCACCGTTCCTTTACTTTCGATAACTTGAAGATGAACAACGCTAAGTAAGGTATGTTTTGGCTAATGGGTACAGTAACTTATTGTTTCATATATTATAAAATTTAAGATGACCTGATGAATGTTGAATTTATTATTTAGTGGCAACAATTGCATTACTAACAAAGTTAATTTTAAAATGTGGTTATTCGAACCATATATTCATTATTTGTGTGTGACAGTTATTAATTTATTATTATGAAAGAAATTGTTAATTTTTAGATCATGTTTTACACTTTATGTGCATTTTTTAATATTTTAAGGGTATTTTATAGCTCAATTTTAGAGAAGTTTTAGACCAACAGCTTCCGGGCCATACTAATGAACTTCGTGGAGAAAAAAGACAAATATACCGCAAGTTAGTTGAACTAGAAAAGGTTAATATATTTCAAATATTTCGAAAACGATTACTACTGCAGAAGATTTTTCGTCATGACTTATATAATGCATTGATGGATGTCGTTGTATAACTCGACTACGTCGTATGGCTTTAAAGCTATAGGAGGTGATGTTAACTTAATTCAGAGAACTTGTATATACGGTAGATGTCTTGATACAGACACAACAATAACGGGTTTGAAATCCTATTGGTGATAACAATTGCGTGACTTTTCAACTTGGGGCAGAAAATTAAACAACTTATTGCAGTTAGAGGTCAAGCCTGTGAAACTATCAGTAGAAAAAATAAAATATTATTTAAATACCGTCTTTTAATTCTACTTATTATTTATTTGGTTGTTTATTTGTTTGTTTTACTTAAAATCACTGACAGGTAACTGCGTCCAATTTTTCCTGTTAGGCGGAAGATATTTTTTAAAACATCGGAAACCTCGAGACGCTGCAAATACATTGAAGTCATGCACATAATAACAACTGCAGTATTTCCTAGCCAGTCCTTATTACTTAGGCTACCAGAAGCACAGAGATAGTTGAAAGTAGAGCATCATTTGTTTATGCAAGCCAATAGACTGGTTCATCTCTGAGCTCTAGGGACCACATGAGCAACCAACGAAGCGTGTTAGTTGTAGCGGAATTTATACTTAATATGATACAGTTTCTTCACAAAAACATCCATATTCCGTAGACGGTAAACATTACATAAACAAATTATATCCAAGTACCGCATCTGTATTAGCCAGCGATATTACATAAGCTTAGCATTTGCTTAGTATCGCTTAGTATTCGCAAAACCCAATTTTGAATTAATTAATGTTTTATTTACCTTCCGCGTATAATGATAGATGTTTTATTCACCGTTTTTGTTTACCCTTTACTGCTTTTAATAATAATGGTGTACAGAGCAAACAAAGATGAAAAACGTCACGATATTCACACGAAAGGATGTAAAACTCAGTCAATGTTTAAATTCCTTAACCCTTGCATGACTAAACTTCGCAGTTCTGGAGCGGCTACATAGGAAATGAACACCTTTTGGCGATGAAAGAGTATTCGGTCGGTAATTTTATAGTTTTATAGCAGTTTAAATGTTAAAACGCTGTAGCTTCCTTTTAGTTCCATAGTTGTTAATAAATATAAAAGGCAGGTAATTTTAGCATAACACAACAATTGCTAACATATTCAAAGAACAAACGTTTCTTAAAGGTTATTTCGAGTTTGACAGTGATTACTTAAACACCTTCACTAATTGATATATACCATATTATCGACTGTCATTTGTAAACCCATTCTCTTGTTTTGACACTGATTACTTAGAAATAATAATTTCTTCCACACTTGCCATTGTAGGCTACGGTTTGAATGAGACTGAAAAATTCAATGTCATAGCCGGGATTTGAACCAAGGATCTCCCGCTCTCCCTGCGGTTCCTGTAGACCACGGAGCTACTATAGCCAACATGCCGACATTTAATTAAATTCTGCATCTGACTAGTATGTTTCCCGGTAGACCACTAGAGGTTCTCATATGCTATGATACAGGCACCTTTTGTGGCGACTTACTCTGCTGTAATTTTTTAGTCCCAGGCTTCATAGTTAAACCACTATGTTATTCAGATAAATTGAGGGAAATAATCATTTATTCCACACTTGCTGTGGGTAGGCTAATGTTTGAATGAGTAGAGCCAGACTGAATATTTAAAAGGACGCTGGGCCGGATTTAAACCCGGACCATGGAATTTATACAAGGCCTTCGCAGACGTGCCCTTCTGTAACTTCACTATGCTGCTAGTTATATCCAATAATACAATACAAGCTATCTCTCTTTGTAACTTAGTATTTTATATAATTACCTGTAAAATTTATTGTTAACATTAATAAACTCACATATATTTATTCCCAGTAAACTTATCTGTGTTTTTATCATACGTTATGTACAGTTTATGCAATAACGAGATAGTAAAGTATAAAACGACTAAAATAGAACATAATTTTGTATAAAATGTATGAACACAGAGATAGAATATCTGAGTTTTAAAGCAAGAATTCACTTTAAACTTAAAGAGGATTTCCACGATATGGAAAATGAGCTGTCTTAGTTAAGAACATTAAAGTACTTTCCCTCCGAACCTCACCCCGGGAAAAAAGGGCTAAGAAAGTGAAGAAGCAACAGAAGCAGTTCAGCGCAGCAAGAAACTGAAAAAAGAAAGAGTTTTCCACAGGGAAAGAAAAGGCAAGAGTTTTCAAAAGAATCGTCTGTAGACCCATTCAATATTTAGCGACTTGCAGTCACCGGCCTTTATAGCGTCAAGGGGAGACTTTCGACATTTATACGGAGTTTCTGGCCACAGATGTCGCCTTTGTCGAGAGCAATTTCCATATCTAGCAGCAGAAAGAAATGTCATAGCTGTGAATATTGTGCCTTAACCATAACAGAGGTACTAACACGTCGTGAGAATGGTAAACAAAACAACCAACTTTGTCCTCGTAGAGTTTTGGGTATTGTAGTGTTACCAACCGATGCTGACTGACTCTTAGGTTATGAGGATTTTGACTTGTACTGCAACAGTAAACATGTTGGTGTAATTAGCATGTAAAAGAAGCAGCAGAACCAAAGAAGTAGTATCCCATTTGCTACCGAGTGGGAGGCCTGGGTTCAATTCCCATGAGCGACCTACCTGACCCTTAGGTTCTTTCTCGGAGCTTTTCACCGAGTTGCCAGCCGACATGTCCCGAATTTCCCGTTCCTCCGTTTCGCCTCCATTACCACTTCACATAATCTTTCATCTGGTGGTCTCTTTCAGGGTAGAAGTGTTGGCGGTTTTCTCAGCGTTGTGGTGACTCCCTGGATTGGCCGTCCTCTGTGTGCTCTCACCTCGTCCTTCCTCTCGGGGATGCCCCATTTGGGGCCTAGGTACAACAATCCACAGGTTTCGGTGCCAAATCCTCTCCGTAGTAATCCTAATCGCGTTTTCTGTGTGACTGAGCAGCTCTAACAGGTTTAGGGCCAAACACTTCATCAGTATATCGTGCACTTAGAAGGCAATAAATGAAATCCAGAAATTCTGTGAAGAATGCGGAATAAAAATAAACATAAATAAGCCAACAGTTATGGTCTTAAAGAAGGGAGTTAAAATAAAAAATGTGAAAAGTGGGTACTAAGTAGCAAAAGAATAGAAGTGTTCAATGCATTTGAATACTTAGGAGTGAGGTTGAATAACAATGGAAAGTGGAGAGCACACAGGAGAATAGTCGAAGTAAATTGAAGGGCAGCAATGAATGGGAGAGGAATATTCAAATATAATTGAGAAATGACAACCAAGTAGTCAGAAAGAACGTATGAGGCACCAGTGGAATCCAAAATTTGTATGCAGTGGAGATCTGGAGGGGGCACAGAGGTAAACAAAACGGTGGACCAAAACTGCAGAAGGTTTAGTAAAGAGCTACTAGGCTTACCAAGATCAGCACCCAGGGAATCAAGTTTGGTATAATTAGGAAAGACAAGAAGAAATGGGATAATAATGGAAATAATAATAAAATTTTGGTACAGGTGTTTGGTACAGAAGAAGGGGAAATTATGAAATTATGCATGACACAGCAAAACATATTAGAGAGCTCAAATAGTTGGTGGGCAGAGAAAGAGATAAGAGGAATTATAGAAGATTAGAGGGAAGGAATAAAGCGATGTTTTTTTTTTTTTTTTTTTTTTTTTTTTTTTTTTTTTGTAATTTACGTCCTCCAACGTTAAGTCATATCGGACGGTGAATGAATTGTGTGAAATGATGCTCAAATGTGTCCAGGGTCCATGGAGCATACAGTTATCCAACATTCGTCTTGAAGAATAACGGGAAAACCCGGAGAGAACCTTATCCAAGTAACTCACCCTGACCGGGATTCGAACTCGGTACCCCTTGATGTGAGAAACGCATGCTACATTTACGCTACCGAGGCGGGCAAGCGATGTGGGTAAATTGATAAAATGCAGAATAGAATATATAGAAAGGCAGGAAGTATGGGGGAGTCTAGAGAATATGAAATCATTACAATTTTACAAGCAAACTGAAAGAAATTGGGGACAAGAAGCATATGTAGATTGCTGCAATAGGCATGAGAGAGAAGTGCTAGCTTGGATGAGAACAGGAATAATATTCCTAAGAGGGATAAGAGGTAGGGAAAAGGGAATTTGTGAATTACTTGGGGGAAAAGTAAGCACAGAACACTATATAACAGAATGCGAGGAAGTTTCAATAAGGGCAAAAAAGGGTTGGGAGGAAAAATGAAGGAAAATACAGAAGATATAAAAGGTATAGTATAGTAGCTATATAAAGCTAACGGGAAAGGAGGAAAAGAAGGTAAGAAGTGTTAGTGAGTTCTTGCAGAAAGCAAAGGAAAGAAATGGGTCAGAAATGTAAAGTATATAAGAAAGAAAGATGGGGTCGGGGAGAGAGAAAGGGACTAATTAAGTAACAAGGAGACATGGAGGTTAAGAGCTACCTGGCAGAGCAGAAGACCAGGGTGTCATGAAAGCCAACGTAGGAACAAGGTAAATACAAATAAATGTAGCCGAAAGTTGTAAATTGTAAAATTTTGGAATATGCACAATAACTAAATAATTAATTAATTCAGTATATCATTCACTCGGGAGGATTTCAAGGAAGTACCTGCGGAAATGCCAAAAGAGGCAAATGTCTTAAGTAATTAAGTGCAGGGAGGCAGAAAAGATCACAACTGCTCGCAGTGTGTAGGAAATTACATTTCTTAAGGTTTGCCAAACTTACAGATATGGTCAAACTAACAGAAACGTGATTTCCTAAGATGTTTTCGGTATTCAGCGACTACAACTCTGTCTTGTATGTGCTAATGACGTTACCTTGTCGCTGTACCCCTTATCCTTCTTCATATTTCCTTTTCACTCCTTCAGGTAAACAAATTTAATTTAGCTTTGTTTTTGAGTTCCCTGAATGAGTCATGGTTCGTCGAATAGCATACAGAGAATGAATCCGCCCTCATTACCTTCACCCAAGGTTGCGCAGGGCTGCTCCTGGCTCCTATCACCACCTCCACTAGTACATACATAAAAATACTAGTTCCTATCTCACCCCCCGCTCACTTCAAAAATAAAACACTGAAATTTTGCACGAATTGCAAGTTTTCCGAACATTTTCAATTTTACACAAGTGTTACCTCTTCAACTGGATTTTAAGACTAAAACAAAAAATTAATGTATTTCACTAAAGCATCTCATATTGACTGACAATTTCAGCTGAAATGCATACTTGGATGTTCCGTAGAGAACTGTTCGTGTATTTGTGTACAGGATAAAATAGCATAACTGTTAAATTGATATTTGGATGAAAATAACATTTGCTATTTAAATGTACAATTTTCGGAGGTGTAACACGGCGATTTTCAATAAACTTACGAAAATCAAACTGCCTTCTGCAACTAAAAGTTATGTTAAATATTATATTACAAAATGGCTGCAACAATTTGATTAAAATCCACATTTTAACGGTTTAATATAACAAAATGTTTATGTTTATTTTTTGTGTGAATATTCTGTAAACACTTCTTCATTGAAAATAGTTTTGAATAGTTTTAGCAAACCATCAAATATAAAATACTTACCTCACAATTTATTTCAAATACTTTTATGGCATCACCCATTTCCCAAATATCCGTTATCTTTTATTAAGTTTCAATGTTTATCATTTTGGAAGTTGCCATCATTCTATTGCTTTCGCGATAACAAGGACTATAAGAGTTTCAAGGTGCCTTGTATAGATAGTTTTAAACATGTTTATTCCTTTATACTTGCAACATATGTAATGCAGCCATTTCTGAAAATATTTATTGCAATAGGAAGTGCAAAGAAGCAGTGGATATGTATCAGAACATTTTGTAGTAGCTCCATAAAAATAAAAACAATAGAAAAGCTATAAAAACAGACTTTTAGAATGAGGTATGTGTGCGTCTTAGTGCTTTCCTCTAATTATTCTTGGTTCTTTTTCAAAAACTGTTAGATCTAAAGGAATATTTCCCAGCATATTTATGGAATCATATTGTCGCCAGACATTGTTGAACCGTGGCCAGCGCTTGCGAAAGAGACAGCTGGAGCATAGTGGCGTATATTATGGGCTGTGAAAGCTATCACCGAAGCCCATATCTAAAGTAAACTAGAAATGAATAAACAATATTAATAATAATTTCAATACTAGCCGGTTTCCCACATAGAGATTTAGTGCATAGGGTGAAATATCTCTCTTTGCTTACCACTGATCAAAGGGTTAAGCAGAGCTTCGGAAGCTATTGTTGCAGCCTTCTTTATGGTAAGGGGCAGTGAGGGACGAGGGGGAGGATTGCAAGATTCAACACGCCAAGGCTTCGGAACCTTACATCGCAACACTCATACGAGCTTCTCTGAAATGTACCGTACGGACACGACTGGCTTTAGAATTCCACATAGCACGTAGAGTTAAGGGCAGGAAAGAGGGTGTTTTCAATTGTTGTGTGATTGTTACGGTCCTCAACAGCCGTATTAGTATTATTTCATAGTGTACAGTGCACCAAGACAGTTGCGAGGGCTAATTGTTCGAAATGGATGAAGAATGTGTAATTAAACAATTAGTGCAAAGACCATTCCCGCAGTTTAAATACGAGGATATGTTAGTGATAGAAAAACACTGAAGACCTACTCCACTTCTTCCACACTTGCAGTGTGAACAGAAGGGAGACAATAATAACCCTTATAAAAGGTATTTTAACTGATTTTAACATTTCCTTATACCACTGCAAGAGCAGAAAGGAGCTTTTCAGCCTTGAAACGAATAAAATCTTATTTACGTGCAAGACAAGGACAAATTCGTCCGAGCAACTTGGCTCTTCTATCGGTGTAAAAAGACATTCTTGTTTCATTGAGAAGACATAACGAGGAACTGTTTTTTGATAGTGTCACAAAGCAGTTTACCCACAAAGAAAGATGGCTGGAATTTATGTATATATAGAGTTATGGGAAACTGTTTTCTTTTATAATTGTTCTAACAGCTTTTTTTTTTCAAGAAAAGTTGATTAAATGCACTGTTTCTGCAGCTAACATTTCATCAACAATCTCTTATGTCTGGATCTGGTAGACCTAGTGATAGCCCCAGTCACAATACCAGCATACGCCACCGATACAGCAGCAGCGCTAAAAATTTGCCGAGAGAGAGTGGGGGGGGGGAGCAACAGAGAGAGTAAGAGACAGAGATAGGTCCATTGGTTTCTCGCTGCACCACGAAAGGCCTTGAAGCGTCGACAAGTTTCTGGAACTATGAGTGGAGGTATAAAAGAAGATGCGGCTAGCCAACCGGGCTAGAGTCGAGAACTGATAATCGTGCGTGTGTAGTGATTTGAAAGTGAATTCTTTTGTCTGTCGATGTGTGATAGACTACCTTGAAGGTTTCGTTTGTGTATGTTTAGTCATTCTGCTGCTCAGGGCTGTACAAAAGTGTCTTTCAACGGAAATACAGAACATTTTGAATTTCTGCAAACTTTACTTTTAATTTTACGAACCCACAAAGTCACAATACATTAAGAGTCCATTATTGCTAACCTCCATTTTCCGAATACATGTAACAATCTGATACATATATCGGTATTCATAAAAACCTATTTGAGATCGTCACATCGGTTATTGCGCACTCGTATATTTGTGTGCGCTCGGGTGAACGTCTTACCATTCCAAAACAAATGCCGCCAAAATCGGTACTGCCCATGGATAAAAATACTTAAATTCTCCTCCCTCGCTGTATATAGAGTGTTAGCAGTATAATTCAACAATTAATAACCAACACAAAACACATAATCTTATAATATTAACCTAACTTCAATTCCTCTCATAAAGAACTTCAAAATAAATATGACTTACGATGTACACGGTGTTCATTTTTATTCGTGACATCCCGCCTGCCGTTTGAGCAAGAATGACGCGATAGTTGACTGGTGAGTCATCTGTATTAATCTCTGGTCTATGTTGAAACCATAGTGCCCTCTACGGAGAAGAAGCAGTAATTTTTACGGAACAGTAAGCAAATTGCAGCACTGTGAATGTGATTGCTCTGGTATCTAATACAACCAGCTTCTCCTGGATACGAACACAGACCACCGCGTCTTCATGGTCGAATGCTACTTTCGTACCGGCATTAATGTTGGAGCGAATTATATAGTTTAAACCGCTGCATAGAAGAGTTTATACAAAGCTATCCGGCATTTAGAAAAGTCCCTCGGAGTGTAATATTGTCAAAAGTGTCCAGGTACTGTCAAATTGAATTACTTTTGATTGCAACATAAACGTCTTACGTTTTATCAGTATACGCTATAAATTTTCTGTCATTCTCAGGCTTAATGAAAATGGTCTATCTACTGGAGATATTTCCTTGTTTAGACTTGTATAAAAGCTTTTTAAATATTTTAATGATCATTTATTTTTCATTCCTAGAACATGCTGTGCTAACTTTCTGCTTTGTAATGAAGTAACACTGTGAAAGATCTCTAGGTATTAGAAAAGAATTGAGATCAAATTGAAATACTTCTATTTTATGTCACAGGTTTACAATATACATATATGTCTACTATAATAGAAACACAAATACTCGTTTTGAAATAAACGTTCATTGACTAACATTTCATATACCCCTCATGGTATACTTTTATGGCTGCATAATTAATTTTGCAGTGCACTGCATTGCACTATATAGTTTCTTAAAAACAGTTACCGTATCTACGCACCTGGCGTAGATCGTCTCAAACTACCCATAAAATGAAGCTTTTCCGTCTTATTTTCTCAAAGTGATCCCAATAGTTTGATTATAATACGTCAATTGAAGATGTTTACCTCACTAATATAATCAATGTTTTTAATCGTGTGATAACCTCTTCTTTCCGAAGTGTATTTTGATACTGGCAACCTCTAAATTAAACACAAAAGCTAAATACACTAAATAATGCGTATTTGCATAAAATGTACAATTTAGTTCAAGTTAATTTTTTAGGAAACTACCATTTTGAGATATTCTTTGTTATTGATTTGCACCTTTCAATGCACCAACATTTATAAAAATTCTGTCACAGTTTGGCATGTCTCTTAGCTTAGAAATGGGAATTGCAAACGCAAAGTGATTCTCCTTAACGAATTGTCTGTTGCTACAGATGTTATTATAAGCTGTGTTCTTATGTTAAACAACAGTGTCATGAAGCCACTTCTGCAAACTTTTAAGTTAGTAAGTTTGAAGTACTTAGGAAATAAGATTTGTTGAGGATAGCTTGTAGAAGAACTGGACATCAGTTGCATCATTCATTGGAAAATCGATTTAGGGTACTATATAATATTTAAATATCATACTTATATTTCAATCT
This sequence comes from Mantis religiosa, assembly GCA_030765055.1. NCBI lineage: Eukaryota > Metazoa > Arthropoda > Insecta > Mantodea > Mantidae > Mantis > Mantis religiosa. The sequence goes on from CM060957.1 coordinate 137,818,715, forward strand.
TTATTTTCGATGGAAATTTCATATTTTATCTGAAAATAGTTATAATTCTAATTGTTTATGATAGAGCTGATTTACCAGTTTATAAAGTAATCCACGCCGCTGTTGCTTATAAAAGAACACTTGATAAAAGCGTGTTACGTGCTGTTACCTCCACATTTCACTGTTACACACGTGTAGGTTGTATAAATCACGAAAGTTCTAGCCAAGTTGTTAGTGTGATATCTCTCTCGTAAGTACAACTTTATTTCCAAAACATCCTAGAGTTTATCCAGCTCCCGTACTCAAACTTGGAAGCTCGTCAGCATCTTCTCTCAGAATCTAAGAAGTTTGGAGGAAAGTACTAGCAACACTTCCGGAAGTGCCACTGTTATATGGGTAATGCATTGCCTTACCTACGGCAAACAGCATACGCTCCTATAAAGAGAGACAAATTTCTTCTCCTAAAGGGTTAAAATTGCAATTAATATATAATCTGTGTCAACAACTGACGCAGACTTGATAAATAGTAACTAAATGAACCATAAACCTTCATTCAGACACAGCTTAGTCTAAGAATAAAAGTTTTTGGTATTCAGATTACCACTGTGGCGATTTTACGCATGCATCTTGTGATTTGATTTTTCGTAAACCTATGCAATTTCCCAGAGCTTTACTTGCATCCAACGGAAGAATTCTTATTATACACTGAAGAGGCATTATTTAAGTTCCTGGCGTGTTGCCATGGTTACTCAACAGTTAAGAACTGGACGGAGCCCGGGAGATCCGTGGTTCAAATCCCAGCTATGGCACGGAATTTTTCAGTCTGCAATTTACCTATCAAAATTTCATATTTTTAAAGCAACGATACATACGCAGCTCTCATTTACTAATAGTTTTATACGAATTTGTGAAAGTGTGAGTGGTAACCCTAAGAATACTTAGGCTCAGTTAGTATTATCTTAATACAAAAGTGAATCGAGAAGATATTGACACATTGCTTCACTCACACGGTTTATTCACAGGACATGTTTCAAGAGCTATTGCTCCTATCATCAACTGATACTCGACTAGTGCAAGTTGTAGTGGTTTCCTCTTTCTCCGTTTTATCAACAGATGGCGTGATGCACTTGTCAAAGATGTCCGGTGGTGGAGTTTCAAAATTCATGACTCTATGACGATTTTTGTTGATGAAGATTTTTTCCCATACGGAAAGGTCTATGGGGTGATTAACATATTTTATTAGAGATGTTTCCAAGTTGATGTCATGTCTAGTATTCAAAAAATGAAAAGCCACTGCTGATTTTTCTGTTTCACCATTTTTAATTTTCTTAGATGTTCTTTAGTTCTGATGTTAATATTTCTTTTTGTTTTTCCTATATAAATTATAGGGCAAGTTCTTCCAAGATTATACTTTAGTATTATCTTGTTCAATATACCACTGAAAACTGTCCTAATGATTCGAGACACCTTCTTTGTTAACGTTCTTGATTAAGGTGACCAAACGTTATTTTCTGATGTTTTCCCGTACGAAGATGAACGTCGAGCAACTCCTGAGCTGTGTGGACCTGAGATGTTTGAGCATCATTCATTCACGCATTCATTCACTCATTCGTTCACTCATTTATTCATTCACTCGTTCCTTCACTCACTCACCTACTCACTCCCTCATTCATTCATACATTCTTTCATCCATCCATTCACTCACCTACTCACGCACTCTTTAATTAATTAATTCATCCATTCATTCACTCACCTACTCATTCACTCATTCACTCACTCATTCACTCATTCATTCATTCAACATCAGGTATAATATAGCAGGTTACGGGACACTACACCTCGACCTTTCACCAAAAGCAAACACACCTCTGCTCTACAATATACAGTTGTAAGTTATTTATATTTATCGTTCGCTCCTGACACATGCTGGCGTATTTTTCGTCAGAGTTTTGTTTGTGGCCCAGTAAAGTCACTTTGCAGAATACTAATGAAAGCATGCTAGTAGTCCTGTTTAACTATTCAAATTTTGTTATTTAGGTAATTTCATACCCTTTTATAGGAATAAAAGTCCTCATTAATTTATGTTGTCATCCCTTTGAGAACATTTTTCTTTCCTTTATCGTTTTTAACATTGTTAAGAAACATGGAATTCTGTAGCTGCTCGTTTATATTTTTCTTGTAGTTTTCATTTTACCTTGGTACTCTCTAGCTCTCCTATTCTGCTTTTTTCATTACATTACAGAATTCCAGGGTTTCACATTTTCATCTATTTTATTTTTGTTTTTATGACTTGTTTTCCATTCTCTGGTGAAGGTCAATTTAACATGATTTCCCAGCTTTCATCTCCATTACTTTGAGCATGAACTTTTCAACTTCCAGTGGTTTCTGGGCCAAACTTTGGTGGTTTGATTTTACGGTTTCTCTCCTCTGGAATTACTTCCACCACAGTTATGAAGCTCACTCTGCCCCACTCCAACTCTGAAATTCTTGTCCTAACCGGGCACTAAACTTTCATAATTTCCCTAGCAATACATCCCACCTAAATATGGCAAGGGGGATGGCTCTGCAATAACGTAATAGATTTGCAACGTGAGAGGACAGATTCCATTCCGATGGGACAATCGCTTTGACACTTGATGTAATTTGTTTCCGAGACACTAGGCGAATTTAGAGGGTTTCTTCTTCTACCGGCATTTCCTTGCCATTATTCTATATCCCAATTATTTTCTTTCATACAAATGTAGGGTTGCAGGTCCAAGAGACAGCGTTTGGTACGTAGTATTTTTTTCAATTTACGTCCTCCAACGTTAAGTCATATCGGACGATGAATGGAATGGGTGAAACAATGCTCAAATGAGCCCAGGGTCCATAGAGCTTAGAGTTGCTCGACATTCGTCTTTCAGGATAAGGGAAAACTCCGAAAAAAACCCGTAACCAGGTAACACACCCTGTCCGAGATTCGAACTCGGGACCTCTTGAACGTGAGACAGACATGATACCACCGCGCTATCGAGGCGGGTCACGTTGTGGTGGGATTGTGAAGAACGTCTGTAAATTTCTCTCCCCTCCTCTTAAATGTGCGGCTGTTGATCCTTTTGGAAGGGTTTGGTCATGAGACCTTACTACTGATGATGCTGATTGGTTGTCAATACAATTCTGATATCATTAGTATTCCTGTCATTACTAGCGCATATCATCGACTTCACGTAGTCGATCCTTCAGTCTTTCCTTCTTTCGTCAGGGTCAATCCAATTCTGAAATCGTTGGGCATCATCTGTATGTTTGAGGAGAAACCTACTGTTCTGTGTATATGATAGGATCAACAAACTGCAGAAAAGGAGAGTGTCATTTAACCAGCCTCTAAACTACATACTACGTTCATTGTAGCAATATTTAGGAGCGAAAATTTTGTCCTTATCTACTTAAGAGCCAAAGTGCAATTCATATGTTTTCTTAACATCGGATTAATACTTTCCCTTTGAGGTTTTGTGGTGAACTCACCATATATATAACAAAATACGTTCGGAGAAATTACACATTGATGCAGCATTGTTGGCGTAAATTGCTCCCGTAGTATGGGTTCTATACACTAATGGTCTGTTTAAGGTAACCTCTACCTGTTAAAAGTACTGCTATTCACAACCACAAAATTGACATCTGAACTCACACGAAATACGAATACAGACAGGCTGTCCCATGGATCGCAGGGAATACAACAGATTCCGGCAAAATCTCAAAATTGAGCTCCATGATCATTCTAATGCGGATTGGGAACGTCGACTCTCGACACTAGACACAGAAGATCAGTCACTATGGAGAATGTCAAAGGCTCTATTAAGGCTCCCAGTTCAGGATAAACCTCTTCGCCATGGCTTAATCACCGCCCAATCTACAAGAGAAAAAGTGGGACTCATGGGTACTTATCTTGAAAGCACCTTCCATCCAGCAGACACCCGTAATGGGGACCACATCCACCAAACAAATGAAGCAGTTCGGACATACCTCTCTCGGACACATGATCCAGAAGAACCTCCACCTACAAACCTCACGGAGCTGCAGCAATACCTATCCTCCGTAAAACCCTACAAGGCCGCAGGCTACGACAATATTCCCTATGCTGCACTGCAGCAACTACCAATCTGCTGGAAAGAAGCCCTGGTCAACCTCTTCAACGATCTGCTCCGGCTTGCATACTTCCCGACCATCTGGAAGCACGCCAAGGTGATCACCCTCCCGAAATCTGGCAAGGATTCCTCCACTCCAGAGGGTTATCGTCCCATTAGCTTGCTCCCCAGTTTGAGCAAGATTTTTGAGAAGGTCATCCAATCTCGCCTAACCAAACACTGGAGACACTACAAATACTACGGCCCGAACAGTTTGGCTTCAGGCGTGAACATTCCACGGTCCATCAACTCTTACGCTTAGTGGATCACATTACCACTGGCTTCAACAACCGCCACTTTGTAGCTCTGCTTCTGGATCTTACTCGTGCATTTGATTCTGTCTGGCATGCAGGCCTCCTTTTCCGTCTCGTACAGTATAACATTCCTTCTTATCTCATTCATCTAATCAATACTTATCTAAACAATAGGACTTTCAGTGTCACCATTGAGGAAATCACCTCTAAATCCCACCCTATCAATGCTGGTGTACCCCAAGGCAGCGTTCTTTGACCTGTCCTTTTTCTCATCTATATAAATACCCTTCCATCCTACGTAAACTGCACACTCTTCCAGTTTGCGGATGATACAGCAATTGCCACCTCCTCCAAACGGCATGAACTTGCTGTACGAAGACTAGAAAACTACGCGGACCAATTAACAACCTGGTTCAACACCTGGCGACTTACTGTAAATCCCACTAAATCTCAAGCCATCACCTTCACCAGATGAACGGAAGATGATGTCCCGGAATTACGTATTGCCGGCGGCTCTGTTCACTGGACAAACCAGGCCAACTATCTTGGTGTTACCCTAGACAGCAAGCTCACCTGGAAACCGCATATAGAAAAAGTGTACAGCAAGATCTCCCGTAGGATGGCTCTACTTTATCCCCTCTATCATAGAAATTCCTGCATGTCCATCCCCAACAAACTGCTGCTCTACAAGCAAGTCCTCCGTCCTGCTATAACTTATGCATGCCAGATATGGGGCATTGCTGCTCCTACATATCTTGATAGGCTCCAGGTACTCCAAAGTCGCTTTCTCAGAATATCAGTTAATGCTGGCTGGTACATTCCCAACAGCAATATTCACCGTGACACATCTATCCCCACTCTCCATGACTACATCCACTCTCTCTCCCAAAAGTTCTTTGACTCTCTCCCGCACAGCTTCAATTCTCTCATTCGAGGTCTTGGAGAATATGACATAGACCCTGGCGAAACCTACAAACCACCTAGACTTGTCCTCAGCAACTAAAGCCTAAACATTCTTTCAAATCTTTCAAATTTCCATTCTTCATAACAACTATACCCACTTCTAGACTATATACCCACTAAAACAATCCCACTGCCTAACCACAATCTTTCTACTACAACCATTCTTCTACCAGCATAGGACCTAGTCCTGGCACGGTAATAGTCAGGAAAGCACCGCCTAAAAGGTGGCTCAACTTTCCAGCGACGAGTACACCGAGTGCGAATACAGAGCATTGTCTATAAACTGTCTCGACAGTAGTAAATCACTATACTGTCTGAATTTTATTCTTTACAAATAGCAGTTGAGGAAGTACGAGGGTTGATCAACAAAGACTGAGACTGATTTTTCCCTATCGCTTCCATGGTAGTTTCGTATCTGTAACATAAATATCTGAAAAGAACGGGTTTTTATGTATAATGTCGGTAGACGGCAGCACTCTCCTATTGGTAGATTGGTAGTAATACTCTATTTTGTAGACCCTACATGCATTTCGCATACCAGACAAAAGAGGTGACGCGAGAGGAGCCGTACAGCGCAATCAAATTGTGTTCTCGTTTAAACCATACAGCCACCCAAACTTATGAAAAGCTGAAGCAAGATGGACTACCTCGTGCAACTGTGTTTAGGCGCTTCAAGGACTTCAAAGAAGGCCGACTTATTAGTGTTAAGCAATGTGGCCTGGTGTTTCGGCCTCTGCTGTGACTGAAGTCAACTTCAACACGGCTGCTGTGATTGTCCGAGAGGATCGGCATAAAACATAACGTAACCTCAGTGAAGTGTTCAGAATTTCATATGGCTGTGTGTTTACAGTTATGCACGACCGTCTCCATATGACCCGAGTTTGTGCTCGTTGAAAAATGTTCATATAAACATATGTTCAATAATCCTTGGTTTTCGCGTTATTCCTGTCACAACGAAAGTGTGAGATCAATGACCTTCGGGGTCCAACCTCAAAACTTCATTTCTCTATGCGCTCGTAGAAAACGTTGACCTATTGTACTACATACGGCAGATGATGAAGTGTTGCCACGAAGATTTTTTACGTTTGTCACTTGTTATCAGTCTGTCTTCAACATTTCAATTGTGTACATGTAGTGAGTTAACTGTACATGTTTCGTTACACCATGGCTGAATATTCATTTCGTGAACAGGCAGACATTTTTATGTGTGGTTGCGCGAATGGTAATGCACGCAAGGCTGCAAGGCTCTAACAGATGGAGTTTCCAGACCGAAGACAAGCGATTCGTCCAACATTTGTTGCTGCCGCTTCGTCGCCTTGCTGAGACAGGAACCGTTGCATCACGGGCTCTTGATCGAGGAAGACCAAAAGCTTTTCAGTGCTCCATCCTGTAGACTTTTACCACTGGGGAAATCTTAAATCATTGGTTTATGGAGCTGCCATCCCGATTGCAGAAACGCTTCATCGACGTGTCATAGAAGCCTGCGAAATCGTTCGCCACCATCCCGGAGTTTTCAAACTGGTCCGATATTCCAATATTTAACGAGTCAGGCATACATAAAAGCAAGAGGAAGATATTTCGAGAATTTATGAGTTTTGTGTGTACCACTGTGTTGAACACCTCCTAACGAGAAAACAAAGATTACTGTATATGTTCATAAGACATTTTTTCCTTCTTTTGGTGTGAAGAACCCAGACCCGCAGTTTCTAAAAGTATTTCTGAAACATCCGATATAATGAAGTACGTACCGTTTGTGACGGATTGCTATGCTGTAAGTACTGGTCCCAGGACTTTTTTTTTTTTTTTTTTTTTTTTTTTTTTTTTTTTTTTTTGTAATTTACGTCCTCCAACGTTAAGTCATATCGGACGATGAATGGAATGGGTGAAATGATGCTGAAATGAGCCCGGGGTCCATAGAGATTAGAGTTACCCAACATTCGTATCCGAGGATAAGGGAAACCCCGGAAAAACCTTATCCATGTAACTCACCCTGACCGAGATTCGAACTCGGGACCTCTTGAACGTGAGGCAGACATGCTACCACCACGCTGACGAGGCGGGCATTATCCCAGGGTTTATAGTTAAACCACTATTAGGTTAATTGATGGAATTAATTGTTTTTCCAAACTAGTCGTTTATCGTGAAAAATTTAGCCGGTTTACCGGGAAAAGTAGGAATCAGTTGGAGAATTTATTATCATGCTGGCATGTTGGCCATGCTAGCTCAATGGAAAAGAGCAACCGAAAGAGGACTGCGGGTTCTATTTTTCAAATCCCAGTTATGACATTGAATTTTTTAGTCCGACTCTAGCTATCGACAGCTTAGCCTACACGCAAGTAGCGTAGAAAATCAATGAGTTTATAGTTTAAATTTTGCCGCCATAAGTAAAAACGTGGTGTACCTTAACTTTGGTAGTGTGTTAACAATACTTTGGGCTATAAAATAACTCTTGTTGGCAAAGCATATTGTATGGGTAATATGGATTTTACGTTGGCACAATCTCCTATTTTAAACCACAGATGAGGTTGCATGTGCCAAGCTAACGTTTTAGTATTCAGGTTAAGGATTTGGGTAACATTTCCTAACTCTTGCAGATAACACGCACGAGTCGAGTAGATCCACTGGGCTGGACTAGAGAAAAGAATGAGTCACTGCCGTAGTGCATATAAAGAGCCTAATAACCGTGTGAGGTAAATAATTTTCCGCAGCTCACAGAAGAATGGACTAACTTTCTTTTCCTTAAGCCATGCAAAACCCAGAAACTTTCTGACAGTCGTAGAACTTACGCTCCTAGGTCAATGTATCCAGGTCCATTTTTAACTGTCTTCACCTCTCCTGTAGCAACTAGAGGAGAGGCAATAAAACATACCACGTTTTAGGAGGTACCAGATATACAAAAACAAGTATTTTCGGCTAAGATCAACATATTCCAAAGCTGCAAAGTTTAGGAAGCAACCCATCCCAAGATAAGATTTACATGGATATTTTTATGTATTTCTTCTAAAAATGCAACCAACTGTTTTGTTTAAAATGTCATATATAAGATGCGTAAAAATAAAATAAATATTTGGAATGCTTTTCAAATTTCTTGCTAGCCTACCCGTATTTGGCATAATGGATGAAGCATAAGAGGTAGATGGAAGTTTACTATACAAAAATCTCTTTACCATACATTTTATTCAAAATATGCTTTTATCATATTTGATTTTTTCCAAGTATTCAAGAATATCGTTTTGAAATTGTAACCTTAGTATTAAAGTGTTATCACTAGAGTCCGGATTTGTAAGCATAATCAAATGGTGAAATAAGCAAGCAAAGAAGCACAAAAAATAAATCAAATAAGCACCAAATATAAGCAAATAAATTTAAAAATTTAATCATAAACCTTTCATTTGGTAGAATTTTTTATCTTACTCAAGCTTGTTACAGTACACGAGAGAGTTATCTTGAGGTTTTCTTGAGGGATGCTCCTGTGTTTTTAATAAAGAACTTTTATACTGGGAAAAGGATCTCTCAATGTCACATGACATAACTGGAACATGTGAAAAGCACCATAGTTCTTTATGAATGAATTACTCATCGATATACATTTCTATACCAGAAAGCTTTTAAGAAATTTTCCATTGTTTCGTAACCAGGATTTTTCGTTAATATCTCAGTTTCTCAAATTTCCAACGACCGTCCTTGCGTTTTCTTTATCTTCGCAAAGGCCAAACGCACGGGAAATTGTAAACGCTTAAAATCAAAAGCTAAATCCATTGGAATCATCGGAATTCGCGGGATCAAGATATCCTCTCCTTTGTACTTTCTGTCGATGATTGTTGCCTCAATGACGTAATTCATTATCATTTCCACTGTTAGGCTCGTTCCATTGCACAGTCATGGTTGGTTAATATAACGTATTATGATTACAACTGATCTTTTAATTTTAAATTGTGAGCGGGGAGTCCAGGCTATTCTAATGAATTTAAAAACTATGTGGGAGAGTTGACTACGTCATTCGGATTTATAATTATGTCCACTGATTTGAACGAAAACAACTGCCTCGGAAGAAAATTCTGTAAGGCCACATTGAGCCCATCGATATCTGTAATTTTTGCCGCCAATATTGCTCGTTTACTCAGCCAATTATGGTTAGTGTACTCTTGCGTTATGTCCGGAAAAGACACACACTGAATGAGCTCCTCTTTTAAATACGTGAAGTGACAAGATCTGTGGTTAGTTTTACAGTATTGATAAACGATAAACGTTATTAAATGAAATATGATAAGTGAAATATCTTTGAAGACCTTGACAAGGAGTGGAATATGTTTCTACTTAGTAATGCTTTTGTTTGTCGAAAATAAAAGAAGGTATATGTGTTCCGTAACATTTTGCGTGTGTACCTTTATATTTAGTTAATAACCCGGTCCATTACCTCCTCAGCTGTTTTCTCATCTTTTAAACCTTTCTTGGACTTAACACAAATATTTCAAAACCAATATTAGGCAAATCGCTTCAGCCGTTCTCGAGCTTTCGTGACACTATCGTCAATATATATTCCATCTATTTGTCTATGTTTCTATAACTTTTAATGAATTATAAATTAGTGAAGCCTTTTTTTTTACGTCCTCCAACGTAAAGTCATATCGGACGATGAATGAAATGGGTGATATGATGCTCAAATGAACCCGGAGTCCATAGAGCTTATAGTTAGCGGACATTCGTCTTTAAGGATAAGGGAAGATCCCGATAAAAAAACCTTATCCAGGTAACCCAACCTGACCGAGATTCGAACTCGGGACCTCTTGAACGTGAGGCAGACATTCTACCGCCACGCTACCGAGGCGGGCTTAGTGAAGGTATTCCCCAAAGATGCCATACTATAAGGGATCAAGGAGATCAGTTTCCTACAAAGGGATTATCTCCAGTAAAAGATATGAAAAATACATGCATTTACATAAGGCGTTCATAACATTATATACTAGCGACCATAAGTTGCAAAGGAGTTAAAATGTAAACAATTTCTTGAAAGCTCTTGCTTCATAATTACATGATTTAATCTTCGTTTGAATATTGAAGTTTTCTACTTGTATACCCGCCATTAAATTAGAAATGAAGTTACAGGATAATGGGTATTCAAAATAAGTCTATCTTTGATCGCTTTGGGTAAATGCCAGGTTAAATTTGAAATTTTGTTACCTTAATGCTTTATCGTATGTAATTTGAAAGGAACCTTAAAAGTCAAGTAACAAATACATTAACATTCTTCTATTAATCCAATGGATAATCAAAATATGCTAAACTCTATTCTCATTCCTATGAATTACTCAAAAACCTATAATTAGTGAAATTTAACTGTACAAATCATGTAGAACATGAAAAATAATAATTCTATAGTGCTTAAACCTCAATGTTTGGTGCTTGGCTTAGGCCAACAAAAATTGCTAAATAACCAATTAGAGCAACCTGATATAAAAATTTAGCTTTAATATAAGATTACCATTTTAAATTACAAGCACACTCTTCACTTGTACACCATAGTCAAATACTACGAAAATATGACCAGAGGCGAACATAAAAAGGCAAGGGATAAGTAAAACTTCAGGCAGTGCATTTGATCAATAAACTAGATCATTGAGGTAACTCAGAAGCTAGTGCTGCAGTGCACACAAATGCAAAGGTCTGGAAAACAGGTTATTTATGAGCAGGATATTTCAACAGAGCAAACTTCAAGATTTGACCAGAACATAAAATGAAATGTGTAGTGTTTAACGTCCGCTTTTACTACATACGGCACCGCAGGCGATGACACTGATGACACATGAGATGAAGATGGAGCACCGGTGGAATGAGATGGCAGCAGAAAGCGCCGTGTTGTCCATAACAAATCTCACTTTGCGGTCGCCTGGGATCGAACCCGGGCCACCTTGGTGAGAGTCAAGCGGTTTAACCACTGAGCCACGGCGTGGCCTTTGACCAGAACAGCTCTACGTCACCAAAACAAGTTATACCGCTCGCAAAAGTTAAAGGCATGTGAACAAGCCAATGTTCAAGCGGACCGCTGTTGCCAAGTGTAGTACGTGCACCTGAAGAGGTTCCGTGTACACAAGAGCAGTTTTGCCCGCCAGCAAAGGTTTTGGCTATTCTTCCCCTAATTAAACAGCACAGTAAATATTCCTAAAACTTTAAGACCTTACCTTGACACACGTCACAGCAGTGAAACAGCAAGCATGGTTTCCAATCCAGTAACTCGCTTTCCGACTTCATGGATCTTTCCCGGAGATTGAAATACAGGTACGCTCCCTTTTGCTAAGGATAAAGCTGCTTCACTACAAATTCGTGACACTGTGTGCACACTACTTACACCACAAGGTTACAGAGTTAATTGCTGGCATTTTGAAAAGTCTACAGTTGCTGTATATCCTGGATTGGTGAGCTTTAATAAAAACTTGCTCATATTAAATATAATTTTTCTGCTCTGAGAATGAATAACCTCACGTTTGTTGATCGAAAAATCACTTGTTCCATTTACGAGAGACATGTTTAGGCACTCGAATCACAAACACTGGAATAAGATATCTTTGTAGTAATAATTAAATGTAATAGTAACAGTATTTCAGCTCGAGTTCAACACACGACTTAACGACGCCATTCACATTAACAAAACGACACCTGTACTCCGCAAACGTACCGAAAATTAACTCTGTTTCAAACTGCGTGACTGTTTTAATAGCAGGTGCATTATTTATTTATGCTTGAGATAAATGTTATGAGGAAAGAATAGTGTTATTTTTCAGGCTTATGTGGGTTGAATGGATGGATGTTGGGTGTAACCATAACAATGTGAAGATAAAACGTGCATCGCTTACGTTATAAGTATCCTAGAGACAGGACTTTTGTAAGCTTGTTATAAGATTGGCATCTCTAATATTCAAATATTTAGCAGTAACATTTAACCATAACCGTGTGAAAGATAAAAGGGGAATCGGTCGTGTTCTAAAATATCGTAGAGACAGAATTTTTGTACGATCAGGATAAGAAAACAAAATTCTTTCTTATTATAAGATTGGCATCTGTCATTTTTGAAACATTTATCTGAGGGCAATTAATTATTTGTGATGTTCTCAGTTCAGGCGCGTGAGAGTCTTGTACCACATTTTGCAGCGCTGCTGGGCGGGGCAAGCTTAGAATTGGCTGGAGTCTGCAGTACGGCCCACCTCCGTATGCCCTTAACTTTTGCGAAGACAATAGAAACTTAAAATTCAATTAAAAAAAGAAAACTTGGACAAAGAACACATTTCATTCATTTGAAAGTATTAAATGTACTCGTTTGATATAAAAGGTAAAATCGTTAGTTCATATAGAGAATAATTAGTGGTGGGATGCCTTGCATGTTAATGTATATTGCACTTTTACATAAACTACGAAAACTATGATAGTTTCGGTTACGCTGGTGATCATAAAAGAACTTCAGTGGTTAAATATCGAAATACATCCAGTTTTGTGTAGTACACAATAGTTGTTCCACCAACCAGAGGTGAGTAGCAGGGAAAATAACAAGCCAGCTAAAAATCGCCTTAACCGTGTTGCTAAGCAACAACAAAAGTGCTACAAGCGCTGCTAGGTTTTGATCAATTGAGTATGCCTTTAGGAGAGAGGATTGTCGTTATGTGCCATTACATGGAGCATTACCAGACCAGAGGAGAGCCGGTTAATGCGCTGTTTGTTTTCAGAGATCATTACGTGTAATGGGCCACAGGAAGTTGCAGGCTAGCTCCATGTTTATGAAATACTTCCTTGTACCTCAACGATGCCATATTCTGGCTCTGATAATGATCAGAAACCATGTCGTTATTGCGCATTCATTGTTGCCGTGCGGCTGTAACGTGCAGAGGTCATTAATGGGCGTTCCCTTGATTCTTTCTCCAATATAGATCCAAATGCAGAGAAAATGATAACATATTCTGAGAATATTTCTAGAACATTATAAGAACATATGAAAGCCCCTCCCTTCTAAGTTTCATATTCGGAGGTTCGATTTCTGAAGAAGAGATGCATTTTCATTTTATTTGAGGTATTCCCCGTCTTCCCTGAGACTAGAATTAGGGTTTGTGTGTGACGGTATGTTTGTGTTGCTTGTATAAACATGTAGCAGTGAAGCCATTAAATATGAACTATTTTATTGTTACACAGAAGGAAACAGACTTTCAAACCTTCTGCATGAAAAGTTTCTATTACACACTTTTATATGATCTCATTAGAAAATTATGTTTTTGTTTAACATAAATTGTTATAACCACCTTCAATTGTTACTTTAATTAGTACGTAAGAATAGAGAATATTGCATTCCAATAGAAAGGTGAGTGCCGAAATTTTAGCGTAAATTTTCTGTTTAAGGTCACTTAACCAACATAACTCAGTACGAAATTTAAGATAAATACCAAATATGGCATTTAGGTTTAGAAAGGTTAAAGAAAGCTTGAGTATTCAAATTGCTCCTTGCATGGAAGTAATTCACATGTTTAATTTAAAAAGGAAATGACCCTAACACATTTTTTAAAATGAAAAGCATTTAGATCCAATTAACTTAAAATGAACTATATCACTTTAATCTTTGGAAATAGTATGTTAATTCCTCCGAAAGAATATTGCATAATCTTCTATAATGGATATGATGAGAACAAACACGTATTACACAAAAATTGTTAATATTTTTCAAACGCAATTTATTAAAGGTTTTATGAGCAACATCCATTTCCGAAATATGTATCACTATTGATTTCACGTTTTAAAAGCGTAATTTGTATTTCATCTTTCACTTCCCTAATACGTACAGAAGCATTTCACCAAAAACCTGAATCACAAAGATACATATTTAGGAAAGGATATGTTTATATGTATATCTGTGAAAGCAAAGTCCATAAATGCTAAACGTAATATATATATATATATATATATATATATATATATATATTTTACTTAAGCATTCTCGAAATATGCGATAGATTCATTATAACTACCCTTTATTGCAAAGAAGTTCTTAAAAATTTTCTCTGAGGATTTTGTTTAAGCTCAGGACATTTACATTGAAAATAAGATAATGTTAAATTATCTGGAAATAGCCTGATATGTCCTTTATTTGGATGAATTTTAGCTCATTTATTGTAACTGGTAAACCACAATTGCACAAAACATGCAAATTTCTGAACAGTGTGCAAATAGTTAAAAATAACTCTTTGTAGCATTAGTAATTTCCACAATATTCGTTGTTTCTGTCTTAAATGTTTCAATAAATTTGTTATTTTAAGTGTTATCTGTATACGATAATTTCAGTTGATATTATGTAAAGAAAACAGAATATATAGGCCATCATGAAGCGACCAGTTTTGCTTCATTTTCTTCAAAATCGGACCTACTCAGAAGTTAACAAAACCGGTTGCTCCATCTCTTCCACTGTCTTCCAACACTTCGTCTACCTGAAGGTTTATAAAATAAGACTTGCTGTGGGTAACATGAAGGGGGCATTCGTAGAACATGTTCTTTCCATCGTTTAGTAATATTTTCGTCTATTAGCTGTTCTCTTATTAGTGTTCCTAATTCTATCTCTTCTAGTAATTCAGCTGTTTGCAATCTTGACCTTTCTCTGGTTCTTAATTCGCACGCTTCGCAAGAATACATCAGCGTTTGTTTAGATATATTGTGGAGTTTATGCTTTATTTCTGTCACCATGTTTTACCAAAATGTTGTTTTATCCATCCATTTAATCTGTTGTATGTTTCAATATTCTTTTCTACGTCTGCCTTGGAGTTTAGAATTGATATTTTTGACTAAGTACTTGAATGTTTAAACTTTTCTAAAATTTTCCCATCAATAACTATTTTGACTCTTCTTTATTCTTTCCCTATCATTGTGTGGGATTTAGGTTTACTTACAGAAATTCTGATACTGTACATTTTTACCATTTAGTTCCCCCTTGTTCCTGATCTTTGCAGTTCCACTTCATTTTCTGCTGATATTTGGTCACCTGCAAAAAATATTGGGTTTATACTCACATTGTGTACAGTTATCGCTTTTGGTTTAATGGTTTCTCTCCATTCAGAGAGAACTATTTATACAATATATATATATATACATATATATATATACATATATATAGAAAACATGATGGGTGATAGTACACATCCCTATCTTAAGCCTCTATTAACTTCTGTAATTTATCCTTAAAATGTATAATTGTTTCAGAGAATAAAGGCTTAATGACATTTCACACATAATTTTATGGAGATGCTTTGTTCCATTTTTGGAATATAAAAAATCGAATAGAAACCAAAACACGTCCAAGCGAAATAGCTGTCAACAAATAACTGTACATTCAAATGGCCGAGCTTGTGAGTATATTGGCTCTCAATGGCTTAAAGTGAGAGAAATAAAATAAATCAAACCTCGATTTCTACATAAATGTGATGTAAATTCTGCTTATATCTGATAGGAAGTTTATCAGAATGTACTGAATGACACCAGAGATTGTAGACTCCCGAGAGATGATGACCGTAGGGGTCACAACCATAGGAATGAACATACATAGCCGGAAGGTGTATTATTTGCCGGGAAATTGATCCCGGAATATACAGGAGCGGCAGACGGTCGCTACCCTCCAGCCACACTGGCGCCTGACGAAGTCCAGGGATGTTTTGTTTACGTCAGTGCTTCGTTGGGTATGCACATGTTTTGTTTGCTAAAACTAGAGTCATGACCTACACAGTGCCGCGGAATTAGAATGCAGTTCAGCATTAAAGATAGTTAATCCAGCAGCCTTGCTCATCTCTTTTAGTGCAAAATGCGCCATCTATTCTGGAAATTTGGGCTAAACTTTGAATCTAATGATACAAATTGTGACTTGATTTCAGTTTTATTATTTTGGAGCATACTAAGATCACTATTATTAATAATATTTGTAGAAATGTCCGAATCGTGGGCCATTGATGAGAGTGTGTCATCGGAGAAACTTTGAAGAAATGAAGAAACACATTGGAAACGATTTGGTGTGAAGCTTTTTCTAAATATTTTAAACCTTAAATTCTAATCAAAATTGCCGAAGACCTTTTTTGCAGTGGAAATTTTATAAAAAAATTCTGTGTGAGCTTCAAGGAACATTGCAATTTATCCCACATTTAAATTTTGGTTTATTTTCTTCCCAAACACACTTGTGAAAGTTCCCTTAAAGGTCAGAAAGCTCAAAAGTGTTATTGCTAGCGAAATCTCGACATTTAATGTACCAATCCAGTGCTACTATTGTTTTGATTATTGTAGGTAAAAGAGGAATGAAAAAGTGGCAAAGAAATCCCGAAAACATGAAACAATAAAAATCATAATCTTGGAAATGGTCGATTTTACGAAACAGTTATATGAAATAAAGAACCACATTCGGCTATGGATGTGCAGTGAGCTTTTATCTCGCCTAGATCAACAATTATACAAAATTAATTGTGAATGAACAGAACTTCACAGCTAGATGAACATTCTAATGATAGGTCAATATCCTAAGCATATAGTGTTTAATCAGAAACATTGGAACCACTCTGGAAAATAGAAATTTAGGTAAATTTTTCCATGCAACTTGTACGTATTTGAGGTGAGTTTATCTAATAAACTCTCTTACAAGTTTTGGAAGATTCTGAACTTAAATATCAAATTTAGCATATATAAAACTTTTCGTTATTTATTTATGCTCTTATCAGAAAAAAACTCAATACATGAACTTAATTTCAATAAAAATGCATTTGTTAATCATGGAAGCTCCAAACAGGTGTTTCCGGTAAAATGTTTCTATTAAATTTTAGGTGGAACAATTGCCTACTTCCTCTACCTGCAACAGTTATTACTCGAAAATTTAAAAATGGGGGCAGGCATTACAGTGCGTAGACGAATCGAGAAATAAGACGTGAAGCTTTCCTGGCGAAGAATGCGTTCAAGAGCTTATGGGGGAAACAAGCCAAGTAAAAAGACGATCAGAAATCGACGTTTCGGTAGCGTACATTTCTCCTATCATCAGGATATTTTAATAAATTTTATAACCACATATTAATCACTGGATATAACACAAATATATAGATCAATCTGTTAACATTCTACGGGTGTTTACATTTCATGTATGAGCACATGCAAAGAAAACTGTAACATAGGTATACATAGTTCATAACTATAACTGAATTTTTGAAGTCGAGAAATCTTTTCCTAAATAGTTACAATTATGAAGACTAAAATGCAATGAGTAATTTTAGTAAATAATTAAGACTATTTGAGCTTACGGATATTGATTTGGCCCTTTACATTTGAACCCTCCCCGGAGGCTAAGGTACAATTATACAACTTACTTTGATAATTTAAAAGCTTTAATAAATCTCTTATTCACACTGACAGCTTACTTGCACAATTACAATTAACTTAAAGTTCCTCGAAAGTTAAACTTTGTACATATTATAACTTCACTCTAACACCTGCTATTACATGATTTTGAACTACACCCGGGAGCTAAGACAGTTATAAATCACCGTGCGCACGCTGTGAAAGGAGAGCCCCGACTACTTTGTCTCGTCAGCTCGGAGAGCTGTCCGAGAGAGGAACCAAAGCAACCTTCACGCGCTCACACGGAGAAAAAGGGAAACACAAAACTGAGGCACACGCTTCGTAAAGGAAAGGTGCAATCAGCACACATTGTGGAGAAAATATATGAAAGAGCAGGTGTGATTGATAAAACTTGCAGAGTGGAAAATATGCCAAAGTTTAGATAACTTAGTCTTTAAGCACAATAATAATCAATGTTAGTGTTTAATAAACAGATGTATTAAGAAAAAACTAGTTAAATTTGAAATAGTACTAAATAAGTATTAGTATTATTAGTATTAGTATATTTTTAAATAAGTATTAGTATATATTATTAGTGCTCATATTTGGGCAGGTCATATTAAAGCAATACAAGTAATAAAAAAGTAAAATGATCTCAAATATAGATGTGTTCCTTTTAACAAATTTTACAACCGCTTTAGTCTCCTCCGTCCCCTTGTATGCATGAAGAACACTTCTGAAAACTTATATCTGATTAGAATACGTAAATAGAAGAAACAGCTTTTGTAAGAACAATTTATATAGTAGTTGGGAAGTCAAATGATGTGAATACAGCAATCAGATATCTTCATTTCGAATAATAGTATCAGTTACAAACAAATGTAAATCGTATGGGACAGGACACAGTTGAGCATCAGGTGCGATGATCTCATTTCGACAAATCACAGTGACAGACGGCCGTGATTGATAGAAGTTAAAGCCACGTCAGATTGAATATGTCAACATCAAATGCCTGCGCATATAAAATAGTTGGAATAAAACATGTTTTGAATAAACCAAGAATACTAATTGATTGGCAGTTCATAGGACTTGTCTTGAACAACTTCCCACTTCTTACGGCTTCATATGTTTGGATTTACCGAAGTAGAAAAGTGCATCAGCATAACTTTGACTTCCTATCTTTAACGTAAGTGGGGAAGCTAGTAAAACATCATAAACCCACAATACACTGGAGTACACGCGAGACATTGGGCTTCTAAAAGATTAGTAGTTTGTCCTGCATTGAAATTCAGTGCTACAGCAAATCCCGGTAGGTTTTTTCTGACAATAGTGTGTCGCAAATTGCTAGTGAAAAACTGAGTGTGGGTATACCAATATATCGTATACCCATATATTGATTAGATGGTTCTAAGCAGGGAGGTACTGAAGTATTCGTATTAGGGGAGGAACTAAGAATGAGAAGACTATAACCATAATTCATTGACGCAGCGACACACTGGACTATTTATTACGTTCGCTTAAGTTTCTGTGTCCACTAATGTTTATTTACAAATTATTCTTGTAACAGCTAACCCAACTTCAACTTGATTGAAATAAATGTTCACATTATTATGCACTTCCTTTTTCTTAAAACTGAATAACGTCAGTAGTATTAAAAATTAAACCATAATAAGGAATATGTAGAACGTCGGAGCCACAGCAAACGTTATTTGCGGTAAAGAGATCTATTACTTTTCTGTAGTAATTTATTACATTTTATTGTTAAAAAGCAATGCAGAATTACTCAAAGTTCCTTTGAAAGTAAGAATATTTCCAAATTATTGCAAAATTTCACAAAACCGCTCTATAGTTATTCCAATATGGCTAGAACCTCTTGAGAAAATCAGAAGTTTGCACATAAAGTACAGTTTGAGTTGGAGATTTTCCAGAATATCTTCATATCACATCCTAGGAACATGCTGAACATGATTACCAAATTTGATACTTAATCAAAATTTCGTTTAAAAGTTATGCTTTTCACACATATAACTACACAGCAAGCGCTCGGAATTCTTCTTTTAAAAATTAGAAAGTTTTAGTTTTATTTCCTATGCAATGATCCAAAAAAATGTATTTTCATTAAAACATATAGGTACACTTAGTAATCATGTTCGAATTATTTTTTAACTTAGGTAACCACAATAGTTGTCCTGCGTCGTGGTGTAGCGGGCTAAGGCAGCTTGCCTTGGTCCCTGGTCACGGGAAGCGGCCCGGCCATGTAGTGGGGATTTTAGTTCCCGGGTGTAGGACCGGTGCCCACTCAGCATCGTGAGGAAAGTGAGGAGCTTACGTTACGTAAGCGGCCCAGGTCACGGAAACCAACATTCTAGCTGGGGGATACCGAGATGCTGACCACATCTCCTCCCCGTATCGGTTGGATGATCGTGCACCTCTGCCGTGCGTAAGTGGGCGTGAGGCCGGCAGTCAGGTTGGTAGGCCTTGACCCTCTAAGGGCTTTCGCGCCATGGGTTAAAAAAACCACAATAGTTACCTTACTAATGTAATCGGCAAACATATTAGAGCATGAATGTTGTAAATATAATATTTACATATTGATACTTATATAATTGAAATTGCTCATCATTGCAGTATATACACAGTATTTTGTGTGACAAAGCAAGTGAGCAGCATTGCGTGGAGAACGGAGAGAGAAAGTATCTGATCCGAGAAATATATTTATGTAAATATTTTATTACGTTCTTAAATCTACAGATATTTATGGAGCCAATCATGATAAAATTTCAAATGGACTAAACCTAATTATCTTTTTCCTCCAGCTAAGTTATATGTTTGCTTTTCATGTTCATAGGAACTCGATAAATGTTTTCCTTTAGTCCACGCTCCAGTGTTCTATTATTTTAAAAAAAAAAAATCATTTTTAACCAAGTGAGCGAGATCTATAGAAAATATTGTTGCGGCATAGTTCAATAACCCTCACACAACTGCACAACCCCATTGCACAAATGCAACTGACTCCGCTCTAACACTTTGCCAGGTTTTATAGCTCCAGTCATTGTTCTAGAATGGGGTGGAACTTCCGAGAAAAATCGCGGCGGCGAGATAAAGATGGAACATCTAGACATCACTCTGTCTCTTTCTCTCTCTCGGCAAGTGTCCTCAGTTCGAACGCGCCGGTTGCGGCTTGATACAGCTGCACAACAATGCCTCCGTAACACTATATAACGATGCGATTGACTATATTTAGTGTAAGAGGACGCCGGGGTAGCGCAGTGGTTTCGTTCGCGGCTCCTGTGCAAAGTGTCCCGAGTTCGATTCTCGGCTCTGAGTTGGCGATTTTAAGTGGGCCCCATCCACACCTTCACCTCTGTCTAGCATACGAGTGTCCCCTATACCCAGCGTGGTCCGGAATCTACAGTATAAGCTATAGGCCCTCTCGCTTCACCATTATCTTCACTATCACCCTATCATAGGAAGTAATGGGCTCTGGGTACCTCCACCTGAGAAATGGGTCCGGTTATCACGTGGTTGGGCGAGGTTACCCCGAAAGCTAAGTTTGCCATGTGGGGAGTGTGGGCAACCAACCAAGCATATTCAGTTTAAGATATTACATTTGCTAAAATTAAATTTCTATTTATTTCTAGAAGGGCATTAGCCCGAACAATAGTGCATTTTGCTTCTCTGTTTTTAATTTTTGTGTTATGTTTTTATGACACAAATAGCGATTCTCATGTGATATAAATCCATAGAGCGTTTGATCCTCTAGTGGTAAAGTGATAAAAGAATATGTTTAAAATTACCGATTTTTTAAAGAATATCTTTTTATTATTTTCACAGTTACTCTCTATTTAGCAAGTACATACTCGTAGAAGTAGTTTTATTAAAGGGGCAGCTCTACCTAATGTTTCAAATGAGGATGATAACATTTGGCATGTGCAAGTTTCACCTGTGATACTTCATCAAATGAACTTATATTTTAATTGCAGTTTTTAAACTTAAAATAAAATAATTTCGTAACTTTTACATTTAGATTTTCCGTATAGTTTTCATGACATATTACAACAGGCACTTCTACAGCTTCGTCTTCCGTTACTCAGACCTGGTCTGATTTTTAGTCAAGTGTCAGTGTATCAGTTTATGTTAAAGCAGTTAGTTCAATAGGTAAAAATTATATACATTATAAACCTCTGATTTAATTACCCACTGAGCTTTCATGACTCAGTTTTTGATAAATGAAATAAAATTATAAATAATTAAATTTAGATAACTTGTTATAATGACATTTTCAATAATATATTTTGTTGAGGAAACTACATATGCAATTAATTAAATGAGAAGCTATATTAATTAAACTATTCATAATACTGTAGCACTAGAGATGCAGTGTTATCGTAACTAAAGAAGCTAAATTTGTTTACAAAATATCTATAAATTTTGAAGCTACGTTAATACATCATTCTTTTAAAGAGAAGTAAGTTTGTTGGTGGTTTTAAGGGAGATTAACCCAGTTAGGCAGTTTTGCCACCATTGTTTTATTTTTGAAAGGATACAGTAATAAACACCTCAGCAGATGTTTCATACAAAAACTGTCAGTCTTTCCATACCTCCAAAATGACTGTAACTAAGCATGTTTAGAGTCAAAATATAACATCCCGTTTAATTGTTTTAGTTAATTGATGGAAATTAATCATTTCTCCACACTAGCCGTTTATAGGCTCTATCCATCCCGCTTAATGTATACCAATGTGTGAAACTGCCATTCAGAACAAGCATAGCACTTCATTTTATTACATAGCTGGTTTCAAGTAAATATCTAGGGATATAATTTTTAAATTATTTAATGGAAAGTTTGAAATAAAACGAAAAATCGGATCCTTGTTAGAAATTCCTGTATTTTAAATTGAAAAACTTTAATTCGCATATAAAATTCTAGCGCTAGATAGTATATTGAATATACATATATTTGAGTCTTTAAAACTTAGGTACAACAAATAAATATTTTATAGAAAGCTGTCTGCATAACCTCTTTAAGTATGTATCATTTTTTCCTTCAAAAATGTTAAAATTACGCCAGGCTTCTAAATTGAGAAATAATTTGGAATGTATTTTATTTTAAAATTTAAATGCCAGAGTAAATGCAATGGAACTTACATATCTGTCCAAGTTTTTACTTCTGCATTCAAGTGTTGATGTTCGCATACCAGAAAATTAACAGAACATTTCCTAGGACTTAAAAATGAATTAATTTTACAACATTGTACAAAGCTTTATGTATCTCTAAACAAGAAAATATCTGTATTAAATAGTCTTATGTTTCCATTTTATCATATTTTCTTTCTCTCTTCTTCTATAAGCTTCTGATGTAGCCTTTTCTTGTATGCGTTGCTTGCTGAACGTCTCAATGAAGTGACCAACAGTGGACTGCCATCACACTGGTTTCCCAGCGGCCCTGATACCTTCTTTTCATCACTTTAATGTCTTGATGCAAGCACTGACGTTAGTCCTCGGTCACAACCCCCAAATTTTATGGGAATAAATCAAAGTGACGTCCTGCGCCGCGGTATAGCGGGCTAAGGCAGCATGCCTTGGTCCCTGGTCAGGGAAAGCGGCCCGGGTTCGATCCCACCCATGTGGTTGGGATTTTAGGTTCCATCGTGAGGAAAGCGGCCCTGGTCACGGAAACCAACATTCCGGCTGGGGGATACCGAGATGCTGACCACATCTTCTCCCTATATCGGTTGGATGATCGTCCACCTCTGCCGTGCGTAAGTGGGCATGAGGCCGGTTGTTGGGTTGGTAGGCCTTGGCCCTCTAAGGGCTGTCGCGCCAGTGGTTAAAATCAAAGTGACGGTTTAAAAAGTGTCTCTCTAAGCTTATCCAGCACCCTTTCGAATTTATTCAGAATGTTGGCTACAATAGAAGTAGTTCGTTCAATAATGATTGGCACCCCACCGCTATAACTCCTGAAAAAGAGCAGTTTAAAATATGTATCGATGTATGAGTGAAGCTAGGCGATAGTACTGTCTACTGCCACCAGATGATACTTCTCATAGATGGCGCACTGGTACAACATTTGTACCGTCTTATCAGTGAAACAACATGGAAGCAGATAACCACGGACAAAGGTGGACTGTGTGGTTTCTATGGATGGAAGGAGTGACTGTTTTAGACATCCACAGGAGGTTGTGGCCATATTTGGGGAAGCTGCACCAAGTCGCATTTCCATGTTTCGTTGGGTGTCCGAATCCAAATACGGCTGGATCTCTGCCGAAAAACGCAAAAACCATGTGGGCGTCCAGTAACTGCACACAAACCAAACAATACCCAACATGTCAATGCCCTGATATTGGAAAACAAGCGAATCAAATTTGATGAATTATTGCAGGCAACAGGTCTATCATGGGGAATCCTCCACAATATAACCCACGAAGATTCGATTATGAAAAAGGTGTGTACACAATGGGTGCCACATACCCTCACCATTGTGCAGGAACAGAAGCGTGTGAAGGTATGCTAATAGTTGCTGCAACAGTATAGTGCGGATCCAGAGGAATTCTTTGCGTAACTGGTTACCGTCGACGAGTCACGGTTTTTCCACGAGACTCCGGATAAGAAATGCCGGCCTATGGAGTGGAAGCATGCTGCGAACTCTCGTCCCAAGAAGCCACGGCCAGCATTACTCGTTCGGAAACACATGGTAACTGTGTTCTGGGATCAGGAAGGCATACTGCTGGTGGATTGCCTCCCTCCCAAAATGACCATCAAAAGTGAGTGACAGCAATTCAATGCAACAACTCCGCCGAAGCATTCAACAACGCCGGCATCAAAAATGGGTCCGTGATGTTCTCCAACAAGACTGCATGACCACATGTCAGACGCCAGTCCATGGCCACAATTCTTACACTAAGGTTTACAGTGCTGCCACATCCTCTATATTCACCCGAATTGGCTCCTAGTAACTACGACCTATTAGACTCGATGAAAGGGGCCATACAGGGTAAGAAGTTCACCACTAATGACGAAATTGATCCATCAGTAGCACCGGTATATCACCAAAGAACAGTTTGCTACGCGAATACGGAAGGTACCAGAACGATGGAACAAGTGAACAAAGATTTAGCGTAGTACCTGTAATATTACCTGAATGAGGTTCTCACTAAATGGTTCCTGTGAACAATAAAAAGAAAGGTTGTGGTGCAATAAAGTTTTGAACGTCCCCGGCATATTTTGGGTGCTTCTTTTTGACCAAAAACTTGGTATCAATCTACCTACATAATACCCAAGCCTCCACTCCAGTGTCTGTCATGTTTTATTCATCACATCATTGGAATCAAAGATCAGTTTTAGAATATCAGGTCCAACAAACATACCTTTCTTCACTTTTGCTTCTGCTAAGTGAGGAAACTTCTTGCACATATACTGTAAACTTTTCCAATCTTTGGATAAAGTTTTGTCAAACGGTCTCATTAGATCTAATCTGATGTGTAGAGGTGGTAGCGAAATTAGTTGCGTATCCACGAGCTTTCTCTACAGAATGTTCTGTTCTGCAGGCTTTAAAACTTGTCTTCCAGGGCAACGTTTCCTGGACCAAGTTTGATCTCGTGGTGTACATTAACCCTTCTTACCTATTTCAACAGTGTAAAATATACCTTAGAAAGCGCTAAAATTTCAAATTTTTAAACATTTACCTGTGAATTGTAAGGAAATGTTGGGTGATAGAACTTTTTATTGTAATATTCGGATTCAGCACATTAAAAACGAAGATGATGATAATATTAAAAACAATAATAAAAATAATCACCACCACCACCACCACCACCACCACCACCACCACCACCACCACCACCACCACCACCACCACCACCACCACCACCACCACCACCACCACCACCACCACCACCACCACCATCATCAACAACAACAATAACTTTTCTTCTCCTACTAATAGGTAACAATTCCAAGTAAGAGTTTTTTCCCAATTTAATGTCTAAGCCACACTGTGAGTATATGATCCTGTCAGAAACAAAGTTACAAATCACAGTCTTCTTGTTAAAAATGTTGTAGATGAGTAAACTAGGTATTTCTGTTTCGATTCTGTTTTGTAAAGGCATAAATCTAACGTACATTTCATTTTGTATGCTTTTAGCTGGCTAGAAGAGCAAAGAATTTAAAGCTTCCATTTGATTGTTTAGTATTTGTCTCAGTTTATCGATGTTCTTATTGTTGAAATATTTGAACATAAGCAAACGGGAGATATTAAACACGACGTACTGTAGCTTAGGATTCAACAGAATCTAATGTATGGATAATTTGCATATTGGTATCTCGTACGCATGTAGCAATAATTTGAAAGGGAGTGTAAACCTAGAATATCTGCTACTGCTGATACAGACTAATACCCTTTAATGGATATGTGACATCCTCTCCGGCTTCTGAAATAACAGCCGATAATGGTTGTTTATAAAATTTGTTCCCCACATGATATTCAGTGGTATGCTTATCACAACTTCCGTTTTGATATTGCTTCTTGGCAACCTCCGATAGCTAAATCTAATTTTTTGTTTCCAACAATTCTTATTGTGTTGGATATTTTGTAACGTGCTCGGTTGCATCGGGTTTCTACTTTGGATAAGTACTCTCATTGTGTTTCATCTTTCTTTCGCCTTCCGTCTAAATACAGAAATTATTTCTTATCCTACGATAGGTAAAATGTGTAGATAGTGCACACATTCACATAAAAATTACACAGAAAAAGGCTAGTTATATTTTTAATTCTTAGAAACCCTCTAACATATTCTGTTGATCTTTAATGCTTTATTGTCATTAGGAAGCAGACGTAGATGTTCAACTTTCTGTGTGTAGAGCCTGTAAGCTATCAAGTCCTCCGTCATGAATTTGATAGTACAGGATTTTGTGAACGTAGAAAACCACAGATGTGATGGAAACTTACTTCAGAAAAAGGCAGAGCACATCTAAGTGTATATTTATGTTAAATATTGTTTTCTTAACATTAGTGCCTACAAAATACCTCTAATGCTAAATAGAAATAAGACTTTATAAGCTAAAGACAATGCAGTGCTGCCTAATGGAAGTGAGACATGGAAAAAGGAGAACAGTTGGATATAAGTGGCCGAGAGATAAGAACCTAAGATCAGTTACGGGATATAAGAGAGAAGATCGTATTAGAAACAAAGTAATTAGAGAAGAATTGTTTTTTGTTTTCAATTTAAGTCCTCCAACCTTAAGTCATATCGGACGATGAATGAAATGGGTGAAATGCTGTTCAAATGCGTCCGGTGTCCATAGAGCTTAAGAGTTATCCGACATTCGTCCTTCAGGATAAGGGAAAACCCCGGAGAAACCTTATCCAGGTAACTCACCCTAACCGAGATTCGAACTTGGGACCTCTTGAACGCGAGGCAGACATGCTACAATCCACGCTACCGAGGCGGGCGAATTAAGGGTGTAACCATTAATACAGGAAATACAAAGATATAGAAACAAATGGATCGGAAACCTTCTTCGCATGACAGAAGAAGGAATACCAAAACAAACTCTTAATTATAGTTCTAGAGGACGAAGATTAATAACAAAGCCCAGAAAAGATGGCTACTTAAAATATGAGACCGGAACAGGCTAATGCCTAATCCCTGAGGGAAGGACAAGAACAAAAGCGCTAGACGACGGTCTGGATCGTTCTTAAGTAAGCCTTATATCAATCTTAGTCGACATATTCTCAGTTTTAAATGTTACATCATACGACTCAAGATCTGTGTGAGGAATTCAGTTTCATAGCTGCTCTTTGCTTTAATTTTGGCTGGCTTTGGGCATACGTCTGAGCAACTGACATTTAATTTTCAGGAGTTGTAAGAATAGTTTTTGATACATTACCGAAAACCTTGTCTAGTGAGATTTGTTGCACAACCTATACATTGTGAGTCTGGATGGAGGAAGTGTTTCCAAATTCCTACGCTAAAGTTTCTTTAACTCATTCGCAATTTCCTGTCTTCCAACAATATTCCACAATCCAGATCCGCTGATGTTAGTTAAATCACTCCCCATTGTGAAACAAGATTGAAAACAACGAATAAAATGGACAAAAGACAAACGAATGGACAATAGATATACTCAATAAGATATTTAAACTTAATGATGAAATAAATAGGCATACAAATCATAATTATTTATCTTAGTCCATAAAAGTTACTAATCATCCACTTTTATATTTAATTCAGTGACTGCTTATTGCTTTCCTTAGAAACACTTTTTTCAAACATGTTTTTATCTTTATACTTTTATGTTTCATAGTTGCAAAGACCTTATGTTTTATTTCATTCATGTTTATTAGGAAATATTTTGGTTTCATTAGACGTGTCGTTGTAGACACAAATAAAATACTTAAAATATTAGAGACCTTATTTAGTATTTTTAAAATGTCATACTCAAAATTTCAGTGTTGAAAAAGAAAGCGTCTGAAATTTCACACTAATAAGAAAAAACCTAAAGGAAGTGCTTAGTACCATAAGAACGCTCGCCTTAGTAGCGTAGATGATAGCGTGTCTGCCTCACGTTCAAGAGGTCCTGAATTCGAACTCAGTCAGGGTGAGTTACCTGGATAATTTTTCCGGGGTTTTCCCTTATCCTTCAAGACGAATGTCGCGTAACTGTAGGCTACATGGATCCTGGACTCATTTAAGCATCATTTCAGCCAATTCATTCATCGTCCGATATGACTTAACGTTGGAGGACGTAAATTACAAAGAAACAAGTTACGTTGGATATAAAATGTTTATGTTAATGATATCCATTATTTTGTCATTTTTTTCAATTTAGGTCCTCCAGCATTAAGTCATATCGGACGACGAATGAAATTGGGTGAAATGATGCTCAAATGAGTCCGGGTTCCATGGAGCTTAGAGTTACCCAACATTCATCTATCAGGATAAGGGAAAACCCTGGAGAAAACCTTATCCAGGTAACTCGCCCTGACCGATATTCGAACTCGGTCGTCTTGAACGTGAAGCAGACAAACTACCATCTACGCTAACGAGGCGGGCATTTTTTGTTCAATGCGCCCTTGCCAACAGCTAATAATTTACAAAACGCAATTGACGTAGCATAGTTCTGCTAAAAACTACTAGAGCCAATTCCCAGGATTGAACTAGCCTATGCAGCCCGCCCATATCACTGCCGTGTGTTTAACTGCAATTTCTCCGTTGCATTCTGCAACTGTTTTAACGCACGAAGATATATCTGCTTACGCTGAGGACGGGACAGTCGGCCCTGCATAATCTTCGCACCAGTGTCTACTCTACGAGTGTGAATGTGTTCAATGGAGCTATAAGTTATTTTTCGATTAACAATCATGAAGTAATAAATGCTCAAAAGGGAAACATTTTGTTTAAGAATATAGCTTAAGAAAAGAGTTCCAATCCGACTTTTGCCTTCCACTAAGATCATCAACAAAAGATTTTAGCGTTTCAATATACTCACCTTAACATTTTAAAACTATTATTATTTTAAAACATAAATAGAAGTAATGCATTTTAAATGAAATATTTACATAACCTTTAGGTATACAAAATGCTAGCATAATTAATTCTTTAATGTTATATATAGCCCAAAATAGAATTAGGAACGATGTAATAAACGGCATGGTACAATAAGTAATTTATGATTCCAAGTGAAAAATAAATAATTCTGAATAAAAATGTTTTGATATAAGGCTGTTTCAAGCCCTAAGTGTTTTGTTTTAAGTACATGGCAAATGGTCAAATTATTCCAAGAATGACTGATAATCCTTTTACAAAAAGGCTATATATGTAATTTTCATGGACAATATCTTGATCTGTGTTGTTGACTAACTCAAGAGTCTAAAGGTATGAAATACTTAAATCTCAAAACACTACTGTATGACGTGACCAAGTTATTTTATACTGGCAGAGAAAGCAGTGGTGCTGATAAAGCAATAATTTGCTGACAGTATGCTCTTTGGCCAGTATTGCATGACTTTATCCTGGCAGACAGTTCTCCATTTTGTTTACGCCGACAATTAGTGGTGCTCTCTATTGCACTGGACAGGGCTTTAATCCAAAACTCCGCCATCATTTAAATCTTGCTTGGTTAACTCGCTGGGGTGATGTCAATTCCCTTTGTGTTCGATAGTGCACTCCAATCAAATGCTAGAGAATCCCCTGTAAGTACTTTCCTGTGGATATCACGATGGGTTGCTCGTATAAAGGGCGTATCGGAAGTGAATACACTATGTTTACGATGAGAGTGGTAGGAGGGAATGACAAGTTTTCACTATAACATTCATATACCTTCCTCTTCAATTCATTTATCCCCATGATTGTTCAGCAAATTTTTGATAATGAATCCTTTAATTTTCTGTAGCCCTTACATATACAGGCGGAAGCTGCACAACGGAGAAAAACATCTGAAAGTTTTGATTGTTATGATGGTTCTAACTTAGAGAACGGCATGTATTTTTCTCGGCCCAAAATCCGTTGTGTAACTCCTTGGAAGGAAAATAAACCCTGTCCCCGTGTGTCTTAAATTAGGGCACATAAAAGAAATTTAGAACAGATGTCATTCATTGATTAAATACTAATCTACTGCATTCAGTATATAATTATCCAGAGATAAATTTTACACCCACAAATGAATTTTATAGAAAAGATCTAAAAGGCATAACAAAAAACAGAAATAAGTTCTTCAGGAAATATCTGAAAGTCAAAACAGGCAATCGTGTAAGGTAATTGATGGAAGTGATTCATTTCTTCACTCTAGCCGTATATAGGCTTAGGTACTGGATTGATAGAGTATCAATTAACTTAAATGGACTCTATCAATCCAATACCTTAGCCTGTACACGGCTAGTGTGAAGAAATTAATAATTTGCATCAATTAACTTAAATAATAAGAATTAAATAATAAGAATTAAATGATGAAGCCTGGAACACAAGTAGGTACTTACAACAGTAAGTCACCACAAACGGTGTATCTCGGATACGAGAGCCCCTAGTGGTCTACCAGGGAAATATATGAGTCAATTGGAGAATTTAATGGCATGACTGCAAATTGATCATGGTAGCTCAGTGGATAAGAGCGACTGGACGGAAACCATTACATCCGTAGTTCAAATCCCGGTCATGGCATTGAAATTTTCATGTTGACTCTAACAAGACAATTGTGTATACAGGTATGTGAGCCAAATAAACTGATACTTCATGCAAAATATAAAATAGGACGATGAAGATCATAGCTGTGAAACATTGCATAAATAGACAAAAGACGAAAAGATTATCTAAATTTATGCCGAATTTCACGTTTACCTATTAACTATTTTTATGCTCTCAAAACACAGTTTTTATTATTTGCATTAATATGTATATTGAAATAATTTATGAACAATGAGCTGTTTACTTTAAATTTGCGAATGCGAGTGTGAACTAATCTCTGTTTTCTAAAGAGTAGGTATAAGACAGCTTGTAATATAAAAAAATGACAAAGGTATGTGCAGTATTTTGATGAATGCCGCCCAAAATAACTACCGTCATACAGTTCGTTGATAAGATGTGTTAATTTCTGTAAAGCGCAATCTATTAAATTAACTTCAAATCTTAAAAATATCAATGACCTAATAAAACAGCTTTACATCTTACCTATGATTCTGAATCCTATTGTTCTTAATAAAATACACAATTGAAAGTTTACCTGAGATTGTCACGATGGCTCCCATGATTTACTTAATTGTTACATGGTAAAAGAATTAGCTTTGGTGTATTAACTTTCCTCTTAATATTTACTATACAAAGTAGAATCATTTAAAAGTGATTAGTATGATATTTGTAAATAGCATAGCTGCTTTTAAAATTGTTTGGACCAAACATCATGCCCCATTCCAGATAGGATCCGTTCCGTTCCCATCAATCAGCATCTGTCGATCTCTTCCTCGGTCTTCCTATGTTTCTTTTGCCAGTTAGATCATAGTCGGTCACTATTCTAGGCAATCTGTCCTTGTGCAACAAAATGTGACACACACACACACACACACACACACACACACACACACACACACACACACACACACACACACACACACACACACACACACACACACACACACACCATAAAGGAAACATCGTGTCAAACTTATTTTTACCCAACAAAAACAAAAAGAACAAAAGAAAAGAAAACATATACACAGAGGAGGAAAGAAAAATATAAACACAGAAAGCAAAAGAAAGCATGTACACATTGTGTAGTGTTTAACGCCCACTTTTACTACATTCGGCACCGCAGGCGGTGACACTGATGATACATGACATGAAGATGGAGCACCGGTGGAATGAGATGGCGGGGGAAACCGGAGATCCTGGAGAAAAACCCGCCCCAGCGCCGTGTGTCCACCACGAATCTCACTTTGCGGTCGCCTGGGATCGAACCCGGGCCACCTTGGTGAGAGCCAAGCGGTCTAACAATTGAGCCACAGCGCGGCCCCACATGTACACAGAACACCATCTTCTTCAATTCTACAAATCCACTTTACATGACGTCTCCAGTTTTTACATTTTTGAAACATGGTTTGTAAATCGTAAATGTCATTATTTTAATTGCAAAGCGTATATTGCTAGGCGTCGGCCTCACGTTCAAGAAGTCCGGTGTTCGAATCTCGGTTAGGGTGAGTTACCCGAATTAGGTTTTTATGGAGTTTCCCTTATCCTGAAAGTTGAACATCGGGTAACCCTAAACTCCATAGAACTTGGATACAATGGAGCATCATTTTATCCGTTTCATTCGTCCTCCGATATTACTAAATGTTGGAGAACGTAAATTACAACAAAAAAAGGAAAGCCCAGTGTTACTTTACTCTGTCAATATTTGCATCTTCACTCGCCTTAAATGTTTATATATTACTGTTAGTATCTATATTTCCTTTCAAATGCATATAAAAATGAATTTTGTAATAAATGAGATGTTATAGATAGATCGGTTATTTGAAGGCTCCTTCAAGTGCTTTTTTTTAAAAAACTAGAAGTGAAATTATGCTGATATTACTTTAATGTCTTTTAATATACTGATGAAGCTGTAATTGCAATGTATTATTCTTCAATCATAAAAAATTTCATTCATCTAATAGCTGCACTTACTGGTTTAAGGTGACATTTTAGGATTCTATAATTCTGAACGTGTGTTTCTGAAAAGTATACCGGAGATAACCAAATTACTGGCACGTACATATACACATTCATTCCATTACAATATTCTCCCAGCAGTTTTCAAGCTATTCGTAACTTTTTTAAATTTTTCCCATATAAATGCTTATTTCGACTAATGAAAATTTAAGATATGTGTTGGAAACAGATTTTTATAAATGTTTCAGTTTTGTAAAAACGAAAATAAGGGTATAAAATAACAAAATGTAAATTTAATGTTTAATTACATATTCTAATTAATATTTATCTAGTGATAACCAATGCAGAAAACTGAATCCAAACGTTTAAATAATAAGTATCTAGAATATTTAAAAACTCCTGTAAAATTAGTTTTCATTATGAGCAATGGGCCCCAAATACTGTTTGTCGGCTTGGATACCTCAGTAGGCTAGGCGCCTACTAGGGGCCTACCCATCACAGAACGATGGCTTTAAGTGGTTAAAAGCGACATTCCGATCCGGCGTAGAGCCGTACTGACTTTCAGTTACACTGCTGTATTCGCTCGTTTTCTTGTTTACGGAAAAGCAAAACATTGATAACGTTAGAGTATTTGGGAGCGGTGCGTATGGTATGAATTGTCAGCCAGTTAATGATTAGCGTAATTACAACGTAAATTAGTATTGCAGCCTCCCGTTGGTCGCTTGACACAAAGAGATTTTGATTTTCTCTTCTTTCTCCATGTTACAATATTCAATCACTTTGTATATGACGGCCGATGTATGACACGTTGCGTTCAGAACACATGATTACATCTACAGTACGGCCGCTGCATCTCCAGCTCTGGCGTTGTGCGGTTGCAGGCGGTGGAGGGGGAAGGTTAATAGTTCAACGTACAGTAATGAGCAATTGAAAACATAACCACAAAATTATTCTTGGAATGTAATCATAGGACTATATATTAGTTTTAAAACACTGAAATCCAACTTGCAATTTCACTATCAGCAAATATATTCGTTACAGCGCCACTCTATTCCTATATTTTCTTCACGCCTTTTACGCACGCTAACTGCTTCTGTTGGCAGTCCTGGGACTGTCTGCTAGCGCCAATCAGCATTGACACTGCTTGGCGTGGCTTCCGAATCCAACACCGTGTTGGCACTTTAAATTTTTGGGTATCGCGTGGCTACAGTTGCTTTTGGTGCTTGCGCTGGAGAAGTTTGTTTGCTGTAAGTGGGCCAATTCCGATTCTCAGTGTTTGTAAATCCTATTATTATATCTATTATAATAATGTGATTACTTGTTAGTGAAATACGCAAATGCGTGAAATATTTAAAATACGCATTTTCCTCTGCTTGAAATTCCCGCTAAAGAGCTCACAACAGCTTACTCTCCAGGCGAGTGCCAAGAGACCTTGAATATTCTTTGTTCTCGCCGACCAGTACAGCTCTGCTGGGTTCCTGGGCATGCTGGGCTCAGAGGAAATGAACTAGCTGATAGGCTAGCCAGGGAGGGATTGGCCAACGCCAATTATTGGTCTCGAACCGGTCCTTGGTATTTCTCAAAGAAGGGCCAGATGTGATATCCTTGATTGGGTATCACTTCAACATGGCACTTCATGGCGTAATATTGCTACAGCTAGGCAGTTTCGGTCTGAGTGAGTGAGTGTGTGGTGTTTAGGGCCCGTCGACAACAAGGTCATTTGGGCCCGAAGTCAACACTAAAACCTAAAAGCTACCAAACATTTAGCTAAAAAGGTAAAATATAGTAAAACACTCAACTGTTAAAAGGACATAAAAACCATCTAAAGACTAATAATTTAAAATCTCTAAAATTAAGAAATATAAAACACAAGTCACACTTGTTTATTAAAACCGATTTCCGCAACAAACCGCAGTACCTTAACCACGGCCACTGGGTCGTCACCTAAAACACCGTGCAAGCTAGTCCCCAAGCCGAAAGACTGGCGAACGCGGGCGTGCTGCGGGCAATCCAGCAATATATGCCGCACAGTGAGGCGTACTGCACACGGAGCACACACAGGGACCGGCTCCCCTCTTAACAAATGCCCATGAGTCGCACGTGTGTGTCCAATTCTCAGCCGGGTGAGTATCACCTCGGCTCGCCGGTTATCCCTGCAGGAAGTCGGCCAGGGTTGTACGCTCTCCTTTATTGCCCGGAGTTGTGTGCCTACCAAAGCTGTCCAGGATTGCTGCCAAGCAGATAGGAGTTGGCGAATGAAGAAACGTTGCACATCCTGGTATGGCCCCGTAGTTGTTAAACTCCGGGGCAAACGGCAAGCGGACTTAGCAGCCGTGTCCGCCTCCTCGTTCCCTGAAATCCCCACATGGCCTGGGGTCCAAGTAAAAACAAAATGGTATCCGCGACTGAGCATTTTCGAGATCTGGGCCTGTATGTTTGAAACAAGGGTGTGAGCGGCAGTGTGCTGTTGCAACGCCTGAAGAGCACTTAGAGAGTCAGTGCAGACAATAAAAGAGCCAGGAGCTAACTTGCAAATAAAAAGGAGCAAATAGAGGATGGCACACAGTTCTGCTGAGAAGACCGAAGTGGAGTCTAGAAGGCGAAATTTATGAGGCTCACCGTTAATGACGAACGCGCAACCCATAGTGCTACCTAACTGAGAACCGTCTGTAAAGACCGGAACATAGGGTAACGGCCCAGTAGTTCGGCAAAAAGTTGTTGGAACACCGAATGTGGAGTAGCGAGTCTAGAGTTGCTGGAAAGAGCGAGATCGAATCGCGCACAATCGAGCTGCCAAGCAGGATAAGGGCTGATGGACGACCTCTCCACGCGAGGCATTCGGAGGCCATGCGAATGTAGGAGATCCCGAAATCTTATTCCCATGGGGCGTGTCCGAGAACCAGGGCGCATATAACGGTGGACTAAATCTGGACACAGAAGTGGTTTGAAACAAGGATGATTGGGATAAATTGCCAATTTCGAGACGTATGCGCAGAGTAACAGCGAACGACGAATATGGAGTGGAGGTTCGCCTGAGTCTGTATGCAGACAATCGACTCAAGTGGTGCGGAAAGCTCCTGTGGCAAGGCGGATACCAGTATGATGCACGGTGTCTAAAAGGCGAAGTTTATAGCCGGTCGCTGCGCCATAAATAAAACTGCCATAGTCCAGCTTGGACCGAACCAAAGAGCGGTACAGCCTCAACATTACCGTGCGATCGCTCACCCCAAGATGCTCCAGATAATACCTTTAGCACCCGCAGAGAATGATCGCAAGAGCCTCGAAGGTGACGAATGTTGTTCTCCCAGTTGAGTTGTCGGTCCAAGTAGAGGCCCAAGAACTTCAGGTGCGAGACAAATGGCAGGGGTGTGCCGTTCAAATGAAGATCAGGAGGTGGGTGAATACCTCGTAGGCGGTGAAAGTGGATACACTGTGTCTTCGCAGCTGAAAGGCGGAAGCCGGTTTGAAGCGCCCAAGCTGCTAGCTGGGTAATGGTCAGCTGTAGTTGGCGCTCAATGTGATCTATGTTGGCAGACCTTTAATAGACTGCGAAGTCGTCGACATAGAGGGATGATGGAATTCCACTTCGAACGGCACTAGTGATGCCGTTAATCGCTACGACAAAAAGGGTGACGCTCAAAATCGACCCTTGAGGTACGCCGTTCTCCTGTATCCGCTCCCGTGATATCGTGTTTCCTATGCGGACCCGAAAACGGCGAAGTTTTAAAAAGTTGCATAGGAATTCGGGTAGATGACCACGAATACCGTAACCATGTAGGTTACGGAGTATGCCGTACCGCCAAGTGGTGTCATAGACCTTCTCCAGATCGAGGAACAAGCCCGCGGCATGCTGTTTCAGTAGAAAGGCATCGGAAATATAGCCCTCAAGGCGTGTTAGATTATCGACACTTGAGCGATGGCGACGAAAACCGCATTGCAAGTTGGACAGATGGTTATGTTTTTCTAGCCACCAATTTAACCGAGCGTTTATCATTCGCTCGAAGGTCTTACAGATGACACTCGTCAGGCAAATGGGGCGGTGGCTAGATGGAAGTGTGCGGTCCTTTCCGGGTCGAGGGATGGGGATGACAATACCCTCTCGCCAGGAGGAAGGGAAAACCCGCTCATGCCAAATGCGGCTATAGATATTTAAAAGGAAACATAGCGCCTCAGTTGGAAGATGTAGCAGCATCTGTCGGTGTACGTCATCGGGACCTGGAGAAGAATCCTTTGCTAACGCCAGAGAATGGGCGAGCTCGGCTGCTGTAAAAGGTTGGTTGCACGGCTCGGTGCAGTCACTATTACAATTAAGTGGTACCCGCTCCGCCTTTTCCTTAATAGGCAGGAACAGAGCGTCATAGCGGGCAGTTAGGCTAGTAGCAGCAAATGTGGTAGCTAGGGCTTCAGCTATGTCCTGCTCGGTGGTGCACATGGAACCGTTGATGGCAAGGCCGGGAATTACCGTCCGGCGATACTTGCCATACATCCGCCGAACAGCTGACCATACTTGTTGGGTAGAGCTGCGCCCGGAAAGCGAAGACACATAGGCTTCCCAAGATTTACGCTTTGCGTTGCGCAGTATAAAGCGTGCCCTAGCGCGAGAACGTTTGAAGACGACGAAGTTCCCTTCCGTTGGGTGCCGCTGAAAAACGCGTAAAGTACGTTTTAGAAGTGTTGCTGGCCTGTTGACAGGGCACAAAATCCTAAAGAGACACCTGCATGTGTGAAACTTAGTGCAGACTCCACATGCAAGAAGTGCGGTGGAGAGGATGAGTCTTCTCTGCATAATTTGATTGAATGTGAAGCAGTTGCTACACTTAGACATTTTACTCTGGGCTCAGACAAACTGAGACCAGATGATATGAGTGCTCATCCAAGACTTATCCTGTCCTTTTTGGAGGCCACGGGACTTGAATAAGCACTCCAGTAAGAGGGTAACAATGGGCCCAATATTCAGCCTAGGTGCAAGGGACCGAAAGGGCTCAAACCATTTACTTTCATTCATTCAACAGCCCACTGCCCACTCTCGAGAAATGTCAGAGCCGGAGAACGGCCGGCCGAACTGTATATGCACACACTGTCTCGTGTGTTGATAGGCTTGTGTAAACAACTCTGTTCCTACGCATTTCTTCCGATACGCTTCCACGCTTTGCCACATAGTACATCTATTGGCATTTAAAAGAACTACCAGACGAAATTCCGGCACACCGAGGTAACTATCTGGTCTCAGCAACAAACAAAATATTTTTAAACTTTGTTAAAGCGCAGATTATGGAACTAGCTGTATAATAGGCCTAAAATTGGAGTTTTGAGTGATCCTTTTATATTTTCACTGTATTAAACTTCACTGTAGCAGATAGGAACAGGTAAACCTTACAGTATTCGTTAACTAATAAATTTAATTAAAGAAAAATGTATGTTTGACTAATAGAATTTGTAGTTACCTTTAGTGTTCTCATAATTCTAGAAGGGAAAGTAAAATTAAATAATATTAAAATATAATTAACAATTAGTGTATTAATTTCGCTGGTGGAGCGCACTAAGACACTGTATCAGTTATTGGATTTCTTTTCTTGTTACTTCTTCACTACAACTGTGTTTGTACCAGTGGCAAGGCAAGAGAAAAACGAATTAAAAACTTGCCTTGAGAGCCAGGCTTGTAACGACGTGAAAAGGAACTACCGCAGTGTGTTAACTTTTGTTTCAGCGAGGAAGGAAGTGAAAGGCATCATGGGTCGCAGCCAACTTTTGCTGCCTAGTGTAACTATTGTCACCAGACCGGCGGCGTTGACATTCTCCCCTTCCTGGGGTCGCATCTTGATAGCTGCGTGCTTTCCGGCAACAGCATTTTTGGCTTTTAAAATTCTGGGGACCGATAAAGTGCGAGCATTCCTTGCAATTTACAGTGGAATGTAGGCTGTTTATA
Organism: Mantis religiosa; assembly: GCA_030765055.1. NCBI lineage: Eukaryota > Metazoa > Arthropoda > Insecta > Mantodea > Mantidae > Mantis > Mantis religiosa. The sequence continues at coordinate 137,857,464 of CM060957.1, forward strand.
CCAATGAATCTGTGAAGATCTTTAAACACAAAATGTTGAACTAATAAACATGATCTGGTTCTTATAAACAGGGGATGAATTAAGACCATTGAAACTAAGTAAAAATGCTGAATATAATGCAACTGTCAAAAACACTAATACTTATCTTAAAATATACATTTTATACCAAAAGTATGTAATTAAATATTTTTATAATTGAAATAATCAGATTCAGAAGATTTAAATCAATGTTTTCGAAAAATCCTGTAGCAGTGCTAATTCTGTAATAGTGCTAAAAGTTTTGCGGATCAGAAGATGTTAGGTCGAACATTTTATGACCCTGGCATGTTGAATGGGCATCAATTTAATAAATAAAAGTTGTTAAGTCATCCTTTCCGCATTAACCGTTTGGTGGTACAGCTGCACTGTGCCACCCAAGTTATTTGATATCAACTGTTGCTATATTTTAGATTTGATATTTAGACATTAGATATTTTTAGACATTCCTCAAGTGCACCTTCAGAAAGTTTATCTGTACTTCTCAATACCAGGGTACTCTTTCACTCTTTTTTGCAATATTTATATCAAGAAAGGATCAATGGATATATTTCCCTTCCAAATGGCTGAAACAAATCAAATATTCATTACAGAAGAAGCCTATTGACGTTGTCCATGTCAAACATTCACTGACCGATAACGGGAAGCATGATGGCACTTCAGTTGTTGAAGTTTTAGATTTCAAAGGTGTCCTCAACCATGTTCTTGTAAGAAGTATTCCTGAATTCACTTTAATTCTGGGTGTGTATTTACAAAGATGATGTGTACCAGAAGTTCGTCACACAATGTCTTCTTCACTTTATCGTCCCCAGTCTCTTTTGAGGAGAGTAGTGAGTTTGCAAGCCTTACACAAGGCATATGAAATTGCTAAAAGCACACCAGATAGTCTTCGGAAGATTAAAATCGAACGATGTTCGTTCACTACTGGAACATGTCACTCAGCCAGAAGTTACCATATTTTATGACACAATGATATATGGAGGTGATACAGTTCATAATAGAGGTGTATTTGTGAATGTGTACATATTATAATATTGTATAATGGAAAAATTCTAACATTGAGGCTCAGAAGCTGTTAAGTCAAGTGAAGTGAACTTTCCATCCATTTTAAATTAAAAGTTATGTCCTAATAATCAAATATCCTGTCCAACAGGCTACATATGTCAAACCGTGAGAAACTCTTCAAGACAGTACTTTGTACCTGCAAACCGACCCATCACATAGAATTCTTTCATTTTTGTTACTGCTTTTTGTATTTAAAATTACTTTAGAAAACTTTGAGCAGCTGTTCTGCACAATTTTGACAATGGAACTTAGCAGCTTCTGCTTCTGACCGCTCCAATTTGGATTAATATCTTTCATTAAGCTTCTAGCAATATCTTTTGCTTTTTATTAAAGAGATTTGTTTCTCCCATTGTGCTTTCAAAATAAAACAAGTCGAAATATCCGAAGAGAAACTGGGAAATATTCTGATATATTCTACAAGTTTATGTTCTTGGTAATACACTGGCGCCTGATTCGATTGAATTATAATACAAAACCTTGCACGAGTTGGAGCTTTACATTTCAGAGCATGGCATCAGGTGCCTAGCGGTGCCTGTAACATTAAGTCAGTCAGTAATTCACCTGTCAACATTGATTTTTACAAATGCTCGAGGTAAAAGTTTTTTGGTTATCAGGAGTATGTTAAATATTTCTCAGGTATATTTAAAAGAGGTGGAAATATTTCATGTATCAGTCTTTTGGAACGTGCATACACACCAATTAACTCCCTCAGGGAACGCAACATTTGTCTGGGAACATTTTCGTTCTTCATTCTATACTAAACCACACTATTTCGGACAGAAACAGGACATCAAGCTTACAAACAGGACCATACAAATTCCTTGCATTTTTACAGACTTCGCTTCGGCGGATATTGCTCTAATTATGGACAATCCATCAAATACACATTGGGAGTAGGTACTACTTTAGTGCCGCTTACGAAATAGACATGCAAGAGGGAATTCAAGTGATGCAGAATAATGTTTACCAATGCTTCCACAAAACTGGCAGATATTTTTAATGCAAATTTGGAGAAAGTCTTTATTGTGCATGGTAGCTGCAATGAATTATTGCTAAATTGATAGTACAAATAATTAATTTCTATTGGTTGGTGTGTTCTTAAAACATTGTTGTATTATTGTGTGAAAACAAAGAGAATGTTTATCATTTGAGAACTGGCTTTAACTTTTAGCTTAAATCATTTTAATATATTATATTTATACACTTCTTAAAAGCATTTATCCAATACGAATATTTTATATTTTAATGATAAAAATAATATATTTTTGTATATAAAATTAATTTCCAAACTTATATTTTCCTTCACTGTTGCAGCTAAACTTAAACAACAATTTAAATCCGATAGGTAGAGAGCTTATTGAATTTTACTCACAATTGTATAAATATATTTACTCGGAAATGAATATTTGAGGTATTCAGAAAAAAAGGATTATTTAGAAAATGATGTGTGCGATTGTGTTAGTAGCATAAGTTTGAAAGTTTGCAAAATATTTCAACCTACATTTTTACTAAATTTCCTGGAGAGTAGCGCAATAGGATCATGCTGAGTAGTTCTCCTCTTGTCCATCTTCTTAACCTGATACTCCTAATCAACAGAATTTGCGATTGTATAGTCGATCTTCTTTTTCCCCGTTATGGTATGTGTAGAACACGGAATTTCAAAGCCCCCTAACTTTTAAGAAACCCGTTATCTCTTTAGTCGACTACATTTTTGTACCAACAAAGATGTAGGTATATATGTAACCAAACTTTACCTTGATTAGCAAGAAGTAGATAACAAATATGTAAGAAAAGTTTGCATAAGAAAGTCATGTGAGAGCAATCATCAGTAACAATTGTTTTCTCAGGCTCGAAACAGAAAAGCAATATTGTTTATTGGCTTTATAATATTATTTAACATTTATAATAATTTGAAGAATACTAAAAGTATTATAATGTATAAATCAATCTTGAAAGTGAAATTGAAAAATAAATACGACTTTTGTATAGGGTGCATTGAATGACGCAGTCATAATGAAACATGTGGTTACTATGGGGAAGAAAATCAATAATCTTCTTTAAAAGAGGGCGCGTCAGAATAAGTGTGAACGTCGCAGAAGTAAAGAATCAGTTTAATCGTATATATACCAGGTGAGTCACCTGCCCCTATTCATTTTTGAATGTATGCATCGTGCTATGCGACATATGTGACTTACGCTTTTCTTGAATTCCTTGTACTAGATGATCTGCAGGACAGTTTATAGAGAATGGGTAGGTAAATCAGTTCATAAGTGTTGTATGGGGTAGAAAGCATTCACTATGTATGTCAATTCCAAAAACGTCATACCGAGATACACAAAGCTGCAATGGTAATTTTAGAGAGTTTACGAACTTTTATTCACTAGCGTACATTCCCACACCTTTAAACACCTCCCCCGCCCTGAAGGAACGACTTATTACATACATCAGTTGACAATAGCATAACAAAACAAAATGACAGATCTAGACAGTGGAAACAATTACATTTAAATCTTCAACGAACACGTGTTTTCATATTTGAGTTTGATTTATGAGTCACTATGTTTACACTCAAACTTCACTTACTTGTTGTTGTAAAATTGAAACGTTTTCAAGATCATTCGATCTCATCCTCAGCTGTTTGGTGACTAAATGAACCTTCCTCTTCTTCCACTACTACGGAGCTCCGATCACTCTGCCATCTGGTGTTAGGGGCACTAAGTTTTAAAACTTCATTTAATGCCGGGATTTCAAAATTTATAACTTCATCACGGTTTTTGTTTATGAATATTTTTTCCCAAATATCCAATTCTATGGGTGTACTTAAAGATGTTAACAGTTTAATGTTGTGGCAAATGTGGTTTTCTGTCCAAAAATGGTGTGAAACTGCAGATTTTTCTGTTTGTTTCAACTTAATGTTCCTCTGGTGTTCTGTTTGCCTGGTTAACAAATTTCTCTTAGATTTTCCTATGTAGCTTTTTTCACAGGTTTCACAATTAATCTGATAAATTCCTGATTTCAAATTGTTGGGGATTGTATTTTTCAGTGGTTTATTTAGCGGGTTCCGCAGACTGAATTTGTTTTGGGGTGCTATATCAAAAAATACCACACTCACACCACTTAAAAACACAAATTGGCAATATAGAAAATTCACCTACCATCCATGGGCTTTTAGAAAATTTGAACGAATCTTCAAAAGACTAAACTTAGAACTAGCACCCCAAAACAAATTCAGTCTGAGGAACCTGCTAAATAAACCACTGAAAAATACAATCCCCAACAATTTGAAATCAGGAATTTATCAGATTAATTGTGAAACCTGTGAAAAAAGCTACATAGGAAAAACTAAGAGAAACTTGTTAACCAGGCAAAAAGAACCCCAGAGAAACATTAAGTTGAAACAAACAGAAAAATCTGCAGTTTCACGCCATTTTTGGACAGAAAACCACAACATTCGCCACAACATTAAACTGTTAAAATCTTTAAGTACACCCATAGAACAGGATATTTGGGAAAAGATATTCATAAACAAAAACCGTGATAAAGTTATAAATTTTGAAATCCCGGCATTAAATGAAGTATTAAAACTTAGTGCCCCTAACACCAGATGGCAGAGTGATCGGAGCTCCGTAGTAGTGGAAGAAGAGGAAGGTTCATTTAGTCACCAAACAGTTTAGGATGAGATCGAATGATCTTGAAAACGTTTCAATTATACAACAACAAGTAAGTGAAGTTTGAGTGTAAACATAGTGACTCATAAATCAAACTCAAATATGAAGAATACTTCACTGTTAATAATGCTTCTACTTTTAATATTTATGACGTGTTTTCATTTTACAGCCATGTTATAAAATGCCAAAAATTAGTAGATGGTTTTCATTTCTGTCACAATTTACGGCAGTTGTTAGCTCATACAGTAATTTTAATGGAAAATTCAGTTTTTATTTGTATTAAAACTACCAAAACGACCTCAAAACGCTGTATGAAGCTGCAGAAAGCATGTTAAGATTCGAGGTGTGTGATGAGGTGCGCGGTTACTTGCTCGTATAGGAAGCAGCCCTCGTAAGGTAGCGTAGGCTAAATCGTATCATACAGGTCACTTCACCACTCAGCCTCTGCAATTTAGGTTCAAATCCTTGGTGGTTAGCTCAAAAATTTAATTACCTTTTGTTTCGTCTTTTCGGGCCTAAAATTTGAGATAATACACATTACATTTTATAACATTATAGGTGTATCCAATAATAGGCATGTGTATAAATAGTTATAAATATATAGTTCATAGTATAAGTTTTATTATAGTCGGTATTGTGCTACGCCCATTCAACCAAGTTTAATGTCGTCAAAATACTCCTAAAAATGAAAGCCAACTACGTATCGTGGTTTGCAACACCAGAGACGGTACAAATTGTAAGGGTCACAAAGTTAAACACGATCCCTAATAAAAGACAAAGATAGTCTGTAGTTACCCTTTAATTTAGTTAATTAACCTTTAAGTTTGACTTTCGCAGAAGATGGACGTAAAAGTTTTAGCTTGATTGTTGCAGAAAACGGACCTTAGAGCATTAATGCACTTTAAATATTATAAGTTCATTTGTGCTAAAACTTTGTGGGTTACTTTCTTCAAGAATTTAAATAAATAAATTTAAAAAGAAATCCAGTAATTTATTTTTATTGTAAATTATTTCATGAGGAGAAGAACATGTGTTCGAGAAAACAATTGTCATGTTACGGCTGAGAATTCATCGTCTAAATTAACACTAACAAAATTTAACGAACCTAAATTAAGAATTCAATTTTTTTTTACACAAATGGACCATATATAAAACAGCACATTAAATAAATATTGCACATCACATTTCTTTATCGCAAAAGTTTAGTAATATAACGCGGATACATATGCAATTATGAATTAATTGAGCGGTTTTGTTAGTCGAACGTATGCAATCTAGATAAATGCACGTTACATATTTTACTCTATTTGTTTAATATGAATCAATCTTTAAACAAAGGTTTAATGATTTCCATATGTGTTTTATATTACCATAGCAACTAAAGTAATTCATTACCAGCAAAGGTGTTTTATTTGGCGATGCTGGAAGTATATTCGTGTACAGTTAACTGGGAATAGGAGTTAAAAAGTCATAGAATTACATTTGAAATTCTGATAATGTTTTTCTCGTCTGTATGTGCATGTTTGAGCCGCGGGGTTTGTTTTCCTTTCCTTCACAACTGTTTGTAATAATGCCGCAGGTAGACCTGGCAAGAACAGAACAAGCAACAAAACGAAATAGTAGAATATATTAGCACAAACAAACCATGAGACCGCTCACCGTAGCTGACCCATACAGAAAATAATACTGCATTGCTATGTCACTATGGTAACTCAGGTTTGCATATTCAAGAAAGTTTTGTAAATGACATATAAACTATCTACCGGAAAAAGACCAACTCAGTGTGGAAATGTAACAAAAATTAGAGGAAGGAATAAAGTTTAGATATATACCGAAGTTGTCAAGTATATTTAACTTAATTGATGGAAATTAATAATTTTTCCTACTAGTCATATATAGGCTAACGTTTTTGATAGAGTCAACATGAAAAATTCAATGCAACGGCCGGGATTTGAACTACGGATCTCCTGGTTTCCTGCAGTCGCTCTTGCCCATTGAGCTACCATGGCCAATTTGCGTCATGGCATTAAATTCTCCAATTGACTCATATCCGTGATTCAAATCCCGGCAGTGCCATTGAATTTTTCATGTTGACTCTATAAAAACCTTAGCCGATATATGGCTAGTGTGAAGAAATGATTAATCTCCATCAATTAACTTGAATAATAAGAGTTAAATGATGAGACCTGGGACTCAAGTACTTATAATAGTAAGTCGCCACAAACGATGTATAACGGATGCAAGAGCCCCCAGTGGTTTACCGGGGAAATATATGAGTCAATTGGAGAATTTAATGTCATGACAACAAATTGGCCATGGTAGCTTAATAGGTAAGAGCAACTGGACGGTAAGCAGGAGATCCGTGGTTCAAATGCCGGACGTGGCATTGAATTCTTCATGTTGACTATCTCCCTCTAGGGGGGGGGGATCCGTCCCATTCAGCTGTCGCGGTGTGGGCGCTGGGGACCCCTGGCAGTCGTGGTATCTCTGACGTTACTAGAGGAACTTCGGGCTGAACATTCGAGCCTCTCCCTGAATGGAAGTTGTTCGGATTGGGTTGGACTCGAGGGGGCAGTGGTTACGGATACCCGTGGCAGATCGGGTACGACTCCGGGCGGGCTTGAGCGAAGCCATATATCCCCGCGTACTAGCCTGCATAGCTAGTAGGTGTGCTAGATCACCAGGCGCCCCCACCGAGGTTGTTCGGTAGCTTTCCCCTTTTGGATTTGGCACGCGTAGGTGTCGTATCCACCTCCACCCAGCTTGTGTTCTCGGACCAGATGGGAGGTCTTCTTAATCTTTTGGTCTTGCGCTACTGAGAAGCTCCACGGAGGCGCCGGGTGACCTTCGTGGACAATTCGGTAACTCCCTGGTACCCTGGTACAAAAGAGTGGTCACCGAGGGCTGCCTGTGCAGACCCTACTCGTAATGTTGACTCTATGTATTGTCAAGTATATAAAAACTCTTTATCAAATTAATTTTACAACAGCGCGTTCTTCTACCCTTTTCATGATAACACAAATAAAGAATTGGAAAAATGATTTACTATACTTTTCACTGCACGCACTAGAGGGATGGAACAAACTAGAGTGGTAATTAAATATTTAAAAATCAGCCGCTACTTGCAGACCTTTAAGTCGCCTTAAATTGCTTCCAAAACTGCACAAGAAGCAACTGAATATGATAGAATTCAAATTAAAGATTATGCATTAAATATACATTCCAGTTTTTAAACCGTCTACTCAATCAGTTCACCGTCACTTATAAACTAGTTCACTTTCTCCCTGTGACTTTCCTGTACACACACTAATGTTAACATTGTTTATTGCCGCTTCGCTTTGTTTTATATTCACTTCTTTATTTCGTAATGAAATACTCACGGCACTGATTCTTCTTGCAAATGGTTCACCCGCTGGGGAGTCGAACTCAAGACTTATGTATTTCCTTTCAATGACAGTAGTCACTGTTCATCACACAAAGGTCACAAATTCTTTGGAGAGAAGTGCACTCGTTAGCTCACTTAACTGTTTGCACATTTCACTAATTCACTCACGTCAGAATCTCCGAATGTTAGGAGATTACTCGCTTATACAGTCATATCAATTTCCACGGAGTTGCATAACATTCGAGAAAGCGGAAGTTCTAGTAGATTTTGATTATCTGGCGAGTGTGCTTACCTATTTACGCTACGCGAGTGCCACTCTTACTGTCCAGCGCCGACCTTACTAAAACTTTGGTCCATTTTCTCTTCCTCATAAATGGGCTGATGCTGCAAAACTATTTCAAATAAATAGTTTCAAATTGACCTTCATACTTTCTGCCATAACATGTTGGTTTCCAATATATTTTGTTAGAAGGGACAGGGAAGAAAATGTTACTGGACGTTATATAGTAACGTCACAGTTTACCGATCATCCCCGTCCTTTGTATAATACGTTGGTGATTGGACTTACCAAATATTTACCTGCCTGTCGATGACTAATGGCCGCTGTTGTTTAGAGTCATTGTACTGATGAGGACTTGAGTACAGGTACGTTGAAGCCAACTGCTTATAAGTCTCTATATTCGTTTGTCCTGACTACATTACTATATTCCTTCCGAATGAAGGGGAACCTGCGTTCCATTTGAGGAAAACGTAAGAGATGCATTTTACTTGCTCTGAAGCTATGGTATTTTTGAAAAATTCCTTTTTAATTTTTATTGGGGAAATAAAAAGATATCTAAGAGACAATTTTGTTGAAGAACCTTCTTCTTGTATCCTTATTAGAGGCTAAACTTGAGTTCCAGAAGAAATTTATTCCACATTTTGTTTTTGAATTATTGCTCATGTACATACGTGCTCATATATCTTCTTCTCTACTATATTTACCTTTCATATGTTACTAAAAGCTATTACTAAAAAGGATACTTTTGTACATATTATTTCAATCCACATAAACTGTTACAGAAACAGTTTCAATAGTTTCAATATACCTATATATAATGTAGTAGAACCTCACTAACCCGGATCAACTGGGCCCAGGGCCGATCCGAGTTAACGATTATCCGGTTATCTAGTAATAACAGAAAAACGATAAAAATCCCATGCATAACATCACCAAAATATTTTAATGGAATTTAGAAATTACTATCCACACACTTTCAACTAAAAACAAATACACTGGATTGTAATAGCTTATATCCTTGCACTGTACACAATATACGAAGGCTGTTCAATAAAGAAGAATCATAATTTTTACGGTCATAATTTTTCGCACAAAATTTCAACCTTATTATATTCTGTTAGCTTAATATGAAACAAACATGCCGTAGTAGTTTCATTGTTGGAACTACTAGCTCCCGCCTGTGAGAACCAGGCAACTTCAGACATGTGCAGTGTCGCCTACCGCTGCAATGGAAGTAACATGCAGTTAAAGTTGATGTTAGAGGAAGATCCGGAGTTTCTTTCAAACGTAATCACTGCTGATGAAATTTGGCTACATCATTTTGATCCTGAGAGCAAACAGAAAAGTTCAGTGTGGAAATCTCCTTCATCACCAACCCCCAAAAAAGCAAAAGTGGTTGCTTCTGCTGGGAAAGTTATGGTCATCTCATTCTTTGATATTCATGGGATGGTTTATCAGCATGTTGTACCTGCACACACATCAGTAACTGGACAATACTACAGGGATGGCCTGAAAACATTGCAAGTCCATATGAGGCGCAAAAACCACATTTCCGTGAAGGAGATGGGATGCTGTACCATGATGACGCGCGGTTGCATATTGCCAATGTTGTTGCTGAATATCTTGCAAAAATCAACGTGAAGTGCATACCTCACCCTCCCTATGGTCCGGATTTAGCCCCATGTGACTTTTTTCTATTCCCTAACTTGAAGAAACGCCTTCGTGGGGGGCAGTATCCATCATCATAAGCAGTGGTAAAGGCTGCGGAGACGATTTTGTAGGATCTCTCAAAAATGGTTTCCAGCATGTCTTTGAAGACTGTCAGAAACGCTGGGACAAGTGCATTGCATTCAGGGGAGACCATTTTGAGAAGGACCATCAAATTATAAGGATGAGTAAAGTTAAGTGGTCAAAAATCAATTGTGATCGTTCATTATTGAGCAGCCCTCGTAGCTACAAACTAGTCTGTAGTAAAAAGGGCAGTGAGTTCTGCTGTCTCAATTTTGTGTATCACTCACGAGCAGTGACATCTTACATCCACTTTAACATTAGAAGTTCATTTGGCAATATTTTGGCTTGACTCTCCAAATAAATCATCGATTTCTCTGTGATTGCTACTGCTTGTGTGTGGTTCATTACCACAACTGAGTCATCAACACTGTCTGAATCCGAATACCCTTATTTTTCATTTTCAATAACACTGCATGATACAGTCATTGTCAACGTTTTCTTCAGCAATATTGGAACAGACTTTGATATTTTTTAAAAATGTGTATAAAATCTTCTTCCACACCTGTTTTTTCTTCTTCATCAATCTTGTTTTCTGGCAAGTCACACACACCGGACCATACCTTTTTTCATTAATAATAACCCATGGCGCGACAGCCCTTGGAGGGCCAAGGCCTACCAACCCGACTGCCGGCCTCACGCCCACTTACGCAAGGCAGAGGTGGGCGATCATCCAACCGATACGGGGAGGAGATGTGGTCAGCATCTCGACATCCCCCAGCCGGAATGTTGGTTTTCATGACCAGGGCCGCTTACCTAGCGTAAGCTCCTCACTTTCCTCACGATGCTGAGTAGGCACACTTTACCGAAACTTCTCTTTAACCTGGTTCCACGTAGGTTGGGTTAATGAATTTGAATTCACCCGCCTGGCAGGAGAATTGGAGCAATAGACCTACTGAGAATAGCAGTTTTTTCGTTTGTAAAACAAGTGATCTTTTACTATGCTGAACATCTTTTTTGTTTTTACAAAACTTGTCCGGGTTATCCGAACGTCCGGTTAAAGGTGGCACGGTTAACGAGGTTTTACTGTATTTCTTTGTAGGTAGAAGGATGACAGATGAACATTTTGAAATATTTCTATCGATTATTTCCTTGTTACGTAGTAAGGGATAAGGGCACCGTAAAAGCTTAAGCTATGATCAAATCCTTTAAGAGCAGGTCATTATGTAATTGATTTGAAGATCAATGCAGAGAGATAAGGAGAACGAGAAAGGGAATAAAAATAAATAACAACCCTGTAACGAAGAAATACATTTCGAAAAACGTACAGATAACAAAAAATATTTCAGAAATGGTTTACTCATAAAAGGAAATGTATTAAAAGCAAATTTTATTTGTTAACCAGATCTACATTCTTAAGTGTTTATCTTCCTCTTACGGTTTACGGGTTATGCGGAAATCAGCTAGAATGGAGGTTACTAAGGACATTCCCCAAAAAATACACAACATAAGTTCTAGTCATTTGCCGTGGAAATATCTTAAACATAACGTTCTTTAACCAAAATCATAATAAATTTTTAACAAAACATTTTTTTAACATTTCCCATATAAAGGATAGCCTGGTGTAAAAAGATTTTCTTCTCGCATCCTCAAAGGATACTGAATTTAAAGAACAAGCTTATTATTTAAGCTTCCATTTGTTTCTGTGATATTAGAAATTTACACACACACACACACACACACACACACACACACACACACACACACACACACACACACACACATACACACACACCACACACGCACACACACACACACACACACACACACACACACACACACACACACCTTTTTGCTAAAAATGCTTTTTTTTTAAAGATGGGGATTTCAATACTTTATTTGCTGCGAAATACCGATATGGAATTATAAGTAGTAAAGGAAACAAGGAGGAAAATATATTTGGATTCAATAAGTTTCAAGAATTTTGCTGATGTTGTATCGAATTTTTGGGTGGAATTACAATTGCTCTTATGTAGAATAGATAAGTGACAGAAAATGTAAATATGTATTTGCGCATTCATGTAGCCTGAATGATTAGCGAACGTTTTGGTTAGAAATTATTACTTCCTCTGTTTATTTACTGCAGCTAACCCAGTGAAAGCCCGCCTCGGTAGTGTAGATGCTAACGTGTCTGTCTCACGTTCAAGAGGTCCCGAGTTGGAATCTCGGTCAGGATGAGTTACCTGGATAAGGTTTCTTCCCGGGGTTTTCCCTTATCCTTAAAGACGAATGTTGGATAACTCTAACCTCTTGCCGCAGACTCCGAGGAGTGCACATCACGCTCTCCAAGAAATGACGCAGCAACATGGGGAAGAAGAAGAACGCCGCAACACGGAAGTAGAGCCAGTCAGTGAAGCCGCCTACACCGCAGCTCTCACCAGCTAGCTTTCGAATGCCGTCTCCGGCCTCGCTGCCCGTACCTGCCACAGCACCGCCGGAAACATCACTGCTTTACCTAGCTGCAACACAACCAACATCACCAACACCGTCGGCAAGCCAACCTCTAACTGTCGCCGCAACTCAACCGCGTCAGGAGGAGCTACTACACACATAGCAGTAGTCATCGGAGCCCCCCTGGACCTACCTGCGACATATATCCTCACCGCTGCAACGCAGAAGTAGCTTTCAGCTGTGAGTGCCACTCGGATCTCGTCTAGCCGAGGTCCGACCACCTGCGTGGGCATGCAGTTTGCTGATCTTCGGGATCGCGACGCTCCCTTGACGTCAGGCCTGCCCCTACTGGGACAGCGCCTGTAGGTAGACGCCAGCGGACTGCAGCGCCACATCCCGTGCAGGCACTGCTGCGCCTACGGGCACACCGCAGACGCGTGCACCGCGCCGCCACGGTGTCATTACTGTGGGTCTCCTACTCCGACAGCAGCATGTAGGGCCCACGATCTCCGTCGACGACGCAGGTACTGCGCCACATGTAATGGCCTCGGTCATGGGCAGGCGCAGTGCCTTGCATACCCTCGCGGAATCTCAACAGGACCAACACCCTGGAGCGCAGCCATCATTGAGCCTACTGAATGGCAGCAAGCTCTTGGCTGTCTCCAGAAGGACCTGCAGCAAGTTACCAGCAGACTCCACTCGCTTGAGGAGCTCCTCACAACACTCACCTCCTCACAACACGCCAACCACCGGATTCCAGCGGATGAAGTTCAGGACCTCCACTCAGAGGTCCTTAACTTAAACTAGCTTCTGGGAACCCTGGAAGAATCCGTCACTGCCGCTGCCCAACAACAGAAGTCTAACCACGCCGCCCTCATCGACCTCCGAGACAAACTGACAACTACACACAGACTATTAACTGTCGGACTCACTTCACTGGACCAACTCTCCTCTTCAGTAATCCAACTACAGCAGACCACAAAGACCATCATCTCCCAACTTTAACGCACAGAACACTTAGCCAGCGAACAGAAAGACATACTTGCCTCACTACAGCGCAAGATGCACGGAGCGGAGACTCACCTCACCTACAGACCTCCCTGCCAGCCGAAGGACTCTTCCACCCTCAACAACAGATTCGATCAGCTCCTCTCACAACTTGCAGGAATGGACAACAGCCTCCACACACTACTCAATGACCTGAAACCTGCAGATCAAATCATCACAGACTACGATGCACAAAACACCAGGATGATCCAGTTTCAGTTCCCTAACATCTGGAGACCAGCTCGCCCACAATCGCACACTTGAGGACGCCTCAACAACACCCTCCCGGCAATAACTGCCGGAAATTATGCCTTCCAATATAATTATTATATTTACAGTAAAGACTCCAATTTCCACTCCTCATCCTGAATACCTTCCTTCGTTTTCGCCTTTACTCTCTACGCGCCTCGTTCAGGGCCCTTTGGTCATGTTCGACGCCTGACAATCATTCTTCATCCGCTCGCCGTTTATTTACGGCCAGCTCTGAATCTTTACGTTTAATAACGGGAGTGCTCAATGCGGGATCCCACAAAGCCACTCAAAACGCCTTCTTTACTTTATCACCTTCTATCCTTTAGTAGCTAGAAAAAAATCTAAGGTCTATGGACTCACAACACCCATTTCAGTCATCGATATGACTTGACGTTGGAGGACGTAAATTAAAATGCAGTGAGATGGCTGAGTAAGGCTTCCTGATCACTTGACTTGACTACGCACTCTGATCCAATGTTTGTCTTTTATAGTTCTCCCTGGTCGATAGGTAATGTTTGGGTGGTTTGACTCTTTCATGGTTTCTACTCCCTTATGTCTTTTTCATTCCAATCCTTGTCATCTTCCGAAGTACTTCCAGATTTCGTGGCTTATGGCTGTTTCGGACAAATGTTTGCTCAAATTTGGGAATACTCGCCGTGGACAGTAGTAGAATGCTTGATTCACGGATCATTCTTCGACCAGTCTTCTTTGTGTCGCCTATTTGAAGTCTGTAACTTCCCGAGGTTCGCTCACTTCATTCCCTCCTACATTGTTATCCAATATTTTCTACGTAGGTTGTAATGCACAAGTGACCACATCAACTACACAAAGTGCCACAAAAACGGGCATATTTGAATAGACCAATAAAGCTATGTAATTCATGGTGGAATTCACATAATGGAAACCTTACAGCTTGCCATTTAATAAACAATGATGAAATCTATCGTTTTTAAATTAATTATCTACCAACTCCTTATGACAGCCACTATGCATTTAACAAGTTACTATTTCTTGTGACCTTACATAATCCTTATATATTGTATAAGACCATGTAATAAATAATTCAGTGAAGAAAAAACCGTCTAAATAAACCAAACAGAGTTTTATCTGTTAAAATCCCAAAATATATAATGTAATAAAGGCTATAGTATCTCAAATATTGGATATTGCAATTACTTTCCTGTTTTTGAATGCTTTTGTACATTAAAATTGCATTACTACACATGCATCGTAATATACTACTAAATGTTCAGTACCACAAACATTTCCATATAATACTGAGGGATGCAGTGGCTACCCCTTAATCTGTTAACAGCACCACACATTATGCAGCCCTCAAATCCCACATACACACACAGACTCTGTGTGAATGCAAAGAGCCACATTTCCATAAAGCAGTAACAAATTATGGAGCATCTGGACTAGAGGAAGATTACTCTGTAATGCCAGGCAAGAGGTCGAGGGTGCAGGAAAAAAGAAAACCGAAAATAAAGCCAAGCGCTGCCGTCTGTCTTCCTCCATTCTAACAACTAGACATTTAAACTAAGAGTTCGTAGTACTACAAGTACACATTCGGTCTCTGGAACGATGATTTGGAAACACAGTAGGCATGGGTTCGGCATTTGTCATCAGTAACTATTAATAAATATCCGGATACCTAGCTCAGGACTGCAATAGAACTAAAAGATTACATAGATTTTACTTGAAAGTTTTTCTCTATTTTTGCATATTTATATTGAAATCTTTTTGGCTCTAATTGCTTTTCGTTGCAGTTTAAGTCAAGGCTACACTGAAAATTCCAACTTCTATAATAATAAACCTGTCATTAAGAAAATTTAGCCACATAATTAGAGTATCATTTTAAACTTGCATGTAAATTTTTATGTTGACACACCAAATAATTAATTAATTATAAAATATTTTTGAGACAATATTGTAAAATTTAAAAATGTTCTACTCGTCAAAAAATTTGAGATTTTAAGTTGAGTTTTTGTTTAAGGCTAGCACAAAGCAATTTTAAAAGAGCCACATTCTTATTTTTTGGGAATATTCTTTTAGCATTTGTTCTAAAATATTTTCCATGTGTTAGCTCACAAGTTTTTGAAAATATTAACATTTTTTTATTTCTTAACACTATATAATTTCTAAAACATGAGCATTCACAAAATAAGGGGAATGTGAAGTTTGTTATTTACATATTGTGGACCTATCCTGTAAGTTTCACCAAATTAAATGAAAAACGTTGACGCGTGAGGCATTTTGTATACTGAAAAGTGTTAGAAAACAGTTTCTCAGAAAATTAACTTTAAAGTACTAATTGCTACTTTTAACGATTGTTAAATGTCTCTTTAAATTGTCACGTGATGGCCTTAAATAGTGCAAATGGTAAAAATAGCACATCATTTACTGCTATTAACCCTAATTTACCAAAAATGTCAAAAAAGAAAATTCCATGATTTCCAACATTTTCGGCGAATTTTCAGTGAAGTCTTGCCTTAAGCGTGTAGCCTCATTCTTCCCTGATTGTTGATATCTTGGTGCCTGAAATGTCTTAACATTCTCTATGCTCCTTATTGCAGTGTTGAGGGCATGCTGGGCGCTACTGGCAGGCACGAAAAGGGTGAAAAATTTCTGCTCAATAAGACAGATAAGTCTGAAATCTGCTATTCGGCAAGGGACTTTTTACTGCTCACTAACGACGACTTTAGATTTCACATACTCCTCGGGCACCGTAGCAGATTTAAAGCTTTGTTTCCAGTAGTGTCTCAAAGAACTCTAGCCTCAAGCTTTGTGGCCGCGCCGTGGCTCAGTGGTTAGACCGCTTGGCTCTCACCAAGGCGGCCCGGGTTCGATCCCAGGCGACCGCAGAGTGAGATTTGTGGTGGAAAACACGGCGTTGGGGTGGGTTTTCTCCGGGATCTCCGGTTTCCCCCGCCATCTCATTCCACCGGTGCTCCATCTTCATCTCATGTATCATCAGTGTCATCGCCTGCGGTGCCATACGCAGTAAAAGCGGGTGTTAAACAATACTCATTTCATTTCTCAAGCTTTGTTGTTTCCATTTTAAAAGCTTAGATCACCCACGACTAGTTCTCAACTATAGAAACTGTATAACCTTAGCACTCTATAAACACTAAGAGGAAAAATAAGAGCCCAATCACATAGAATATAAACTCATTTAAATCAGGTATTACCTGTGGAATAATCTAATAACTGTTGGCATCTATCATGTGTTTCAAATGGGAAGAGTTCTCACCTGTGGCGAGTCAGATACGTTAGCGCCACCTCGTTATTTCCACTCCTTTTATATTCCCTTCTCTCTCTCACACTTGCGAGTCTTCTTGGCACTAGACGTAAGGGAACGAAAACCGGAATTTTCCAAAGTTTTATAATAGTGCAGTTGTTTAAATCACAACTGCAACATAGATATTCGTATATTACGCACTTGGTTTAAATATTTAGTTCAAAATTAATTATAGCTGATGAGTTACTTATTTTTCTAATCCAACGAAAATCCAGCGGTACATCCATATAGCTGTGAATGTTACTTATTCAAAAGATAATTCGTCATTGCCTTCATCGTATGAGTACTCTAAATTTATGATCACAGGTTCCAAAATCTCATTACATGGTATTTCTTTCCAAAAGTCATGTTCTTGTAGCTCATCTGAGGTCTCACGCAGCTTTTCCCACTCTTGTTGAGTTCCTTGTCAATTTCATCGTAAATAAGTCGTTCAACTTCAGTCAGTTTAAAAATATTATTTCTATTTGCAACATAATTTGAGCCCATATTAACCCAGTTGGATAGTTCTGGTAGTAGTGAGGGGGAAGGTGGATCGCGTCTCATTGATCCAGCTGATACATTTTTTCGTGGTTTTTAAAAGGAAGAGTGCCCGCCTTGCTAGCAGCATGTCTGCCTCACGCTCAAGGGGTCTCGAGTTCCAATCTCGGTTAGGGTGAGTTACCTGGATAAGGTTTTTTCGGGGTTTTCCCTTATCCTGTAAGACGAATGTCGGGTAACTCTAAGCTCTATGGACTCCGGACTCATTTGAGCATCATTTCATCCATTCCATTCATCGTCCGATATGACTTAACGTTGGAGGATGTAAATTACAAAAACAAAACAAAAAACATGTGATTAATACTGCTTTTGAACTCTCTAGAGTAAATAGAGATTACGAACAATTCATAAACAGCCATAAAATGTGACCAGATATGTTCTGCCAAACCGGCTGGTAGTGCATTGTTTCTTCTCATCAAATTTATCAAACCTCTTGGGTTATTCAAAGTATTTGTTTTATCACGTCATGTCAAATGTTTACGTTTCAGTTCTGAGTAGTTACAAATATACATACACGCATACATGCCAACCAATAATGATATTCATCACAGTGCTTACGTCGCAATGCATTGTTACAATAGTAATTTATTTATTTGTATTAAGGTGAGGTTAAATACACTACTCTCTCTTTCCTCATTGATAAGTTTTTTGCAAAATCCGAATTTTTGTCTTGGCGCGAATAGTATTTATTAGAGGTTGATTAGTTTGGCTTCCATGAATATGGAAGCTTATTAAGTGAAACTAATCCAGAATAAAGTCACACGCATTTTACGAACTATGGTTTCAGCCTCCTCTATTTCATTGTATTTACAAACTATTTAGGCTGAAGGTTGGTTCGATTAATATTAAAGGGATATAATAGAGCATTTAAAATAATAATGTTGTAATTGTGATATAAACACAACATATGCCATGCACTTTTTTAAGGTTTCTTGAATTAAAGGAAGCTTTTATTTTGTGCACACACATTTATTGCAGTGAGCAAAATAACCTGAAAACGAAAGGTCGGAAAGTACGAACTAGCATTGAGTGCAATATTTCATTTTTTTTAATTTGAGAGAAATTATTATATATGTTCATCAAAATACTGTATACTTCAAAACTAAGCATTCGTTTTTTCCGAAAGAGATGTTAAATTTCCCTCCAATGTTCGCTTTTACTTTATTTTATGTAAGCTTGGAACCATTAAATACTTTATGAGAACTCTAAGTTGCGTTATTGTAGTATATGAGAACCAAGTTTAATTATTCATATTTTCATGTCTTAAATAGGGATTTCTTCGACAGACTTCGATAACCTGCATAATTAACAGTTAGGAAGAAGACAAACAGAGTAATTTGTAGAATCTACACTCCTGGAAATGGAAATAAGAACACATTGACGCCGGTGTGTCAGTCCCACCATACTTGCTCCGGACACTGCGAGAGGGCTGTACAAGCAATGATCACACGCACGGCACAGCGGACACATCAGGAACCGCGGTGTTGGCCGTCGAATGGCGCTAGCTACGCAGCGTTTGGACACAGCCACCGTCAGTGTCAGCCAGTTTGCCGTGGCATACGGTGCTCCATCGCAGTCTTAAACACTGGTAGCATGCCGCGACAGCGTGGACATGAACCGTATGTGCATTTGACGGACTTTGAGCGAGGGCGTATAGTGGGCATGCGGGAGACCAGGTGGACGTACCGCCTAATTGCTCAACACGTGAGGCGTGAAGTCTCCACAGTACATCGATGTTGTCGCCAGTGGTCGGCGGAAGGTGCACGTGCCCGTCGACCTGGGACCGGACCACAGCGACGCACGGATGCACGCAAAGACCGTCGGATCCTACGCAGTACCGTAGGGGACCGCACCGCCACTTCCCAGCAAATTAGGGACACTGTTGCTCCTGGGGTATCGGCGAGGACCGTTCGCAACCTTCTCCATGAGGATGGGCTACGGTATCAGGCACCGTTAGAACGTCTTCCGCTCACGCCCCAACATCGTGCAGCCCGCCTCCAGTAGTGTCGCGACAGGCGTGAATGGAGGGACGAATGGAGACGTGTCGTCTTCAGCGATGAGAGTCGCTTCTGCCTTGGTGCCAATGATGGTCGTATGCCTGTTTGGCGCCGTGCAGGTGAGCGCCACAATCAGGACTGCATACGACCGAGGCACACAGGGCCAACACCCGGCATCATGATGTGGGGAGCGATCTCCTACACTGGCCGTACACCTCTGGTGATTGTCGAGGGGACACTGAATAGTGCACGGTACATCCAAACCGTCATCGAACCCATCGTTCTACCATTCCTAAACCGGCAAGGGAACTTGCTGTTCCAACAGGACAATGCACGTCCGCATGTATCCCGTGCCACCCAACGTGCTCTAGAAGGTGTAAGTCAACTACCCTGGCCAGCAAGATCTCCGGATCTGTCCCCCATTGAGCATGTTTGGGACTGGATGAAGCGTCGTCTCACGCGGTCTGCACGTCCAGCACGAACGCTGGTCCAACTGAGGCGCCAGCTGGAAATGGCATGGCAAGCCGTTCCACAGGACTACATCCAGCATCTCTACGATCATCTCCATGGGAGAATAGCAGCCTGCATTGCTGCGAAAGGTGGATATACACGGTACTAGTGCCGACATTGTGCATGCTCTGTTGCCTGTGTCTATGTGCCTATGGTTCTGTCATTGTGATCATGTGATGTATCTGACCCCAGGAATGTGTCAATAAAGTTTCCCCTTCCTGGGACAATGAATTCACGGTGTTCTTATTTCAATTTCCAGGAGTGTATTACTGTAAAAATTTCTCTTGAAGCACCTTTCTACTAAAAGATAAAATAACCTATGACGTACAGAAACATTCGACGTCTGGGAACTAGATACAATATTATATGTGACCAGGATAACTAGATAAGGTCCTTCCAATGCCGCGTGTAAGCATATACATACCTATTCCCATATAAAACACTCAGAATGCCCATTATTAGGTAACAATAAACTTTTTTAATAAAAATACATAAAAGAATATCAAACCACATAATGTTAGCAAAAATTTATAATAAACGGCAGTAGATGGCCTAGAATTAAGTTAGCATAGATCAAAACTACACCATTAAATTCAACCAAAGAACATTCCCTTAAAACTTAGGGTAAAGGGAAGTATTTTCGTGAAATAGGCAATTTCGTGATACGTTTTCGAAGGGATGTCACAGAGAAACCAGTTGGTGTTAACTCATCTTTCACTTTTGGTGGTTGCTATATTTGTTCCTAAGGCTCAGGAGGTATTGGCAGGCGCGTTAACACCAACTGGTTTCTCTGTGACATCCCTTCGAAAAAGGATCACGAAATTTCCTATGTCATGAAAATACCTCCCTTTGCCATAACTTCCATATAATAATAAAATAAAAAAATAATTTAATTTTTCACTTGTATCCCATAGAATATTTAAAGAACACTCACTGAAGCTGGAATATTCAAAAGAGAAACCACTAGAATAACCAAAACTGCAAATACGTGCTGTCAAAGGCTGCATACCTTTAAAAATAACACAAAAGAAAACACACACAAGCACCACATACACACAGAAACACACATACACAACACACACACACATACACACACACTCACATGTGTAGGTTTCGTAAACAGGTTCTTTAGTTACACAGCTAAGTTCAATAACTAACCACAGAGTGGAGCAGAACACCACCTGCCAAACCGAACGTAAAGGAACAGGCTGCGTTCAAATACCACACAAAAGCGTTTAACTGATGATAGTAGAAAATGTATATAATACAAAATTTGCGCACAAAAGAACGCTTTGGATCGACGTTGATATGAACTGAGCATAAGCATTTCAAATGGCCAGACTCACAAGTTCCTCATTTCATTAATGGTTTCCATTTCACCTTTTCGTAACTTAATGCAATATCTGTAAAATTACTATAGTTTCCTTGATTCATTCTTGTTTCTGTGATTTACATAACATGGAAATACGGCATAGCACCTAGATGTACTACGACCTAAGTTTACTTCAATTGTCTAAGTTTGCCATGAACATCACATATTGGTATTTGTGCATGCGTCGTTAAGTTTCGGTCTCAGATTTAGAAATTGTTGCAAAGTGAGTTTCCGGCAAACACCAGAAGAATAATGCAGTTGTATTGATGTACCCTCTGCCCACCACAAGAAGGCAAGGCGAGGAGTGGTAACGTAATCACCTACCAGATATGGTAGGCTGATGATAGTAGAAAATGTATATAATACAAAATTTGCGCACAAAAGAACGCTTTGGATCGACGTTGATATGAACTGAGCATAAGCATTTCAAATGGCCAGACTCACAAGTTCCTCATTTCATTAATGGTTTCCATTTCACCTTTTCGTAACTTAATGCAATATCTGTAAAATTACTATAGTTTCCTTGATTCATTCTTGTTTCTGTGATTTACATAACATGGAAATACGGCATAGCACCTAGATGTACTACGACCTAAGTTTACTTCAATTGTCTAAGTTTGCCATGAACATCACATATTGGTATTTGTGCATGCGTCGTTAAGTTTCGGTCTCAGATTTAGAAATTGTTGCAAAGTGAGTTTCCGGCAAACACCAGAAGAATAATGCAGTTGTATTGATGTACCCTCTGCCCACCACAAGAAGGCAAGGCGAGGAGTGGTAACGTAATCACCTACCAGATATGGTTAGGATGGTAGGCTGTGTAAAATACACAATGTTGACACATAACTTACCCATGCATAGTACCTATCACTGCAGTTACTGAAACGAGCATTAGATCTGGCAGCATGGGTGAGTCATATGCGCTCTCATACACCAATTTCGCGGTAGAAAAATCCACTAACGGAGCAGATAAACAGTTGAAGCTCCTTTCCCCTTTACTTCCTGCTTGCCTGCTTGTGGTGGGTAACCATTAGTATGTTTATTTTCTAGTTAATATATTGAAAGTGTACATTAATATATTAAGGATGAAGCAAATGAATGGCGATCAAATTTGAAGTAGCACCTTGCACGTGGTATTTCAATATGGTGGCCAACATAAGTTTAATAATTGCTTATAATGATTCACTGTGAGACCGAAAACCTGGACTTTTAATGTAAATGCCTGGGAGACCCTCAGGGAATTGACTTTAGGCAATTTAACAGAAAGACGGCCGCTGGCCTCGAGGCTGTATCTTCCGCGTTACTGGACAGCTCTTACCTTACTTCTAAATTACTTTAATTCTGCTTTTATCAGAAACATACAGAATCACTAAGAATCTTCTTTTATAATAGTCCTTGCATTCTGAAAATGTTTATTTTATTTACAAGGAATATAAGTTAACAATCTCGAATTTTCTGGAAACATTGCTAGATATTTGTTATTTCGGAATTAGTTCCATATAGTTTTGTGAAATACAGAAATTTACTGAAGAACAAAGAACATTATTATTTTCAAGGTACGTATCAGCCAACTTATTTTGACCACATTCTGTACATGCCAATGATTTTATCAGATCTTATTGAAAGAAGGGCAACATTGATTTGCATCTCGGTGTATGCACTACAAAGGCATACACTAAAAATGAAACACGAGTGAAATAATTTCTGAATATGTTTGTCATGGTAAACCGAGGTACGAGTAAATAGGAAAAGAAGATTTTGCCGGAATAATACACACAACCTAATCAAAACAAGTAATAGAGGTTAAAGAAAGTAATATGAATGAAACATATAAGGTATAAATATATACGATTGCTGAAAATAGCTTTGGCAGCATAAGAATATTTGTTTAAAAAGGTATTAGTTAAAATTTCTTCGCCACATTTGCAAAATGTTTATTTTCGAGATGTCTCGGTTCTATAAACCGACCTATCGAGCTATCGATCTTTCCACTGACGTCAGTACCTCTTAACCGTGGTTAAGTGCTTGAAAGATTAGAATCAGGGCTGGTAAAAGCGTATCGAGTGAAATATCTTTTCCCTTCATAGTTTTTACATTGCCGGTAGAATGAAATACGGCACGTAGTTAAAAAGTTTTAAGATCAGAGGGAGTTACGTCAAAACCCACGCTTCCTCTACAAAAATTAGCTTCCAAGTGTATAAATAATATTCCCTCCGCCTGGCAGTAAATTATATGATGTTTTCGACAAAAAATTACTGGGAGCCCTTGGGGTTGTAAAACTCAAGGAGATGCTAGCCATAAAAATGGCGGGTCATTCAGAATGGGAGTAATTAAATCGTAATGGCCCTTCAGTAAAAAATATTAATCGTAGATATGCATACAGAATATCATCACACTGCTTTTTATATTATCTATTGAATCAGTAAAGTTCAAACTGTGAGAGATGAAAACGCATTGAAATCATAAGTTTAGCAAAAATGAGATTTTGATATTATACAAATTCGTTTTCTAAAGATTAGAAAAGTCATATTTTGCAGATTTCGACAAAGCATCACATATAGTTTCTAACATAAAGGTAGAAAATAAAATAGTAATACAGCCATTGTATAGCCATCTCGTAGCCTCCTGTCTAACACATACCAGGTGAGACAAATTTGCTACAACAGAATGACATTTTTATTGATCTGTAACAACATTAAACCTTCTGCATCTAATTACTAGAGATAAGAAAATCATAAACTTTCATATTGTAAACGTATTTGCTGTCATGTGAACTTGTATTTTTACATTTTTGAGAATTCATTGCATTGGTTAACAACCAATTGGTTAATGGACATTATATATTATATTTTATTTAGTCACACTATTATGATTTAAGGCTTTTCCCTTTTAACATAGCTTACGTTAGCGGTGAACCATGTTTTCCAGATATTATATTCCGCAGTTTTCTGTGAAGCACATTTAAAAAATTTAAACCACTGTTTCCTGGAAGCACGTCTGTTAAAATGGCCAAGAGCGACCCATTTTTTAAACATCTTGTAACCATAGTTTCAACCTCCTCATATTCCCTTTTAGCTTAAAAAGTACACTTCTGTTTAAATATATCTGCAAATGTTTATCTGATTCATATAAAGTGGTCCAAATTAACTGTTCTTTCACCCTAGCTGGTGTAGGAAAATGTCGGAAAGTTAGAATACGACAGAAAATTCAATGTCATTGTTGAGATTTGAAAAAAGGGTCTTACGATCACAATCATTACTCTAACTCAGGCCCGCCTCGGTAGCGTGGGTGGTAGCACGCCTGCCTCACGTTTAAGAGGTCCCGAGTTCGTATCTCGGCCAGGGTGAGTTACCTGGATAACATTTTTTCCGGGGTTTTCCCTTATCCTGAAAGACGAATGTCGGGTAACTCTAAGCTCCATGGAACCTGGACTGATCATTTTGGCATCACTTCACCCCTTTCATTCATCATCCGATATGACTTAACCTTTTATTGAGTAAATTACTAAATAAAAAGAAAACCTTCTAACTTAGCTACGATGACTTAGTTTTGGCGCCATTGACATAATTGGTTAAACTATGAAGCCCGGAAGATAAACTATTTTACACATTTTAAGTACATATTAGAACATGTTATCTCATGAATCTGAAATCTCCTTGTTTACGGAGGAAAGTGGAAGTGAGTTCTAGAATTCAATGTTGGTATATTGCCACTACTGTGTGGCTCAATTGGTTAGAGTAACCGAACGGAAACCGTAAAACCCTTAGTTAAAATGCCAAATATGGCATTGAGTTCTTTCGGTCTAATTCTAACTTTTGAACCCAACATAAAGTATTTTGAAACATACAGAATGGCAAAACTAATTCGGAGAAAATGTATTAATATAAAAATACTTGGAGTAGAAAGTGGGGTGATGTTGACATCAGAGTTTTAATCTACGGTTGACCAGCTGCTTACTTAAAAGATAATCCAATAAATGCAAACCTTATAAACAATAAGTGTTTTATTTGTTAACTACCTATTAATTGTTAGTGTCACAGCAGCGTCGGCTATTCGTCACGCAGGAGTTTTTTTTACATGCAGGAAATCTACTGACAAGAGTTTCTCGTTTTTAAGAACATTTAAATACCACATCGGAATTGAACTTGTGAACTTGGATTCAATAGGTAATCGGCCTAACCAACTGAAAATGCCCAGGTCGACAAAAACCTTTTCTGCAACATCTTCGGAAAGAAGGAGAAAGTTGAAAGGACTGCCCTCAAGGTAGCAGATAGAACTCAAACTACTTAACATTGGGATACCTGGATATAACTGGCACACTGCAGAGGCAGAATATCTTCACATTCATAATGAAACAACTAAAGCCGGAAATCCATTCCAAGAAACGGAAATAATAAGTACAAAGCCTCCCTGAATCTCCATGACAACGTAGGTCTCAAACAGCTACGTGAACGTCAGCAAAGCTAATGAGATCGAGTGAAACGCTCTTCTTCATTTCCACTATAATATTTTCTTGGCTTCCTTGTGAAGTTAATTATTAGGGGCGTTGAATTGTTCTTCCTTCACCTCTCTTCACCTTGACTTTGTCTGAAATACGGATTCTGGTGCTCGTATACAAAGTTTGTTTTCTCTACTACGTAAGGCACCTATACGAAGAATAGCATTTCATAAAATCTTGCTAAATTATTCATCGTCTAGGAATAATTCTTATTACACTCTGTACCACTTATCGATATTGCTGCTACTCTAGAAATAGGGCTAACTTAGAGGAACGTCCACTGAATACATACATTACATATATGTTTGCTAATCAAAATAAACTTGTATTACACATCCGTGGCCGCTATAAACAGATTACAGTACCCAAAATGACAGCCAGATTTTAGAAAGTGTATGCGTACGTAGTGGCTTTGAAATTACACTCTCCTTAGAGCCAATGAGATGGAGAATGAGAGAAAGGGAGAGAGCAAAATGGGAGTAAGTTTGATTTTATTATACAACACTTGTTTTTCACGAAACCATTGGTTGATAAAGGATAAAAGTATAAACTTATGAACAAGATTTTCATGCGTATATCAATGACACTCAACAATGATAATATTATATCGAAACTGTTGCAAAGTTATGAAATTTAAATGTTGTAATACTGCAGGAAATCGTCATGAGTTTAAATACAAAGTTGTAAATGAATCTCTGTACATACAAAACGTAGTACTCACCACCAGAAGTCTCGCATTCCGATCTGAAACAAAAAATATAAACCAAATTAAATAAAATTGTATGGTAAAATATTTACACCATTTCTTGTTTCCATAATCTTAATTTAAAGGAGAGCTTTAATTTTTATTTTACAGAGCTTTAACTCAGAATTCTTTACAAAAAAATATATCTGTTGCTTGAGAATAGAATAAATTCTTTATAAAGGCAGAGGTGCATAATTTGAATAATTTATATTTGACTTATGTTAGGCTGATTTTACATATATAATTTTTGCGTTATTTGAAATTTACTGTCTTATACTGTAACCTTAAATGTATGTAAATATAAATATAGAGCTACCATTCTGATATGCAGAGGTAAGTAAACTTCTAATAACCGGAATGGCTGCAAATAACCTAGTTAATGCAGTGAATCAGTTGTTACTTCAGTTTTCCTTGTGATATAAGAAACAATACAGAGTGCTTAAAAAGCGTCGCGACATAGGACTTGACATTAGCGTGGATATCTGTAAAGAATATAGTGCAACATTTCTGGAAATGCATTGATTAAAACAAAACTTGCTCCAACTAAGTAACTGTGTTTTTTTTACCCATTATCAAATGCACTACTTGAATCAAGTACTCGTTTCAGAGGAGTCAACAAATAATGATGTACCTGTATAAGACTTAGAAGAGATATAAATGTTTTATATCCATTAAGCCATCCAGGGAAATGCCTAGAATCACATCTAAACTAACCAGACTCTTATCAAGCAACAATGCTCCTTTGAGAAAACGGTTCGAGGCGGCAGACAAACGACCTTCAATGCAGCCACGTGCAGAAACAGATTATGCAATCTCAGATAGCATAACCTGATATACAGTCCAACATGAACAACTGGAAAAATGGTTCTAATCCTTGTTTCACGTAAGCTTGCCCCGTATCTCTTAACGGTCACGTGACCTTATCACCTCTCATTGGCTGCTATTGCAGTATAGACTGTTGTGCGGTAAAAATTATTTCGTTATTAAACATGGTGATATGCCTTTATATGTTGGAAGAGAATTGTCAAATTTATGTTTTCGTAACTGTATTAATGGAATATAGTACGCAACAGAGTTTATTTATCTGAAATGCATATTAATTCTTAAACGAAGTAAAGAGGAGGTTCCTTTGCTCTCAAGCACATGGCCCGATAGCACGTGATTTAGCGGTAGTGCTGACATATTTGTTTATATGACTTTTATCACTGACCTTGTTTTGAACTGGATTAGTCATATATCGCCATTCGACGGTGCGCTATGCCTAGTGCGAGAGTTAAATTATTTTATCGATCGTTTAATGGGCGTGTACTTATTATAAGTATAATGACAGTGTCTACCGCCAGTTTTTCGCTAAAGCATCGCAAGGGAAAACCTTTACAAAGCGGCGAAAAAAGAATTGTGTTGCACGTGTTTAATGCAGTCACAGAGAAGATTCCGTCTTTGTCAGTGACGGAAGTCGAACAGCTGTGTCCTGAACTTACAGGTGTGTTAGATACGTAGGAAAATCACGACATGAAATTGAGATAACATGAAAACTTACCACTCCAGGGGCGATATTGCTGTGTGGCGAAGACGTTGTTTAAGGACAATCAGATTGTACCAGGATACAAGTCGCAAAATATACTACCTTGACGAGAAGGGTGAATGAAGGACACACAAGTATGGTGTGACACGACTTTTAAGACTGAAAGACAAGCATTTTTGCAAGGTATGTGTGCTGGTTTAAAAAATCCCAGTGGAAAGGACCGAAGGCCTTTCATTATAAACGTGTTCCAGTTTCATTCAGTTTCAACCTGCTCAGTTTTATTATATACTTCATTATTTTTGCATGCCTTCATATTCCTATTTGTATGATTTTATGTATCTTCCTGGAAATTATTATGACGTTTACTGCAGTTTTAAATGTGACGGGAAGGCATCACCTATGGCCTATGGCGCAAAAGCATTAGCCAATTAGGATGAGGGGGAAGTTAGTTGAACGCTGAGTGATACATGTCATCGGGGCAAGGTTATATGAAACAGATATTAGAATGGACATCAGTCAAGTGTCCGTGTCCAGGATACTATTCACAGTCATTTACGTTCATCTTGTACATGGTTTCCAGCTTCTTCATGGACAAAATAGAAATAGATGAGTACATTTATATGGGTTGTTACTAAGTTACAACATCGAACCTTAAAATTGATATTCTTTTCAGTAATGGCGTGTGCTTCTGTTTGAACAGAGCAGGTAATAGATAATAAAATTGTGTAGATGATCGGCAACTGAAAAACCACGCATTCCCGGTAATTCTCACCATTTACCCAAACTTAAATGAGTGATGTGACATATACGAAAATGTTGTCAGCTGTACTGAATAATCATGTTTAACATTCTGGCCCTATTTGAATGAGCCTCCTCTAGAACAAATATATTGTGTTATTCTTTCCCAGAATTGGGCACCACGGCATTTTGGATAGACAACCCGCGGATTTTTAAATGAAGTTTTGGTTGGAAATTGGAAAATATCCAGAGAAATGGTCGCCTAGGCCGCCAGATTTGGCGCCACTTGGCTTTTCCCACTGGGAATGTAATTTTAACTCTGCAGTACACAGCAACATGCCTTGAATGCTACAGGAAACCTTTTAATACCAGGTAATATGCACAAATGGTTCCGATATTGTTCATTTTGAACACTTCCAACAAGTGGACTAATTACAAAATATATTTTCTCCTCAATTTGTCATTGCAGTTGCTTCAATATTCTTGCTAAGTTGGAATTTTCAAGCAGGATAACATAATATCCATTAATTTTTCCTTAATTATAATTTTTAATCTGAATGGTATATCCGATTTTGCAGAGAACAGTGGTTTTTGAAACATGTTTCTAACCATTTTGCTCTATATTCTTTATTCGGTAATGGAGCTAATAATGCGGCGTCCTAGGTTGTGCAACTTTTGCATCAGCCTATATATTAGTGCCGTTATATTTTCTGTGTGGCTAGACATTTTGTCTGATGCTTTTGTGAAAGGAGATGCTGGCACATCTCAGCGACGTTTTGCCTAGACGGATGAGGGTCCTGCTAGTGGCAGGATGTAGTGTTTACATAGTTTGTAGCAAGTGAGAAGCAAACACAGAGAATACAGTGAAAGGATAAAAACGCTGTTTCCGACACTATTTGTGAATTCACTGTGTAATGAGAAGATTGTGTGTTTTTCCTTAACTCCAAGGATGATAAAATGCCATTATTTGGCGTTTTAGGCCAACAGAGAATATTACCTGCTGCATTGAAATTGAACGTGTGCTTCTAATCGGATGCAAGAAGCTCATCTTACATAATCAGTTAATATAATTTAAATGTGTATAACTATTTGAATTAATACTAATTTATGAAACAAGTGAATAACCTTGATACTATTATAGAACGAATGGACAGTTTCAATTAGCCTCTTTAAAATTATCAAGTTTTAGCTGGCCCGGCGACCTTCGTACCGCCAATAAAAGTTGTCTGAAATTATCTATAGAAATAAAACAAATTCGGATTATTAATAATAACTAAACACTAGTAACACAACTTCACTATTTACTTATCTTATTTAAACCCTGGGACCGGTTTCAAAGCAAAACATCTGCTTCATCCTCAACAACTCAGCTTGACACTCACCAACTAACTGACCGACTGGATGACCTTGACCAGTACCGGAGTTTGAAGAATAGCTCCTTATCTAACTGCCATCTACCGGGGACAACACAAACTTATTGATGACATCTATTGGAGGGATATCAAAATTCATTACGCGATCCTTATTTTTCAAAATAAATATCTTCTCCCAAACCATCAAATCTATCGGTTCTTTCAATTGTTTCAATAATTTAACTTCTGCATCTACTTCATGATTATATGACCAAAAATGATCAGCCACTGGGGTTGAAGTTTAAAGTTACAATTAAGTTAATTAATTTAAAGCTTTCTGATAAACAATATTTTTGTCCTTTTAATGGTTCGTAAATATACAAAGATTATGGTTTTCTGACTCGCGAACACCTGTCGTTTCCACAAACTTCCAACGACTGCCCTTGTGATTTATTTATGGTAATCGCAAAGGCCAAACGCACCGAAGTAGTAGAGCTTAAAATCAAAAGGTTAATTCGTAGGAATCATCAGAATACGCGAGATCAAGATATGCTCCCCTTTATACTTTCCCTTGATGATTGTTGCCTCGATGAAGTTCTGCATTAGCTTTTTCACAATTAGTATCATTCCATTGCACAGTCAGTCGTGGTTGGTTAATGTTATGCAGCAAAATCACAATTGATCCAACTTTTATTTTTAGATTGTGAGGTGGGAGTCCAGGCAATTCTATGGAATTTAAAAACTCTGTGGGATAGTTAACTACCTCATCCTGGTTTATAACTATGTCAACCGATTTGTACGAAAGCAGTTCCCCTGGAAGAAAGAGACACTCTAGAACACAATTCTCACACACGGACACGACCATTAGTACTATATGCGTCTCGCTACTCATCAGTGCGGTCACTACGTGACGTTGCTCGTCCCACATTTGACTGACTTCTAAAGTCAGGTCATCTTCACCTTGTTCAACTTGATATAGTAAACATGTTCCTGGGAACTTCACAAAGTCACAAAGAAAATCCATTAATTTTGTGTCAGTTCAATTCACATTCAAGAATTTACAAACAAAAGTTATAAAGGAGGAATTTAAGGATTCACCAATATTTGACAACAATTGTCTATAGTCAAATATTTTTACTGTCATAGTGCGTTCAGAAATTAATTTTGTATGTAATCTTTGAAAGATATATCATTCTATATAAAAATAGTTCAGTCTTGATACCAAACGATAAAATGTATTTAATAAAATATGGTAAGTGAAATAACTTTGAACACTCAAGCAAGGTGTGGAATATCTTTCTCATTTTGTAATGCTTTTGTTTATCGAAAATAAAAGAAGGTGTATGTGTTACTTAAAAGTTTGCGTATGTACTTTTATATTTCGTTAATATCCCGGTCCAATATTACTTCTTTTTTTTCTCATTTTTAAAACCTTCTCTGGACCTATACAGGTATCTCAAAATCAAAGTTAGGCAAATCTGTTTAGCCGTTCTCTAACTTCTGTGAGACTGACAAACATCTATATATGGAAAAATCATCTGATGTTTTCAAATCCATAATGGTCAGGTTCTATTTCCGACTGGTGGATGGAAATTCGTCTTTAAACCGCATTATCACCCATCTGCTCCAGAGTCTGAAAATATGAATGTTGTGTGGGGGGAGGTTGCAAATTTAATGCAATGACAAAAATTAACATCAATCTAAGGATTGATGCCACTATAAATGAGTAAAATTTATTTTTTATGAGTAATTGTGCAAATATAGTAAGTTGCTAATAAGATCTACTAAATTAAAGGCAGCCGATAAACACATCTGTTGCAGTCTTAGCTTTATAAATTTTAGGAATCAGGATATAAAATAAACTAGCATCTATAGCTGATATCGTGGTTTGAACATTATCACACTTCCCGGCATTTATTTGTTTTAAGTAACTTACTGAACAGATAAATAGGAAACAGGCTTTCCTTTCTGGAAGAGAGATAAGTAGTTGCAGCCGTCTTTGATATAGTCCAAACGGTTATTTCCTCTTTAAGCTCACGAAGCTTTTGGAACGCGTAGTTATTTATCCAGATGTGACATAACCACAAAAAAAAAAACATGTGCACAAAATCTAAGAAAAGAATTTGATAAAATTTGATTTTGGTGATCTGCACAAGGATATATATGACCTAAGGAAGTTATTCCTAAATCCGTACAAGATCCTTAGGTGTCTAAGTGAAAGATAGATACTGCAGTAAATCTTCAGGTTTTGAATGTGAGTTTCACTTCTGAAGAAATACAGAAATCTCTAACTGAAGTTATTAATTTGATGGTGTTTAAATACTGTGACTTTTGGGTTCGTAGAATTAAAAGTTCACGTTGCTGAAATTCATAAATGTCCTCAATTTCCGTAGAAAGACAGTTTGTACACCCTTGGCAGCAGAATGACGTAACACAATCTATCGTGTTTTCTGCACGCATAAATAAACAAAAGAGTTCACTTTCAAATCGCTGCTGCACGCAGACAATTATCGAGTCCAATTACGACTGTCCCCTGACAACTAACCGCGAGTTCTTTTTTTATACCTCCACTCATTGTACCAGAAATGAGTAAGATTTTCTGTAACCATTAAGAAAGTGAACCTCCAGTCATCTATCTGTCTCTCCACGCTGTTTTTATCTCCACGCTGCGCTGTCGGTCCCTTTGTGTGCGCCATCCGCATCCATCGCAAAAATGCGTCGCGACACTACAAACCATACCGATGACGTACATTACCTTGTTATTTACAATAATTCAACTTGCTACTAGTCTTATTTAACGGAAACAGAGGTTTAATGTGAATTGTGCGGACTTCTATGGACTAGGGCAGCATGCAGCCTCTGCTTTTTGTGGACGCAGTTTCTCGGACAGTGATGGATTTTCTCGGGCATAAAACCCTTCAAATGGTTTCCTTCAGGAGAGTAGAGTGTGACCTGGTAACATCGCTTTAGAGCATGTTAAACAACTTCAAGCCTGGTAAAGAGAACTGTGAGAAAAGCTTAAGTGGTGGTATATGTCGAGTGTAGAATTAGACGCTTAGAACCAAATCAATTGAAGAATGTCCATCTATAAAGCTCATTTTATTGCCGCAAATTGAGGTACGAAAATGGTTATTCATATAATACAAGTAATAATGGAATTCATCTGTAGATTTAAGACGCTCTAATACAGAAAATGGGATGATGAAGTACACGCGAACTGCTAACAATAAGTAGGGCAAAGACTTTATTGGCAACGTGCCTTTTTTACAATCCACTATTTCCCTCGGAGTACATATACACGGTGGGGTAGCAAGTGGGTTGAGCGTGAGACCATGTCATCACTCAGATGAAACAGTTGCCCATCTAATGTGTGAGTGCCCTACTTACTCCACAAACAGTCGTCATTTTTGGGAGTCAAGTTCCGAAATTGGAAGTGCTGTCAATCATCAGGTTGTAGAGATGATTCACTTCATTCTGAACGCAAGAATGAATAGCTGACCATACTGAGTATTCACAAAGAGCCTGCAAAGGTCGTAGTACAAGGGCAGTGTTGGGCTTTACCAATCAGATTAAGCTAAACTAATTAGAACATGGTACGAATTTCAAGTTATTCCTTTAAATGCAATATTTCATCTTTAGATCTTAATATTCTAATAATTCCCGAGATATCGATTCATAATGCTAAAATTCTGGTAAGTATAGAAACCTATTCCCTTTACAGAAATGAATAAGCAAATAAAATTTTAACATTAAAAATGAAAGACAAAATATATTAATGATAATATGAAACCATTGACAATCAAAAGTTTCTTTCGCAAAATTCAGAAAATTAAACGTAAAAATCTCTTGTGTTCCTTCAGGTCACATTAATGTATTCAGTTTGCCACATTTAAAGTTTCTCTATCTACACATTACGGTCTTATTCAGTTACATGAAAGCTAACTAGCCCTTTCGAGTTCAATTCAACCGAGGGCAGAGGATTCAACTCCAAGTTTCGCTTTATGATCGTGAATAATTCCCGTGCCTGCAGCATTTTCAGCCAAACATAGAATGCTCTCTGCGACCCACGTATGTTTATCAACTTCCCTTTAACTACCTGGGCTAATGCATGATGAATTTTCATCCTCTCATAACCCATGCTCGGGTTCACTTTAGCCTCTATGCTTCTTAATGGATTCGTTGTATATGTACTGGGAGTAAGTCGCAAAATAAGTTATCCTTTTTTTAACGAGACTAAATGATAATACTGTCATAAAATGTATTTATTTCTATATTTCTATATTCATTATTTACATACGAAGTATACAGAAAGCTTCATATTTAAACAAAGATTTACACATACACATTTGAGGTTTCATCAGTTCAAAAATTCTCTAGGTATGAGTGTGTGTATGGATGCATTGAATGACATAATTCATAAACGAAAATTCGATTAAATACTAAACCGAGGTATAATCTTTACTGAGAGCTCACCCATAATATACTCTTAATAAATTCCACAACTCCAATTTTAGGTTACCTTGTATCACCTATGACCGATCATTAAATGTCAATAAATTATTTATAATTTTGGAATTCTAAGAATGAACAATGTTTGCCTAAGTTTAAATTGGAGATCCTTCAATTGATATCAAACCTACGAAGGAATGTCGCAAAGTTTTAATTATCACCCTTTGAAAATGTGATAGAGAGTTTGTGTTCATATGTGCTTGTTCGTTCTTTTCTACGTAGTGTCCATCCAAATTTACACATTTTTCTCAGCATTTATTGACCTTCCGAATACCTTGATTGTAGAAGTCTGCAGAATTTGCTTTAAACCACTCTTCCACTTCATTAATGACGTCATTTGTGTTGTCAAATCGGCAACCACGTAACGGATCCTTCATTTCAAAAAGTCACTTGGTGCGAGATCGGGCGAATAATGCGGATGTAGTAAGGTCTCATAAAGTCACATTCTCTAGTTTTGTCAACTGCAACTTCAGATGAATCAGCTGGTGCATTGTCAGTCAGTAGACGAACACCTTTGGAGAGCATACTGCACCGTTTCTTAATAAGAGCTGCTTGTAACTTGTCCAGAAGATTGCAGTAGTGGCTACCAGTGATGGTTTGACCTTTGGTAAGATAATCTGTAAGGATGACTCTACGACAGTCCCAGAAAACTGAAAGAATGACCTTTTCAGTTAACTTTTGCACCTTTGCCTTTTTGATATGGGGGAATCGGCATGTTTCCATTCCATGCTCATGGTTTCAATCTCTGGATCATACTGATAGATCCAGGATTAATCCATGGCTACCAAACGATTAAAAAAAATCATCTTCATCCTGTTCCAACAGCATCAACATCGGTCTTGAAAAGACACGCCGTGTTTGCTTTTGGAAATGGGTTAGCAAACGTGGAACCCACCATGCAGACACCCTAGACATGTGCAGTTCGTCATGAATAATTTTCCACACACTACCATAGCTAAGATGTGTCTCATTCATGATCATTTGGACGGTTGTTCGTCTGCCTTTCAGTATTAAACACTCCACAGCAGCATCGTCTGTGATTGACGGTCTAACAGTTCTTGGCTCATCTGTCAGAGACATGTGACCAGTTTGAGAATTCCTTTTCCACCTCACAGTAGTGTCATAAGATGGGCAATCATTTCCATAAACAGCCGCCGTCTCAGGGATTTCCCGGGCAGTTTTGTCCTTCAAAAGCAGGAACTTGATCACACTACGTGCCTCAATTTTCACCATCTTACACCTCAGTCACTTCTGGCACTCACTGTAAAACTACCGGGTGATAATTAAAACTTAACGACACCCCCTCGTATACAGGTAATAGCTTGCATTTTTTAAACGTTAGTGCTGTATTGAGATAGTACTAACATAGGTCTCAATTGTATAAGTTCATACTAATGCTACAAACATTATGAAATTAGCGAGTAAAGCAAAATGCAATTTGAATTACGCAGCTTTAGACGACAAATTAACTAAAGCTATAAACCGCCACTGATCGCAGCTATACACGTACTGCGTAATTTAAAGAGCCCCCAAATGCTGCAACTGTCTAGCTCTGAATGGGCCTTGTGCAGAGGTTTGTCGTTGTAGAACCATCATATGAATATTTATACCTACGAATGTAATCCATGGTGCACTGTGTTTTATTCCATGTTCTTTTCTCGCAAAAACACCTGAACGGAGAGTAATCGATCATTACGTAGCGAACAAAGCAATGCAGCATGTAATTTATCTTTAACACGGTAAGGTCATTTATATAAATTACTGACCAACGAGATTTGTTCCACGCAAACTGCACGTAGGTAGAAGTCTGCTATAGTATTCATGGCCCACTGAGAATGGAGTTAAAAACGAAATGGTGTACATGACTATCATGTAGGCAGTTCAAAAAATTCGCATAAAGTTCTGAAGCGTAATATTTTAGACAGCCATTTTGCAATATTAAGCTTCTTGAAACTTGCACACCTGCTATCGTCTGTTGTGAACCAAGTATCTTTCTCAACGTAAGCATAAAGTTTCATAATACCCCGCAGATTGGATTTGGACCGAAGAGCTTCGGAGGAGCAGAAATCGAACCTCTTTTCCTTATTGAGATGAATGACATTTAAGGGTGTATTTCATTTGTTTTATTAATGTACTCTCGAATATGACCTTCCAAATTAACTTTAAAAATCTGAAAAAAAAAGTCGTTTCGAAAAGGGAAAGTAGTTATTTAAGTTGTTTTTTGTTTGTCAAACACTTATTTATGTATTTTAGGTTAAAACTTAAAAATCTGACCTACGTGCGAAGATTTTTGACTCTTTGGACACATTATTAATCTCTAAAATAAACCATCATATTATCATCTTTATACCAGTCATTGTATAATTAGGTTCTTTTAAGCGACCGCCAGTCACTGATTTGAATGTATAAATCTGGCTCACGTGTCTTCCGTTCATACAATTTATTTCCAGGTGCGTTGCTGTTGTAGATAACATAATACATCATGGCGCAAACCTGTCACTGACAAATATGGTAGCCATATATCAATGCGGCTATTATCACTGCTTATCTTTCAATTCCTTATGTTATCTGACATTTATTAGTCATATCGTGCCAGTGAATATCGAGCTGGTTTTGGTAATCTGCTGTTTGATACTTTCGATCACCTATCTAATCGCTCTCTCTCTCTCTTTCAATAATTTAATTGGCTATTATCACAATTTTAACACTTTTAGATTGCATATCAATATAACCAGGCTATATGAACAAACTTTTCCGAATTACAGAGGATCTGAAGAAGGAAAGAAAAAAGACTATGTTGTGAAACATACATTGACAGTCAAAGACAGCACATATACATAATGCCTTAATTCAGTTGTTCATGACGTTTCACTTTCATTGACTAGCTTAGATTAGCCTTCACAGTCAGTTCACTTTTACTTGTATGTTGTGTAGCATAAATCAAGCAACACTTCTTTCCACAACTCTCACAGCGGAACTTCTTTAATCTGCAGTAACAAATTTTTCTGAAGTTAAAAATCACTATATTTCGAACCAATAACGTTGTATATAACATTCCGATTCTTCCAGAATGTTCCTGGGACACGAGGGGAAGGAAGACCTCGCAATTCTCTCGTTGGGTCTAAAAGGTATTCGTGGTATCTGCGTAGACAACAGCAGTTCATTCCCTGCGCAACAAATGGCTGGCCACTTCTGAGCCCGTACAGAAAGAAAGCGGTGTGCTAAGGATATATCATGAACATCTTCAAAAAATCATATTTTCCTCTTTTTAGTCTATAAAATAGTATACATCCTCCTAAATCCAAACAATACTTAGCTTTCGAAAGCCATTTTTTTTTAAATTCTCTAATCCAGGCGGGCTGTTCAACAAAGAATGCTCATGGCTGGCTCCGTACCTCAGTCGGTAGAGCATCTGCCTGCCGTGCTAGGGGCTTCGGGTTCGATTCCCGGTGGGGGGTGGGGACTTTTCTCCGCCCAAGAGAATTCCCCGTCTTCTCCAGGGTGTGGAAGTATGAATGAGATTGTGAATGTATGCGTGATCTAATGATTAAAACCCACTGAGTACGAGTTCACATCTTTGAGCTGTTGCAAAGGAGAATGGCCGCCGATATGACCATTGCAGTTAAAGGCAATGGAAAAAAATACTAATTTTTGTACGGTCATAATTTTCGCAGTAAAATTCAATCTTATTATATTCTGTTAGGTTAATGTGAAACAAACACGCCGTAGTAGTTTCATTGCTGGTACTCCTGATATCCGCCTGTGAGAGCCAGCCAAGTTCAGAGATGTTCAGTATCGCCTACCACTGCAATGGAGGTAACTTGCAGTTAAAGGTGATGTTAGAGGAAGATCCGGAGTTTCTATCAAACGTAATCACTGCTGATGAAACTTGGATACATCATTTTAATCCTGAGAGCAAACAACAAAGCTCAGGGAAATTTCCTTCATTACCAACCCCTCAAAAAGCAAAAGTGGTTACATCTGCTAGGAAAACTTGGGTCATCTGAATCTTAGATATTCATGGAATGGTTTGTCAGCATGTTATACCTGCACGCACATCAGTAACTGGGAAATGCTACAGGGATATCCTGGAAACATTGCAAGTCCATATCAGGCTAAAAGACCACATTTCGGTGAAGCAGGCTGGTTGTTGCAGCTCCGATAATGCGCGGCCGCATATTGCCAATGTTGTTGAGGAATATCTTGCAAACATCAACGTGAAGTGCATCCCTCACCCTCCCTGCAGTCCGGATTTAGCCCCATGTGACATTTTTGTATTCCTTAACTTGAAGAAACGCCTTCGTAGGAGGCATTATCCATCATCAGAATCAGTGGTGAAGGCTACGGAGGCGATTTTGAAGGATCTCTCAAAAAATGGTTTCCAGCATGTCTTTGAAGACTGGCAGAAACGCTGAGACAAGTGCATCGCATTCAGGGGAAACTATTTGGAGAAGGACCATCAAAATTATGAGGATGAGTAAAGGTACGTTGTAAAAAAAAATGTCACCACTCTTTATTGAACTGCCCTCGTATTTTGACTGTTAGGTGAATGCTAACGTTACATGTGAATTCTAATTGTTTATTCTTGTTTTCTCACTATTGACAATTGCAGCATTTTTCATAACTTAAGATGCTCTTTACGCAGCAGCATTAGGCTAATGAAAATCGCTACATACGTTCATAGAGTCACAATGAATAGAAATTTCTCTCACTTTTATTGTGATATGCATTTAAACACATTTATTTACTTTAAAACACAAACATTTCAAAATTTGGGCGAAAAAGCTATATTCATGACTTCAAAAATTTTTGGAGAGTAAAGTTATTGGGACACAGAGAAGCCTAGGGAAAATTAAAAACATGTATATGTTGGGAACCTGTTATTATAATATTAGACTAAATTTAAGTTATTTTGTCGCAATAGACTTTTTAGATGACGTAACCAAAAATAAATACATTTACCATATTTTCCAAACTATCAAAGTTAAACTGACAAAATTTGGACTGTATCATATTGCCACTAAGTTACATTTGGGGTATAAATCTTAGGTAGCTAGCGTTATTTGTCCATGATTTCAAATTTTCAGTCATAGGTATTCTTAAAGTGTTCACAAATAAATATATTTAGTTTCTTGGATGAGAACAGTATTGCCTTTTTAAGTTTAAAATATCAATCCAAAGGAGCAAACTGGTACGATCAATAGTTATTTACAATTTGCACATTAATTGTTTATGCAAATGCTATCTGCTCCAATTTTCTTTTCTACTTTATTATTATTTACTTCGTTTCAAGGGCATTGCCGGACCACTTCATCAAATACCCTTTTAGTCAGATTGCAATTACCAGATACTAAGAATTAAAATAAAGTGAAAAGTAATATATTTATTAAGGAACACTGAGACTGGTGGATTTGATGTACCGTATAGGCCAACGCGCACAAGAGCCCTCAATTGAAACTTGGTAACACTTGTATTAATTAATAGTGAAAAATCCCAAGGGTTTTATCAAGGGTGTTTTATTCTGCGTTTCTCATACTTCAATAAAATATTTTGAGAAGTGTGAATGTTATATTTTGTAAAAGTACAGATGTCAGAAATGTTTGTTTTGGGCAGCTTTGTGTATCATGGAAGTTTGCTACATGCAGCTGTTCCTTAAAATGTGCATAAGACCAAGAGGAGAAGTAATACTAAGGAAAGGCAGGTTCTTCATCTGTTAAAAACAACGTTTTCTTACTTCGGCGATGATAATTCGAAGAGCTCTGAAGCTATATTTAAAATAATTTGCCATCCAGGGATATTTGTGACTTTAGTAACCAATTATATTTAATGATGAAGCCTAGAATTAACTTAGACCCAACGCTTCACTTATTAAAAAACATTCTAATTGTGCCGTGGTAGCTTTACGGTGTAGATGTAATGTAAAGGTGCAGTGTATAAGGTTATAATATCAATAACGATTGTATATAAGTAATAACATACAGATCACTGCATCCAATTAGAGATATTTCTAAGAAACTTTAGAAAGCTACACATTTACAAGTCCAAACACGCTAATAAAACACAAACAAACATGTAGTTTAAGCAATGTAAACTCGTAATTCAGCATTCAGTGTAATAATTCAACTTTCTTAATAACTTGCTCATTACAAAGTGTTTATTCACCAAAGGCTTCTCTGTGTAATCCCATAATCGGAAGAGCGAAGTACAGCTGAGTACATGAACAACACTTCAAAGACAAGTGTTCGCATCCACCCTTTCGTACGCAGCCAGACACCGACACCCACCCACAAACACTCACATACACACACGTACACAAAAGCCATCGCCAGTGAGCAGTACCCC
Organism: Mantis religiosa; assembly: GCA_030765055.1. Classification (NCBI taxonomy): domain Eukaryota; kingdom Metazoa; phylum Arthropoda; class Insecta; order Mantodea; family Mantidae; genus Mantis; species Mantis religiosa. Next base: position 137,898,805 of record CM060957.1, read on the forward strand.
TATCACAGACACCTGGAGGTCCATACGAGCACGAACGGTTTACGTAGTCTGACATCATAATCACGAGGATTAGAAACGGAGGAGGATTTCAAGCTCTGGCCACACCAGGCCTACTAACTTCCCCAAGGAAGATATGCGGATAAAGATTATGAAACATGGATAGTTTTTATGGACCCAAAGTAGACCTTAATTACAGTCCTTCGGACCTCCGATTTCTCCCAATCCTCACTGAGAAGTTTGGGTCGAAAGTTACAGTTTAGAGAAGGTAAATTTCTCTTCCCAAAACACTTCCACCATGTGTACAGAAATTTGGAACAGAAGAAAGTTAGGGTAGTGCCTTGGAAGCAGCACTACAAAGCTGTCACTCTATTCCTCCTCTTCCCCTCCCTTCATGACCAACAAATCGGAAAAGCCATTAATAAAACAGGTTCCACCTGCTTGTGTAAGCAGCTAAACGTAGGAGGAACTACTGTGTTCACTCCTTCAGAATACTCTTCCCCAGGACTGTGTTACCTTAGGCTTCAGATAATTAGCACTAGATTCACTCAAAAATCAAAGAATTGTCTGCAAATACACACATATGTCAATTCTAGAAATTACATTACGTAAATATATCTTTGAATGCACGAAGTTACAGAACATGTGTGACGTTCTAGATACGAGAATGAAGGTTAATATTACTAAGACGTATTAATAGCGGAATTTTGGTGCGGTAACCATGAATAAGGCAGTTATTTATGACGATAAAATACTCTTGTTTCTAAACTTCGTGCCCTACAGTCTCAGTTTTACAGTGGCAAAACTTATAGAATCTTTGTTTCAGTGTGATCGATTATTGGCAAACCTTAACGTCTAAAGAATCCGCACGAGCTGGCACATCGCAAGAGACTGCGCTGTTTAATATAGTGCGATCTATATAAACCTGAACCAATTGAATAGGTCAACATTTCTCTGCGAAAGCCCGTAGAAGGTAGAAATTTATATTAATGATCTCAGTGGCTCCGGCAGAATTCACAACACTGGCAATTGTTGACATTTATTTGATACGACTGCAGACACTGAAGTATATATGGGTATCTTCAATACATTTGTGGAGCAGCTGGATGATATCGAATTGAGAGAAGATTATTTCAAGCAAGATGGAGCAACATACCATACATCTAATGACACCATGGAACTTGTAACCAGTTTCTTTGATAATCGAATAATCTCAAAAGGTTTGTGGTCCCCCCAGATCCCCTGACCTAACCTCACCGGATTTTTTTTATTGTGGAGGTATATAAAAATAGAGTGTACAAGAATATGCCACGGACAATTGTAGTTCTCAAGGAATCCATGGCTATACGAGTGCAAACATGTATATATGTATATATATACTGGTGGAGGACACTTCAACATTTTCTCTGAGAGGTAAATAGTGTAATGTAATCTCTTAGTTGTGTATTATATTCTCCCAAAGTTGCACGTGCTTCCTATTGTTCATTCAAAACTTATGGACTATTGAAGTGGTTCTCGTTTATATGAATCACACTATATTTCAGCAAAATAGTATCATTAATATTATTATGGAAAAACTTATTTTATACCCTAAGATTACTCATTACTTCTTGTTTTAGCGTACATATTACTTCAATAGTTGTAACTGCAGTATTACGATTCAGAAAGAGTTTTATCTTAGGTAGCAAGTGGGGATGTGGTATCAAACTTTACTAAATCTTCCATTTCTATTCCCAGGGAAGCTTCCTCTTAGATCTCAGTGTCAATTGGTAACAAAAGACTTAATCTGTTTGTCTTGTGTTGTCCGTTCCTGGTTAATACGAACCACCTGTGATGTTCATTATAATGCAGAAGAAGTCGATGACTTTTTCTGATGCTCACACACAGATTTGTTCCTCTTAAGCTTGGTTTTCGATAAAGTCAAGTAAGTTCTATACAACGATATTCATGATCATTCAATGATCAGGTTTCAGGCAGAAAGCAGCTTCGGAATACAAATATCTAAGAATTGCCAAATTTTCCCCATCGCAAGTAAGTATGTGTGAAAGAGAAGTCAACAGTGTGGCTAAGAATTGACGTGGTTTCCTTCAGAAGCTAAGGTTAAACTTAAGGTCCTTGTAATATGTGCACCAACTCATCTATAAGATCTGCATGCTCGAGGCCTAAACAACGATGTGCGACAGGTGATTGAAGGTCTATCTATATCTCAGACAGAGGAGGTAAGCCGTCGGTTGGAAGACGCTCTCCTGCCCATCATATAACCTGCAGTAATGGTTGATGAAATGACTACAGGCGGCGATGACTTATGCTTGCGGCAAATACTATGGCTGCGTGTCACAAGAAGATGGACTGAGGGATGGAGGGGATAATCAACGGCGTGTCTGAGAAACGTAACGAAATGAACCAGCATGAATGTTCACATTATTTGAGAAAATTCACCTTCGTAAACTCTACAGCTTAACGAGGTTATTCATGGGAGCTTTCCGTCAACCACGATCTAAAGTCATATTCTTTCGGAATTAGTAGATATAAGTTCAAATTGTGAAGCATCTCAATTATTGCTGTTTTTCATACTGGAATATGAAGGGATTGTGCAATGAAATAAACCAAACAGTTATATTTTGATTAAATATAACCAGTGCAATCCGATATTTTTTGCAGCACTTGTTTAATTGCAATTTGATGTGAATTTGCCAGAGGGTTTTATGTAAACTTGATATTCACAATATAATCAAACTGCCAATAACACCTGGAAGTGAATACCGTTGATCAATTTTTACCTTATTGTTTTCTCACCTGTGTCAGCTGAAGTATTGCATTCGTTCCAAAAATCTATACCATGCTTTCTCCGGGAAAATAATCGTTTCGAGATTTATTCTTTAGGGAATGTTTTAAACAAAAGTGAACGTGTACAGTAATGCATGTAGCTAACATTCCAAACGACCAAAATTTGTCATCTATTAATTTGTCGTGAGTAAAAACTCACGAGCACTGTTTACTAATTATTTTATTCAGAATGCTTATAGTATTAGTGCACATTCAAAATTTTATGGAAAATTTCAACTGAAGTTTATTTCTTGAAACTCCCGAAATTCAGAAAGAGGTTATTTAGAGAAATGTACGCTATTATGTGTGTCTCTTTAAACAGCATAAATCTAAAACTAGTCGGATAGATGGAAAATATTTAATTTATTTTCAACTGGTTTCAAGAAGCCAAAATGAAGGTTCTCTAAAAAAATCCAGTGTCCTTAAATTACGCATAACATTGGAAATTTTATTCTTAATTATTATTTTCTCAGAAATGGCTCAATCATTTTGATAAACGTGCCATTCTATTTACGCAAAAAATATTTATGTATCTATATTTTGTGTAAATAGTTCCTGGAATGCTTTTATTTTGGGAATGATTTTAATGGTTTAATTAACTGTAAACTCTAAGAGATAGAGATAGCCTGATGCACTAAAATGCGAATATGGTTAATATTTTTCTTTTCACCGTTGCTGCGATTATCTTTGTTATTGGTTTAAATTTTAAAATACTTTTATGACTTCATTCTTCACAAGCTTGAAGCAAAATTAAAACAAAATTTAAAATAAAAAGGAATTCACAAGAAAAATTTATAAAATTTATAAGCTAAAAAGGAAGCCTAGTAAATGAAAACTCCTAGTGGTTTTCTGGAAAAAACACGAACCAGTTGGAGAACTTAATATCATGCTGGCACATTCAAATAACATGGCATTTAATTTTTCATTGTGACCTACCTTTCCATACTTTGGCGTACATGGGGCTAATGTGAAAGGCTAATTATTTTCCATCTCAAAATTTGTTTGCCAAAGGAAGTAGTGACATTTCTTAGAAAGTGGTTGTAAGATCGGCAAGTATGGGGCAGAGACGTTTTATTGAAAATTGCTACCAACCTCGTGTTTCATTTAGTTCTCTCTCTCTGTATCTATTGCTCTCTCTCTCTCACACACACACACACACACACACGCACGCACACACTCACCTATCACTTCAAATAAGTAGCAACGTAACACGACGTCTTCTGCAAATTCAAATGTACATTTATGTTTTATTAGTTACATTAATTTTGCAAGCAGTGGTTCAGTTATTTGGTGTATCATAATAATAAAAATGATATCTAGTTAAACTTCCAAATTAGACAGCAGCTAAGTCGAGTTAGTGCAGGATGCGCAAAGATAACTACAAGCAAACTGACAGCTACTGTATCTTCTAACGAGAAAATGTCTGCGAGGTGTTTTGCTCTCTACAGAGGTGAAAGGGTATGGTATAACATGAAGTTCATGATAATGCCATAAATATATCTACTATTTACACTAACTACATTGCACGACTATACTAGGAATACAAACACAGGCATACGTGTTCTCTAAGAGCCTTATACCATGCTGACATTTTGAATGTCCAGCCGTAATCTTTCTCAGATAACGTTAGGGTTTTTGATACCAATACATTCCTTTCAGGCATATTCTTGTGAGATCACAGTAGGTTTATGATTAAGAGGAAGCGTAATATTATTTTCGTGATTTCTTTCCATATTCCTGAATTGATTCCATATTAATGTTTTAAATCTCACGCTTACTTTGGTCTAACTTTCATAGAGGCACGCTAATTGTAAATAGATTAAAAATAATTTTAAAATAGCCCTGCGTTGTAGTCGTTTTAGAAAATTTGGTACACTCACTTGGTAAAACAGTATTAACTTTGTAAATATTAGCGTTAGAGGAGAGATCTGCCTTTTATTTGATCTGAAAGTTTTACTTGAGCATCCTGTTCATTATTTCTCCATATGGAAATTTCGAAGCACTGCCAGGACGTGTTACGCTTTTCAGTGTTGTTTTACTGTATGGTTTGCAAATAAGATGAAACCAAAAGGCGTTATCAAGAGAAGAACGTTTGCAGGTAACATACACCCGCAAGTATATTAAAAAAGCTATTTCAGACTATGTTGTGTCATCAGGTGCAATGAATGGAAACATTTCAGGACATAAACTTCATCCAAGTGCATAAAAGCATTATGCTGATTCTAATGATATAAATATAATAAAAAACTTAAAATTTCTTACTAAAGTATTGTTCAAAAGTGTGAATTGCAATATTTGTGGTGGAAACAAATATTCTTGAGAACAAAGTTAAAAGAAGTGAGTTTGTTGTAGATCTGAACATTTTAGTTTCAAATTGTAATTCCAAAATAAGCTTCTTTACTTCGGAGCATTATGATATGAATGTTTGATTCACAAATGGACTTAGACGCATTGGTTAAAGCCCGCAGTTGGGAAAATGTCCAGTGCAATTATGAATCTACAACGTCTTTCTACTGTTTCAAAAGCCTACGAGAGGCACTAGCAATAATTTGAGCCTAATCATTAAAAAAAATTAATCTCTGATTGAAAACTGCTTTATTGTATTCAAAGTATTCTCCTTTATGATCAATACACTTTTGATTCGGTTTGAACCATTTGTCAAACCATTTATTCCAGTATTCTGGAGTCACCTCCAAATCTCTTTTAGGGCATCAACGGCTTCTTCTGCCAACGAAAATCCTTGTCCACGCAATTTATTCTTGATGTTCGGGAACAAAAAGAAGTCTTTGGATGCCAAGTCAGCACGCGGTGTCTGACGCATCAATTCGATTTTTGAGCCTTCAAGTACGCTGTTATACAAGATGTACGTGCGCTCGCATTGTCTTTAGGAAGAACGATCCTACGATTCTTGTTCATTTTCTTTACTTAATCGAAGACTTCCGGCAAACAAATGGTTGTTTATAGTCGCACTGTTTGAACGGTTACCATTTACCATTGTTACCATTGTTAAAAGAAACCGGTTACCATTGTTAAAAGAAACCTCTCAGATAATGCACTGATTATTCTTGTAAGAGTGAGAGGGGTATTGACGCGCCGCCCTTTGCTAAACACCAATGAATGCATCACTTCAGCCAATGGAAATCGCAGGAATCACAAATTACAGATAAATCTTCACTCCACGTGGAGTAATCAGTGCGTTATCTGAGAGGTATCTATTACCAAAGATAAATTTATGGTAACCGTGCGAACAGCGCGACTATACCATTCGGCATAGAGCGTTTTACCTTTCTCTAATAGCACTGTTGTCACATGGCCAGTTTTGTTGAAAAATCAAGCGACCATTTACTTCGAAGTGCTTCGAGTGGGAACAACTTTTGTTGGATTTGCTTCATCTTGAAAGACCCATACAGTCATCTGCTGTTTAAATTTCGGCTCATACGCATAGATCTATCATTCTTAACCTGTTACAATCGTATCTACGTCTTTTGAAACACCAACAAGGTATTTCTTGAGCAATTTTGTACACCAATTGTACACGAACATCTTTTTCAGATTGTAGGATATGTAGGATCCAACGAGAGCAATCGCTTTTTACGGCTAAATAATCATGCAACATTTTGTTTGTGCTGGTGGAACTAATGCCTAGGGTGGCTTTAATCTCGCAATATTTCGCTTGACGATCTTTCGCATCAATGTTTTCTGGCACAACAACTGATTTTGGACGTCCTTCACCAACATCCTCGCAGAGCCAACGGCGGCCACGATTAAATTCGTTATACCAGTCTTCACAGTGGGAAAGTATTAAGCTTCATCGCTCATTGTGTAAGTTAGTTGATCGATGCACTCTTTTATTGATAATCCAAGTCAAATGTCGTAGTAACTTAGTGCACGAACTCTTTCACAATTTAATTCTATGTTTTTCTAAGACACAGTTTTCAAGTTAATGTAAACAAAACAAATGACGCTATATTGACAAAATATCTGAAGTAGATGATGGTAAAAAGTGCCAAAATTTCCATTGGAAACGTCAGATGATACCTACAGCAGTCAGGGTTGCCAAATCTCAGAATATAGATAGTGCCCCTCGTATACCTCTTTTATTTGGAAAGCTGTGAAAAAATTGCACAAAAATCAACGATACGTCAGTAATAAATGCTACCAAGGAGGCTATAGTAGAAATAATGGCATCATAGATGGTGCTTTTTTGTTTTTTGTTTTGCTTGGTTTCTTTGTTTACGTCCTCCAACATTTAGTCATGTCGGACAATGAATGAAATGGGTGAAATGATGTTCCAATGAGTCCGGGGTCAATGGAGTTACCCGACATTCGTCTTTCAGAATAAAGGAAAATCCCAGAAAAAAACTTATCCAGGTAACACCCTAATCGATATTCGAATTGGGGAACTCTTGGACGTGAGGCAGACAAGCCACCATCTGCGCTACCGACGCGGGCACATCGCAGATATCGCATTGCTGATTGGAGGATTTTGAGACGTTCTGTGCACCATAACTAGTGAGTCTTTTTTAAAATCTTATGTTTGAAAACAATTTCTGAAAAAATAAAATTGTCTTTAAATAGGTCATACTGTCTCGGAAACTAATTGATACTAAGATTTGAAAGTTTTATCACACATTTGCATCCACAATGACGTTATTTCAAAGCAAAAAGTTATGTATATGGATAAGTTTTTTTAATTTAAAAGCCATAATTTGTTTCGATAAAGCTTTTAAGAGCTTTATTAAAAACTCTACCATTCCTTCTGCAGAACACAAGTATTTTATGTTTTATTAATCAACCGTAAAGGTATTGTTGAATATATCCAAATATCTGCCAAGAGAGTTGGTCATTATTAACATTGGCAAGATAACATTGGACTCCACTTATAAGATGGCACGTTATGCAAAGCTGTTTAGTTTGATCCCAATAAGTCTACACGGCTTCAGCCTCTACCAATGTGACTTTGTTGTTCCTCAACAACATTTAAGTCACTTGAGTAGTAGAGATCTTATTAACCTCTCCATATTGCCGAAGTGCCAATGCAGAAATCTTACAATATACATTCCCGTTATGTTACTAGTGCAGTCACAGAAATGTAATGTTACCATACAGAGCGACAAATAAAGACAAGGTTCAAATATTCTTCTATAAATCTTACATGCTCATTCTGTACTTAAGGTTTTCTGTGTTCCACGGTGGCAATATCTTGAGTATATGTCTCTGTTGAAAGCTCTCGTACTCATTTGGCATTTTACGTTCAGTTTTACATGAAAAAGATTCTTCACCTCTTCATCCAGAGTTATGTGCACTGCCTTATCATTTCTTTGTGAGTTAATAATTGCAACATTGTTTCGTATAGGTGATATAGGGAACACTCATTAATTTCATTAAAGTTACAACATCCTTCACTTGTTCGTTTTTGTGCTTCTGGGCCATTTTTCAGTTCAGTCACATAAATAAGTGATATCTACTGAGTGGAGTCCAACATTGATTTTCAGAGGAAACATAGCATTGCAATCTACCATAATGGCTGACACACTATACACATTTTATTATTGCATTGGACATATGGGTAAACATGATTATACAAATACACAGTGTGATCCATATGAACCTGAACCATTTCAATAGGCCATAATTTCCCTTTGAAAGCTTGTAAATTGTAGAGATTTTTAATGACCTCTGTGGCTCTGGGAAAATTGACAACACGTACAATTGTTGATAGTTGACACTCTTATATGTGCAGTCATAACAGCAACATGCAGTACACACTACGAGTGTGTGTTTATAGTTTGAAAACATATTGGAAGGCAAATTCTTTGGGAATTACGAAGAGAATTTAATATACGCGATGTTTCAACAAACACAATTTTATCGCTTGAAAGAAAGCTGGAGACAACTGGTATACTCACTATAGAGAGTGGAAAACATAGACCGCCATTGAATGCAGAGACTGTTACAGATGTTCGCAGAAGGCTATTGAATTCTCCAAACAAATTGTTGCATCGATTGGGCCGGGAATCAGGGTATTCATATGGAACATGTCAAAGAGCTGCGAAGAAATCGAGATTACCTTACAGAGTGTATATGAAGCAGATTATGAAAAAACGGTTCAGTTACTGTTGATGGTTTCAGGATACTCTTATTCCACGTCCAGACATTCTCTCCATAATGTGGTTTACAGATGAGGCATGGTTTCATCTGTCAGGCTACACAAACACACACAACACTGGGCTGCTGTAAACCCCCAAGTGATCCGCGAAACCCCACTGCATGGTGAACAGGTTGGCGTAGTGTGCGCGGTGTCAGCTTCCAGGTTAGTTGGTCCCATATTCTTTGATACGACTGTAGAGAATGTAATATGGGTATCTTCAATACATTTGTGGAGCAGCTGGATGATATCGAATTGAGAGAAGGTTATTTCCGGCACGATGGAGCAACGTGCCAAACATTTAATGACACCATGAAACTTGTAATCAGTATCTTTGATAATCGAATAATCTCCAAAAGTCTGTGGCCCCCCAGATCTCCTGGCCTAACCGCACCGGATTTTTTCTTGTGAGGTTATCTAAAATATAGAGTGTACAAGAATAGGCCACGGACAATTGATGTTCTCAAGGATTCCATTCGAACCCAAATAAGTAACATTGGCGAGGATACACTCCGTAAAACTTCAGAGAATATGGTGAGACGAGTTCAAACTGGTATAGATGCTGGTGGAGGACACTCCCAAGATTTTCTCTGAGATGTAAATTGCGAAATGTGATCTCCCAAATGTGTATTATATTCTCCCAAAGATGCACGTATGTGCTATTATTTGTTCAAAAGTTATGGCTTATTAAATTGGTTCAGATTTATATGGATCACACTATGTCTATAAGTTAACTTCTTATGGATTAGTGATGATTAAAATGATACTTACATTGAAGTGTATTCAAAATTAACACTTTCCTAAGTGATCGATGTATAATTTTGTATAGCGTACAGAAATTTTACTTCTTTTCTCTATTAGGTAGGTAAAATTAAAGGCAATTTTAATCGTTGTATACTACAGCCATATAGTTGCACGCACGAGTAACATATCGCACTGTTTGTCGTTTGTGGCCGCCAAAAACTTATTGTATATCGATTTGCATCGTGATTAATGTACAACAAAATAGGATACATTGTTTTTGTTTGTATTTACTGCATTAAAATATATTATTTACATTTAATTTTGTAGTCTCGTGATGCAATATTATACATATTGCAAAACGGTCAACAACCCTCATAAATTAACAAACCCCTCTCCACTCTATATAGATATTTAGTGGAGTTCTAACTGCATAAAGAATAACATACTCGGCTGGCTCAGTAGCTCAGTCGGTAGAGTACCTACCTGCCGTGCTAGGGGTCGCGGGTTCGATTCCCGGCGGTGGGAGTGGGGATTTTTCTCCGACCAAGATAATTCCTCATCTTCCCCAGAGTCTGGAAGTATGAATGAGAGTGTGAATGTGTGCGTGATCTAATGATTAAAAACCAAAGATAACGAGTCAACACCTTCAGTATGTTCCAAAGGAGAACGGCCGCCGATATGACCGTAGCAGTTAAAGGCGGAGTATAAATGGAACAAGGAAAAAAATATAATATACTCACTGCAGGAATTTAAAATGAATCGTGTTTTCATCAGGGTTAATATTACCTCAACTGCTCGCAGCTGTAGCATGTTAATTTATTTAGCTTTCAAGGTATGTCTTCTGATGTCGACTATTCTATTCGACTATTAGAAAACATTATAATTTACATTTATTAAGACATAACTAATTTTATTTCAGGGCAAAAATTGTATATTTCTGCAAGAAACAGATAAGAAATTCATCTAATATAGTTTAACTTTGAATTTTATCGATTTAAAAAATCGAGGAAATATTACGTTGGACTGAAAGGCTAAATAGACATTTCACAGTACATTGTTTTGAGGATCCTCAATACTTCTGCAACACATCTAATATATGGAAGAGTATTGCAATTCGATATCAAAATTTGTACTACCTGGATGTCCTGCAACGTGGCTTGGTAATCTAGAGGGTTGTGCTTTGGTACCCACGCGTGCAAATGTATTCCGATGGGAGAGGGTGTTGGAGAGGCAAGGGCAACAACATTCTATGATCGTTTAGTTTAGCCTAGTGAAACCAAAGGCCAGGTTTACCTGCTCATCAACACTGACGTCACCCTCCACCGACCATTGCAAACAAGTGACAATAAACAATCCTACTTAGCAGTCTACCCAACAACATCAATAAAACTAATAATAAAAGTATTAATAAAACTACTTAAAATAATGATAATGAGGATAATAATGATCATAGTCATCGTAACAATAACAACAACAATAATAATAATGATAATGATAATGATAATCATGATAATATTAATAATAATAATAATAATAATAATAATAATAATAATAATAATAATAATAATAATAATAATAATAATAATAATAATAATATTAATAATAATAATAATAATAATAATAATAATAATAATAATAATAATAATAATAATAATATTAATAATAATAATAATAATAATAATAATAATAATAATAATAATAATATTAATAATAATAATAATAATATTAATAATAATAATAATAATATTAATAATAATAATAATAATAATAATAATATTAATAATAATAATAATATTAATATTAATAATAATAATAATAATAATATTAATAATAATAATAATAATATTATTAATAATAATAATAATAATATTATTAATAATAATAATAATAATATTAATAATAATAATATTAATAATAATAATATTAATAATAATAATAATAATAATAATATTAATAATAATAATAATAATATTAATATTAATAATATTAATAATAATAATAATAATATTAATATTAATAATATTAATAATAATAATAATAATATTAATATTAATAATATTAATAATAATAATAATAATATTAATATTAATAATATTAATAATAATAATAATAATAATATTAGTATTAATAATAATAATAATAATAATAATAATATTAGTATTAATAATAATAATAATAATAATAATAATATTAGTATTAATAATAATAATAATAATAATAATAATAATATTAGTATTAATAATAATAATAATAATAATAATAATAATAATAATAATAATAATAATAATAATAATAATAATAATAATAATAATAATAATAATAATAATAATAATAATAATAATAATAATAATAATAATAATAATAATAATAATAATAATAATAATAATAATAATAATAATAATAATAATAATAATAATAATAATAATAATAATAATAATAATAATAATAATAATAATAATAATAATAATAATAATAATAATAATAATAATAATAATAATAATAATAATAATAATAATAATAATAATAATAATAATAATAATAATAATAATAATAATAATAATAATAATAATAATAATAATAATAATAATAATAATAATAATAATAATAATAATAATAATAATAATAATAATAATAATAATAATAAACAATGACGACGATGATGACGATGATGACCACCTCAGTGCCCGCCTCGGTAGCGTAGATGGTAGCGTGTCTGACTCATGTTCAAGTGGTCCCGAGTTCGAATCTCGGTCAGGGTGAGCTACCTGGATAAGGCTTTTCCGGAGTTTTCCCTTATCCTTAGAGATGAATGTCGATTAGCTCTAAGCTCCATGAACCCTGGACACATTTGAGTATCTTTCACCCATCTCCTTCACGGTCCAATATGGCTTAACGTTGGAGGACGTAAAACAAAAAAATAAAAAATACGTCCACCTTTGTCTTGCGTATGTGGGCGTGAGTTCGTCAGTTGGGCTGATCTGCTCCGACCCGCTCTATTGCGGCCGCTGTGCTATGGATTACTCTATTCTGTACTCTCTAAGTAAAAATTTCAAGAAGAAGAACAAATGTGTGCGTGTATTCGGGTATATGAGTAGAAGCTGAATAAATTTGAGATTGGTATTAGTTCAGTGTTATATGAAGATGCAAGACGTTTTTTCTAGAAAACTTCTGCTCTCCAAATCACTTAGTCAACTTGGTGTTAGTCAAGGTGTTTCAGGGTGAGCCTTCTTTTGACAGCTGTAGATAGAAATGAGATAGAAAACTTTGCAATTGTCACGATTAAGGAACGGGGCACTACTTCCTGGTATTGATTGTTCATAATGCTAATGTGACATAGAAACAACTGAACAGGGACAATACTTGAAAATATCATTTAGTATTGGACACAGCATTGGGTGTCTCTTACTGTTTAATCTCCAAATTGTGTTCTAAATGAAAAGTACTTCGCAGAAAATTTAACATAACTTTAACATATTTTAATCAATACATTCTGAGCCAATTTTGGAGAACTGAAATGTAACATCTTTTATACATAATGGGTAATTTCAGATGGAGATTTCCTGAAAATCTTCGTTTCGCTTTGGAAGATACTCAAGTCAAATACTCCGTTTGATACTTCTTGAATATTTTCACCCCCGTCCACACACACTCGCGCACGCACACAGGCACGCACGCACACACGCTCACACGCTCACACGCTCACACACTCACACACTCACTAATTATTTTAACTAAATGTGAAACAACTGTACTTCTTATGCACTTTAAAAATAAATATTTACAGAAAAAATAACATTGTAGAATTATGAAATTTGCAATGTTTGAAAATTTGTACAAAGTATAATCCATTAAATTGTAAATATAAATATTTGGTTTTTATGTAATATATATTCAATTTTGATAACATTCATACTTAAATTTTAAATAAAAACGAACCGCTGATAACAATCTTCTTCTTCCTCTTCTTCAGCTTCCTTTCTTTTATCACTATCGTTATGTTAGTGAAGTCAGGGAATTATTTTTTTCTCTATACTTTATCATTAGGTTTGAGGTTGAGGAATAAAAACTGTGGTTTAGATAGAGAATCCAGGATAGGTGAAATGTTAATAATGATTTTCTAAAATAGCAGAGCTCAAATTTTAACTTCTCGTATGAACATATTTATTTTTAATTACAGCTTCACGGGTGATCTGTCGTGTCAAAGGTGCCTACTTTCGAGCGTTCGACCATTCCAAGCCTTATGGAACTGCATGAAAAAGAAAGTCATACATTTTAATTTCGTATAGTGCATAGAGAAGTGTCAATGCACAATTTCAGTTAATTATTAAACAGCAATTTTATACTTTAATTAATTAGTATACATATTTCTACCACAAAAATAGCTATCGTAAGACAGCTTTTTTGTTAGAGATAACTTCTTTATCAACGACATTACTCGTCTGATATAAATTTTCATACCACTGTGCATACATTATTGCTATGACAGTTTGAAGTATCCTTCAATTGCTGTGTAGTGTTTAAAGACACAGAATATATCAGTGGAAAGTATTTTCCATAACGTAAATTGAAAAAGTTGAACAACTTCATTATCATATTCAAACGTGATTAATTATGAATACAATTGATACATTATCCCCAGTTTCACAGGGCCTGTTGAAGATTTATTTGCCCTACACATGGCTTCTGTACTTGCTTGTACAAACTACTTTTACAAATGCTAATTCTTGTAACCCCGTCATGATAATCGAGATGTATATTTGTAGAAATGGCATTATTATATGTATTCTTGGTACATCGGAATAGAGGAGTACAGTAATTGTAAGCGACAGTGAAATGTTTTAAAAGTTGTTCGTTATGTGGTGACCTTGAACCTTAATTATGTTTTCTGAGTAGGAGGAAAATATGACTAACGACTTTCTAATTTTGTAAGGCAGAGGTATTGTAACTTTCGAACTATTCAGGACTATCTTACCAATAAAAAACAAACACATAAACCTAAATAAAAGGTGACATGCATTGTACACCTTGATCATATCTACTTTTTCCTTATAGTGAGGACCCTTCTGTCTATTATAATTCACTAGTTATGCAAATGTCACTCAAAATAGATAGGACATCAAAATCTGTTAAAAAATTCAAGTTATACGTTCCATGTCATGGAAACGTCTGTTCATCCCAAAAATAATTCTTTGTATATGTAGTTTAATTGCTTATATTATAATTATGTATGTATACTTATAAAACTGGTCTTGTCTTGCTTACCAGTGTTGAGAACGAAATACGCCTTCAAGTTTCGTTTAAGTGGAAAGTTTATGACTTTTTTGTTCATTAGGTAGCATTGTTATTTAGGCTAGAAGGAACTGGTCTTTGTATCAGCTCGAGTTGGAAGTCGAAGCAGGGTATCGGTTTGGTGAATGAAAGTTTCGAAAATGTAGTAAACAAATTTTGAACAGCAACAATTTTAGCAGCCGATCGGAAGGCAGAACGTCACCCACACTATATATCGTGGCAAAATAGAGCCGATGGGGATACATCTTTCTGCATTTATTACATGTAGAGTTACTGTAACTGTCTATTACAGAAGGTTATATGAAAGAGTTCAGTTGATATTAACTAAATCTTCATAACTGAAGTTGAAAACACTGTAAAATGCAATAATAGTGAACAGAAAAGTCTTTTTCTTAAAATTATGTCTCTATTATACAGAAGTAGTGTCGACGTTAGCGTGACTGCCTCACATTCAATAGGTCCCGAGTTACTGCTCGATTAGGGTGACCTTTTGGATAAGGTTTTCCCATGGTTCTCACTTGTTCTGAAAAATAGATGTCAGGTAATTATAAGTTCTATGGAACCTGGGCTCCAATATGGTTTAACGTTGGAGGAAGTAAATTTGAAATAAAAAAGGTAAGATTAAAAGACAAATGTTGTGATCATTAGGATAAACCGTAGGATACAAGAAGCATTTAAAATTATCTCATATAATTAATTATGAAATAAAATTAATATTTCAAAAACAGTTTAAATTAGTTATAGTGTTATATGCAGAGCGTGCTATATGTTCTGATATACGTAAAAATTAAGCGAATCGAAGAAAACTGTGGAGTTTTGTGTTTTTATGAAATTCATTGCCTTAAAGATAAACTCAGGAACAAAAAGACACTTTTAATATTTGCTTGTATATTGCAGTACATTACCTTGTTATTATAATTATGGTAGGCATTTGTTTTCATGGAAATGTATAGGCTAGGCTGATTGTTTTCTTGGTTTTTATAAACGAATCCTTGTAGTCGAATATTGTCGCCGATCGCATTGTTGGTTGGTGCCAATGACGCAAGCCGCAGCCAGTGCGTGGGCGAGCGCTGAACACTTGCCGAGAGAGAAAGAGACAGAGAGATGTCTGGATAGTTCCATCTTCCTCTTGCCGCCGCGAAAGGCCTTGAAACGTCAGCAGCTTTCTAGAAAAATGACTAAGAGGTTTAAATAGGCGGCAAAGTGTGAGAAGAGCCGGTTGCTAGTGAGGGCCTTTTTTTCCTAGTTTACGTCCTCCAACATTAAGTCATATCCGACGATGAATGGAATGTGTTAAATGATGCTCAAATGAGCCCAGGGTCCACAGAGACTACAGTTATCCGACATTCATCTTTCAGGATAAGGGTAAATCCCGGAAATACTCTTATCCATGTAGCTCAACCTGACCGAGATTCAAACTCGGGACCCCTTGAACCTGAGGCAGAGACGCTACCACCACGCTAGCAAGGCGGGTAGTTGCTAGTGAGTTGTTAATTGAGTTGCAGCTGTGCAGAGATTTGAACTGTACCGCAGTGAATACTTTTATTTCATGACGTATGGCGGGAGTAAAGAGACGACCTTGAAGGCGGTTGTTGTGTATGTCACGTCATTCTTACTGCTTCAAGGGGTATACAATATTGTTGTTTGTTGCAATAAAGAGCATTTTTAAATATATGCAAACAAAACATTTAGTTCTACTAACCCACAAAGTCACAATATGTGTAATTCCTGCAGTTATGCATAGAAATTCTCAGTTACAGTAAATTTGTTCTAGTAACTTTGTGCTTCATTATCATTTTCTTTTTCATGTTGTGAGTTCATGTGTGTTTTCATATTTGATCTTAGAAACTTGCGACCTGAAGATGTAGCTCGATACGTAGCCCTAAACGATGATGGTCGCAGTGTAAATTGTATTATAAATATGATAAATATGGCTAAAAGCACAGTCTATGGATCTAAAATGGTTTAGAGAGCCACAAAAATACACCGGAAGACCAGGTTTTGGTCGTCCTAGAGATACAAATCAATATTAAGACAGGTATATGGTTTAGACAGTTCGTCAACGCAATCTGCCGTCTACGACCGTAGCTCAACAATTCGTTAACGTGCATGGACGCCTGGTTTCAGCCGAAGCAATTAGGAGGGTGAAAGCAAGTGAATTTATATTCAGTAGACCTGCAACAGGTCTGAAGTTGCTCAGGAGACACGAATTTGAATGACTGCGCTTGGAAATGATCATAGAGTTTGGAGAAATGAACAGTGGAACCGTGTTCTATTCACAGACGAGTCCCGTTTCAATCTGTCTTCTGGACGTGAGAGAGTCTGGAGACGGAGGGAAGGATTTGCACAATGTTGCATTTCCGAAAAGTTAGCATTTGAAGGTAGTGGAATAATGTTTTGGGCAGGATTTTCTATCTATGCTCCTCCTGAGCTGGTTGTGGTAGAAAATGGAAATCTAATAGCCAATAGGTACGTACAGGAATGTGTGGCTACTGAAGTTGTACAATTGCCCCATTTATAGGCGATAAGTTTGTTCTAATGCACGACAATGCACGCCTACATATTGCTCACGTGGTAAGATATTATCTCCAAGTTAATGGGAATCCACGTTTTACCATGGCCACAGAGGAGTGCCGACTTGAATCCTATTGAATATGTGTGGGGCATGCTAGAACGGCGTGTTAAAACACGATTTCAGCGACCAGAAACTTTATAGGAGTTGAGGCAAGCACTTCTTGAAAAAAGGGAGCATGTTACTCAAGAAACAATTGCTCACCTGATCGAAACAATGCCAAGACGTCTGCATGCAGTTATTCGAGCCAGAGTGTGCTTTAGGTGTTGTTTGTACGATTTTTTGTTGTTGTAATTTACGTCCTCCAACATTAAGTCATATCGGACGATGAATAAAATCGGTGAAATGATGATCAAATTAATCCGGGGTCCATGGAGCTTAGAGCTACCTGACAATCGTATTTAAGGATAAGGAAAAACCCCGGAAAAAACCGCATCCAGGTAACTCACCCTGACCTAGATTCGAACTCGGGACCTCTTGAACGTGAGGCAGACACGCTACCATCTACGCTACCATCTACGCTACCGAAGCGGGCGTATGTATGCATATATGTATGTATACCAACACTCCGCATATGGCAACTACGGCTTTCGGCGTATGATCGTCCCACCACGTAATGACGGACCCATTTCTCAAATGAAGGTACCGAGAAGACGGTGTCCATTACCTACAATAGTAGGGCGATAGTGAAGATGACAGTGAGGCGAGTGGACCTACAGTTTTCTTTACTGTGGACTCCGAACCACGTTGGCCATTGGGGAATCTTTACATGAGCCATACAGAGGTGAAGGCGCGGATAGGGCTGACTTAAAATCGACAATTCCAGAGCCGAAATCAAACTTGGTCCCTCAGCACGGGTGTCGCGAGCTTTTCACGTTTAAAGCACCTAAAAATTTCGTTACATCTGAAACAAAAGTTTCATTGTTTTACATACTTTTAAGGTTTGTTGTTGTTTAATGTGCTTAAGTAAACAATTGCTTGTTTAAATATCCTTTCATTTTACAACAATGGAGAACAAAATATAGGGAAGGCGAACAAAATATGATCAAATATATGTGTCCATTTTTGCCCCTGAGAGTATTGTTAGTATGCAAAGAACCAAAAGTACAATTGAAATCCATTAAAATTAAAGTAATGAAATCCACTAGTTAAACTTAAGTGATATTGAATAGCATATAAAATTGACTTCCAAAGCTCCAAAACTACTATTTCATTGACAGACAAAGTTTCGACATCAGAAGTGTAAAACTTATTCCCTCGTGCTAATCGGCTGATGGCCAGGATGCATTCACCGGTCTCGTTTACGTGCCATTTGAGGTTTTTGCCGAGAGGGTTGTGTATGCAGACCGCACAACATGCGCCTTTTACGGCCCTCTTTTACTACCACAAGCCTGACCTCACAATGTTGTCCACAATAACGGGGTCTCGAGTGCAACCTCCAGAAAGGATTACTGGAGGCCATGGAGTACATAAAACTAGGCGGGTTGCGTAACTTTACTGATACCAATTTCTGGCTTCTATCTTAGCCCACCGTTTCGTGTTCTACAATCACCCAGGAGCATTTCAAGGAGCAAAGTACTTTCTTTAACAATATGTTTACTTGTTCCTTTATTCCTCAAAGGGACGTTTGCGAGGTTAGTTCCCTCATACATACAATTAACTTAAAGGTTTCACACGTTACATTCATATCATTTTCTCTAGTCATTCTTTCACAAACTGTTCGTTCTATCTACTCCATCTCAAAATGAACATTTGCCTAAGTGATTTTATTATGCATTATCTTATAATATAAATAGGCGGAACTTCATGATGGCTGCAAATGTCCATTTTGTCTGCATGACCTGAAGGAAAAAAAAAGAAGATATTTTCCATTTGAGTTAAAGATATGCATTAAAAAGGTCAAACCATAGATAAAGGCATTTCAGAGATTAAAAAAAAAAATGATATAAATTGTGTGGTTCAACAAAATAGACACCTTATTGCGGAGTAATTTGTAATTTGTAATCTACTTCTCATCTTTCCTTTTGCATCATGAAATGGAAACACAAAATCAAGATTACAATTATAAAATCCATACTACAAAATGCCATATATTCCTAAATCCTAAAAATCCTACCATGTTGCTTGCCACTGAGTAATAATTTGGTCCCCATATATCTAACCTAGGTTTTTGTGTACTGCCCTTTACTCCTTTTCACACATTTTGCCGGTTCGCCTATCCTAATCTACATTTTTCTCTTAATTGCTCTTAGCCATTTCTCTTTAACTTTCCCTAAATCAATCCCTGTATATCTCCTGTTCTTTTATCCTGATTACTTCTTTGCCCACGAAATTGTTCCAATTATGTAGCTCTCTCCATATCTTTGTTTGACTACACTATAAGATACAATGGAAGTGGGAATATCATAACCAATGGAGTTATACTGAGGTGTGATTTTTGCTAGTTGAAAACTTATTGCGGAGTAAGATTTTGTGTATCTCTTGCGGTTTGGCAATTATATAAGGTTCATTCTCAATGAAGACGATTTTAGAGGTAATTTTCAGATAATTTGGGATCTAAATATTATTTTCGTGAAAATTTTTTAAACGTTTAGTAATTTAATTAATATCTTTACAGCTATATTTTTAAAGTTCTCGTATTTCCAAAATGTTTTACTACAATGGATGGTTTACGAGCAGAGGAGCCTCTTTTGAATATATTTGTAACGCGTCTCTGGAAGCCCTAGAACTTAAATACCACGTTTAGCCAACCTTTCCTTTAAAAGATAATATATTCATAAACATACAGACAGAGAGAGAGAGAGAGAGAGAGACATAAGTGAATCGAGGTGTTAAATAGAACATTGATCATTGATACAATTTTAAAAGAGCCATGTTAGATTCATATCTACATTTTTTTTAATCATGTTACTATTATGCGGGTGCTGTTTACATGTGTTACGTATTCCTTATGTATTTTTACGATGTTATTTATATTATATTTTTATCGAAATGAGAATTTCTCAACGTCTTGGTTTACGCTGAGAAATATTTCTGTAATTTAAGTGTACTATACAGGATGTTACAAAAAGTTACGGCCAAACCTTCAGGAAACATTCCTCACACACAAAGAAAGAAAATATGTTATGCGGACATGTGTCCGGAAACGCTTAATTTCCATGTTAGAGCTCATTTTATTACTTCTCTTCAAATCACATTAATCATGGAATGGAAACACACGACAACAGAACGTACCAGCGTGACTTCAAACACTTTATTACAGGAAATGTTCAAAATGTCCTCCGTTAGCGAGGTTACATGCATCCATCCTCCGTCGCATGGAATCCCTGATGCGCTGATGCAACCCTGGAGAATGGTGTATTGTACCACAGCCGTCCACAATACGAGCACGAAGAGTCTCTACATTTGGTACCTGGGTTGTGTAGACAAGAGCTTTCAAATGCCCCCATAAATGAAAGTCAAGAGGGTTGAGGTCAGGAGAGCGTGGAGGCCAGTGAATTGGTCCGCCTCTACGAATCTATTGGTCACCGAATCTGTTGTTGAGAAGCGTACGAACACTTCGACTGAAATGTGCAGGAGCTCCATCGTGCATGAACCACAATGGGGTATTTTGACAATTGTCTGCACGAATGATTTCAATTTACATTTTAAGAGAAATACTAAAATGAGCTCCAACATGGAAATTTAGCGTTTCCGGTCACATGCCCACATAACATATTTTCTTACTTTTTGTGTGAGGAATGTTTCCTGAAAGTTTGGCCGTACCGTTTTGTAACATCCTGTATGCTTTTGGTAGTGAATGGATATACCACAAGCTTTGTAATATCATAATCTCTGCTCCTTTAGTTTGAAATTCATCCCCCAGTTCAACAAATAAATTTGTATCCTTTGTGCTTTAACTGGAAGCGATATTAGAGTTCTGTGTAACTTGCATAAGCTGCTCCTGTCAGGTTTCCAATGCCCTAACGACGTCATGGGAAACACTCTCACATAAGAATTGCCTTTATTCGCAATTAATGTAGCGCATCACTAATTAAACTATATCTCAAAGGTATCATTCAGCTTCACACCGGCTTAAGTTATATAATTTTGCATCAAATTTCTCTCTATGCAATGTGCGCTCACAGTTAGCTGCATAAATTGATATGCCCTTAGACACTAACTATCTAACTTGTCTGCAGCAATCAATTTATCTGAACAAATAGAGAAGTACAAATCCTCGACCACAGTGCACACAATGGATACTCAACTTCACCTAACTTTGATGTTACCAGCTTTCTGCAGTTCTGTCTGTAGCCGAGACTTCTGATAACTTAGAACTGAATGCACTGATTCATTTGAAGATCAGCAGTGCCAAAGTTCTAAGGCTGTGTGCTCAATCTTCTCTCTAAACTCAGCAGGAGTAGAGGAGTAGTTGCTCTTAGTCACATTAAAAGTTGCAGTTGAAAGCTAGAATGTAGCTTTCACAGTTTATCGAATTATTTTAAACCATTCTCAACGAAAGTATTGGATCCTCTTGAGTTGAGTTACACTTAATCCACTCAAAATTGAAAAAAAAAAATACACAGGTAGTTTCATAGCTATCTATTTACATTATTTTTCGGAGTTTTGTGTTTTCTTCCTCAGTGTTCGAGTATTCTGCGTTCTGTCTCTTTAACACAGAGTGGTCGGTTTCGACTTTCAGCTGAACCGAGGTAACTTTTCTTTAATCAAAACGTTCTTTTATAGCCCACATTTTTAAGTAACAATGGACGGTAAATGCCGGTGTTTCAGTTAAACTTGTGTAAACTAACGTTAATTGATTCTGATAGTAGCTCGACAGTGTGAACTTCAAATGACACCATAGCAGTGACGTAACAATGTGAAATAGTAAATTAGATAGGAAACTTTGGAGTTCAACATTTAGATTGTATTCGCGGCATTTGATAGGAATGCATTTATGTGGACTAAGAAAAACATTTATAGAACGTCTGTTAAGAAGTACAGCCATGGTGGGAATTGAACCGTAAACCTCTCGTTTACGAGTTACTGCTTAACAGTCTTAAAACCCCAATATGGCAGTTCACGTTAATGGCACTACTATACATAGAGAAAAATAAGTCTGCATACACATATTGCAAAAACAATTCAGGATTATATACAGGGTTATTAAATGATTGTCAGGCTTACAAAAATTCATAACTCGAAGTGAGTTGACGTAAGAATATGACTCTTATTTCTTTGTGTACTGTAACTTATACAATTTTCTGCACACATTACAAATGTGCGCCTTTTGTCACTCTTCCCACACACGAGGCAACATTGCAACGGTAATGGTTCCGAAGGCGGCTTGGATGCGCTGCTTCACTTCCTGGATATCCACGGGCAGAAGAGAACAAATATCTGAACTTTGGCATATCCCCACAGGAAGAAATCGCATATTGTAAGATCTAGTGAACTTGCTGGAAACACTAAGAGCCTCAGATCACCTTCTGTGCCCTTTGAACCAAAAACTTGCATACACAAATTGTGCGTACCATCTGCGGATAGAGCTGCCTGAAGGAGGCTCCTTCCCATATTTTGTCCAAAAAATGGCGCTGGAATTTGGTAATGGATCAGTGTTGATGATATTCAAGAGTACAAAAAGCTTTCTCCTTACTGCTAACCGCCATTTTGTTAAACACTATTACCGCCATCTGGTGTTAACTTAAGTACTACAGTTGATGCAAAACAAAACTTTGAGAGCTTGACTAACACTTACTGCAACAATAAAAATTGTATGTTTTCCAGGTTTACAACAACAACAAAATCACGAAACCTCGACAGTAGTTTATAATAGCCTTACGCAATCCGCATTTTTTGCTCCAACATGAAAACATCGACCCCATTACTAGGTTATACTCGCGTATTAACATAGATGTTAAACATTCGATGAAATTATTACAAATATAGATGTTATCACATCGCCTGTAATATATTCTTAATTAGTCAGCTGACGTTTCCACGTCTGTAAATGTTCACTGGAACCAGCGAATACCATATGTTAGACGAATATTTGCCTCACTCATTACTGGATAGCTCAGTTAGAACCAGTGCTAAACTGTGATGCCATCTGTCTGCTGTGAAGGAGTTTCGAATTCTCTGCATAAATATACAAATTTTTATGCCACATAATATTCAAAATTTACAAGTATTATTCTGAAAATTGTTATCATTTTACTTATAATTGTTTTATTTATGGTTTATAGTATTGTTTGATATTTCTTAATTGGTGAACTAAGGAAAGGTAGTTGTTTAAACGCAACTAAAGTTAGGATAAATTAAAATAATGATCATTTGTACATATTTGAAAACAGAAAACAAGGATATTACAGCATCAGCGTTTATCGTGAAGTTAAAGTCCATTTTGAAGACATAGAATTATTGTGCTATTAACATGTCGTTTGAAATTTGTATGTTTTGTGGCGCTGAAATGACCCTTTTTCTATCCCCGGAACACGACTCCTATTATGAAATAAGTACTGGAACTCATGGCCTTGGGCAGTGCATGCCCTCAGGGACTTTATAATTAAGTTATTGTGAATTCGGTTTTAAAGTTTTGATGACCATAAAAAATAATTACAGTGCTGGGGCCCGAACCGGTATCATTCAGGGTTAGGGCACAAGCGAGGTCATAATCCTTCTCAACTATTTCGGGACTTGAGTGAAAGCACGTTCTGGATTCAGTAGTATGACTTGTATACCTGGCGCTATGCCACGGCCATCTCGCAAGTTTTCGTGCTTGATTTAGACTTTTAAGACCGTTTCAATCATTTGCTATGGCAAAAGCTCTTAAGCATGTTAATGGAGTTGCACGAGACGTAGTTTACGCAAAAATGTATATAAACCATTGTTTAATAATATGTCCGCTATAAGGGGTGCATGATGGGTGAGGCGTGTCTGTAATTTTATCCTAATTTTTGGCAGCCAACCCCTGCTCTAAGTACAACAATCCGTCAGTTTCTTTTCAGCTAACGTTGTTAGTGTAGTCTTATGATAGGTGCATTGTTTCCGAGGCGTTTACTGAATTACTTTGCCATGTATACTTTAAAAAAGAGTTTGTAAAATCGCCTGGTAACCGAAATTCGTTTTCATGAAAGAAGTCGTAGGTGTGTTTTTGAGATGTACTTTAGCGAGTACTACGTTTTGTCCCTTAAACCGCTATTCCTCTGAATTTTACGCATTATTCTTTCCAGGAACATCAAGTAATACAGTTTAGTAAGCGAAAAGCTGGGCTAAGGCTCATATGGCGTTTGATGGGTGGCCTGCATTCCAAAAAATAAGGCGCGGCTGACTCGCCTGGTATATTGTGTATATGTGTGTATGAATTTCTTAGTCTGATTCCAATCGTCATTTGCTGTACTACATGAAAAAATAACTGATGAGTTCCACTTACAGATTTTTCTCTATTCAAACTTGCGCAAACTATTTTTACAGACACATTTTGGTCTATATACTTCGTGTGAATTGAAATAGATATTTGTAGAAGTCTATTTGAAGTTCACAGAATTGGTTTGATTGTTCCTTGAGCCTAATGTGTCCTCCTATTCTCATTTCATCTATAACTAGGCATTTAGTACAACTATTTCTACAAATGTCTATTTAAATTAACATGAAATATATAGACGAATACGTGTTTATTATAAATTTTATGGATAAAGTAAATTAATAAAAATCGTAAGATGGGTAAAATGAAAACTATGAAGCCTCCTTTATTAAAGTAGATATAAATAATTCGAGAAATTACAAATATAGTTAATATCTATGGGTGTAGCATACTGAGCTCAAAATATAAAGTAAAGGTGCAATTTCGCTTTAAGCTTCAAAGTGTTTAACAACACTTTGTTTACATTAATATTTTCACAACTGAATTTTTTTGCTTAAGTCTTCCATATTTAAATTAAAATCATTAGCTTATTTTGAGAATATCACACTTTTTAAGCTTTTTTCTTGCAAAGGAAACTATTAAAACTCTTGTTATGTTGCAAAGAGGCCTAATTTTGTATTCAATTTACTTGTTTATTTTGAGCCATTCTTCTTATGGTTTTAAAATTATATTTCAAGGAAAACCTCCATATCGATTTTTTGGGGAGGAATACAGTGTCTTCTATACCTACTACGTAGCGCGAAGTAAAATACTTCAATTTTAACTGAATTATCCAACATTCTTGTTGTTCCGCTGTAGAAAATCTGAATTGACCTCATCAAGGAGAATGTATACACCGAAGCAGGGTACTTTTTCTCAATGATACGATAAAACGTGATATATTTCTTGTTTGTCCAGCTTGTACTGCCAAGAAAAAAAAAACAGTTTTCTTTAGTAGAACAAACTTGGTTTTCTTGCCCATGTTTCGCTAAAGTCATTTCTTTCTTTTCAATTCTTTTTGCGATGTCATTACTGTTTTTGACAACAAAAGCCACAAACTCCTTTCTACTTGAATGGTGCTGCAATTTTATCCAGCTTGACATTGCAGGCAAGTCTTGATTTCCGTTGTCAAGGAAACTGTTTCTTTTTATTCGTCACGTGCACGAGACTTGTTCTTGATTACATTTTAGTTTCAACGATAACTCCAAACTTTAGTTCCACCTCAGTGCAAATTGAATCTCAAAGTCAACACCACGGCCCGAAACTTCCATCCTTCAAGATACACAAGATTTCCTTAAGATAAGGGGATACAGAACAGCAATTTTGTAGGTAGGGATGAACGTGGCAGCTAAACACAGACTTTAATTACGATCAGTTTGAGGTCTTCAGACTGCTACGGAAGCACTTAACCGAGGAAAATCATTCTGTTTAAAATAAGAGGTTCGTATTTGGGATGTTCGCTGTTCAAAATCTGACAAGAACATCTTCTCTGCTTTTTTTCCCTCCTCAGAATTCACTCCGTCTTTATTACTGAAAAGTCAAGAGTTTTCTTAAACGCTAGCCTGAAACATTTCCTTCCAAAATTCCATTCTTCAGTATAATCCCATTGTATATATTAGCATTTTTTGTCCTTTGTGATGCTGTATGATATAATAATGTACATTGAACAACTTTGAAATAGACCTAGCTCTTTTTGTCAGTATGCATCAAACATAATTTTTTAACGTCTTGCAACTTGATTCTTATCGGAAGAACAATTACATCAAGTACGTCAAATGATACTGAAATGAGCCCATGGTTTGTATAGCATTCATCCGGCATTCATCTTTCGGCATAATGAAAACACTGGGAAATAATCTTATCCAGATACCTCCCCTGATCGAAATTCAAACCCGAGACTTTGAATATGACACACACGCTATAATCACGCCACAGAGTCGGGCTCAATTCCTATTAAAATTGATATGAAATTAACAGTGTATAAATACCTAAAACTAAACTCCTAAAAACGTGTCAGTTGGTCACCTAAAACTTATAACACAAATCTATGGAAAAAAGTTGAAATTAAAATATCACTTTCATGAACCTGAAGGAAAGGAAAGGAAATGCCTCTCTAAACTAGTTGACGTAAGTCATTAACGTGGTCCATATATGATGATAGGTCATATTTTAATTCTTGCATTATAGACATTGCTAACACGAACATAAATCCTTACCTTCAATAATTCATTATGAAAATGAATGTTTATTAGGGCTGTTTATATCTACGGCATTCTTTCATAATGTGCTCTTATATCTCATTTCCATCATCTTGACTCCTTTATTTGATAACTCTTATATTTGCATTGACTATGTACAGCATTATACACAAAGATAATTTTTAAAGTTTAAAAATGAACCATTGAACTTTCCCAGAAGCTGAGGAAGAAACTTACAGGTAAGAGTGGAAAGTGTTACTCGTGGGTTGTGTAATCTACTCTAGTGGTGTTCAGCTCAATCCGTAATGCCAAAATCTGATATTCCAAAGATAAATGGTTAGGTTCCTGTCATGTAGTTAATTGCTTTCTCTTCGTGCATAAGTACTAATAAGAAGAAATGACGTCATTCGTAACTAAGAACATGAAACTAATTCATGATGATTTATATTTAAGGGTGATCAACTCCATGGTCATCGGCCCCCTTTCAAAAACTGTATTTTACTTTACTGTAACTTTTATTTGCGTTTACTTTTACTTTAACTTTGCCTTGGCTTTCCTTTGGCTTTGCTCTGACTCCGCTTTGGTCTTGCTTTGGCTTTGCTCTGGCTCCGCTTTGTTATTGCTTTGGCATTGCTCTAGCTTCGCTTTGGCTTTGCTTTGCTTTGCTTGCTCTGGCTCCACTCTAGTTCCTCTCTTGGTTGTCTACAACTTAACTCTTAACTTGTCTCTGGTTAGGCACTGGTCCCCCTTCCTGTCCCGCTCTGGCTTCGCTCTAGCCTCACTCAAACTTCACTCTTTAACACCGGCTTGGCTCTGGCTTCGCTCTGGCTTGGCTCTGGCTAGGTTCCGGCCCCGCTCCGGTCCCGCTCTGGCTTCACTCTGGCCTCACACTAACTTCAATCTGTAACTTAACTCTGGCTTGCTCTGGTTTTGCTCTCGCTAGGCTCCGGACACCCTGTGGTCCTGCTCTGACTTGGCTCTGCCACCGCTATGGCTTCGCTCCTGCTTCCTGATCTAACCTTACTCTAACTTCACACTGAATTCACTCTAACCTTGCCCTAGCTTAGCTCTGGCTAAACTCTGGTCCCGCTCCGACCCGCTTTGGCTTTGCTTTGGCTTTGCTTTAGCGTTGCTCTGGCTTTACTCTGGTTTTGCTCTGGCTTTGCTTTATCTTTGCCCTGGCATTGCTCTGGATTTCGTCTCCCTTTGCTCTGGCTTTGCCTTGGCTTTCCTTTGGCTTTGCTCTATCTCCGCTGTAGTTACGCTCAGGCTCCACTCGGGCTCCGTTCTGGCCTCGCCTTGGCTTTGTCTTCGCTTCGACTTTAATTTGATTTTAATTTAATTTACTTTACGTTATTTAGATAAGGGTCAAACTCGGATGTGGGCCTTGCTTGGGCGTTTGGCATTAGCTCTCTCACCACTCAGAGGCACTCAATCGAGAGATTTGGCTTGGGACCCCGGGATCACGAATCCCTTCCTTACCGCAGTAGGCCCCTGGGTGGGTGAATCTGATTGTCCAGTGCAATAACACTACTACACCTTTTCTGGTGTCACCTGATATCTCTGGTGTATGGAACACCTTTTACGAAAGAAGAGGACTTAGCTTGCCGAATAACAGTAGCACGTAAGTTATTCGACACAAAGTAATTCTGGACAGTGTAAGATGGTCGTTTGTTCGCTGTTGTCAACTTTGCATTGAAAACGCAGGTCGCCATTTGGAGCAGTTCCTATAAAGCTGGCTTTCAAAGAGCTGCATTTTCTTTTAATTTTATGAAAGTTCGTTCACCCTTTAGGCAAACTCCCATTTAGATGTACATCATGTGAAGGTATTAAACAAGATTCAACCTCTCTTTAGAAAGAGCCGTAATAAACTGCAATAGCAAGGTTAGATTACCGTAAAATGCATATGATTTTACAAAAACTAAAGGCTTAGACAAAATTTTAAAGGAAAAAAAGAGCAACCAAACAAAAAATGACATCAAAATTAAGAAGATCCGAACTTGTTTACCTGTGATTTGAAAGCTAATATAACAATTGCGCCTGAGGGAGTGCTCTGACAAGTTTCTTTATTTTCGTGTACTGTGCACTCAAGTATAATCAGTGGCGTATCGGTAGTTTAGAAACTTATAGCTGTAAGTTTCAAATTTGAACCAGGAGGCCATAAATCTGCTATCTCAAATTATTTGTTTAGGACTTATCTTACTTTCATTCGTGCACAAATTAATTTATAGCCTTCTATAATGATATTAGTTTTAATAAATTAAATAAATCTCCTTTTAAATGGTTTAAATTTTCTATAACATGTACAAATGAAGTAGAAAAAATGTACTGCATTCCAAATGAAACTTCCATACCGATATGTTATTAGAACTGGAAGCTTGATCACCTCAGAATTCGAAAAAAAAAAGTCATTTTAGGAAACGCCAACGCGCGTGCGTGTACGAGGGGTGGCTGTGGTGTAGGTAGGAAGGCGGGCAGCTTGTGAACAGTAGAACTCAAAATCGAAGGGTCAAAACTGGTATTTAAATTCAGCATCTTCTAAACTTGCGAAACATTTCGAGGGGGGTGAGTGAGTGAGTGTGTGGTGTTTTAGGGCCCGTCGACAGCAAGGTCATTTGGGCCCAAAGGAACACCTCCTGCCCAGGCTACATTTAACATGAAGCATTTTCGAAAACCTTCATTTTATCAGAAATGACTATAACTAGGATGACTGAAATAGCATATGTTTAAGATATTTTAATTGTGAAAAATATTTAAATGTAAGTTTTTCTGTAAATATGATCATATATCTTTAATTTTTAATAAATTTTGCATAACTGGTAAATGAAAAGAGATAAATAACATCTTTCTATATAAATAATCCGTATCTCGTTAAAGCATCCAATTTCTGTTAAATACCTACTTTGTGTGTGAACAATTTTAGAAATATTCATTATTTTTTGTTAAAATATTTATTCTTTTCTCAAATGGAAAGTCGTTATTCATTATTTTATGTATCCACTCCTTGCAAGAATAATGGAATTTTAAAGGTATTATAAAGCGATCAGTTATTCAAATATATGACTATCCCTTAAAGCTTACTTATTCCCTCATTTCACTTGCACCTAAAATAAAATTAGCAATAAAGTAATTTCTGCAAAATCTTGTTTCTATTCTCAGATATTTCTTCTTCCAAATGTAACTATTAAGACATCCTGAGACGGCATCAACCTTCTTAACTTGCTCTCTAATTTCCTCTTTCAGAAATCCATCACGATATATTTTTACACCTAGATAGTTGCAAGCTATAACCTGAAGTATTATATCTCCCTTTAACTGCAATTTAAATCTCAATTGCCATTTATATATTGTAAAAACTGTAGCGTTTTCCCAGTCGCTTGTTAATTTAGCGGCAACCTTAGGGAATTCGCTAATTTTATCAATTGTTTTTGTGGTTGCTAATATTTGATACGTTGATTCATTAGTGCTGGGATTCTCCTACGGTCGTGTCAACGGGAATTTGCTAATTTTATCAATTGTTTTTGTGGTTGCTAATGTTTGATACGTTGATTCATTAGTGCTGGGATCCTCCTACGGTCTTGTCAACGGCTGTTCATCTGCTATTGTTTAGGTAGATCATGTTGGATATGGAGATCTTAGGGCAGTGTGACGAGAGACAATACCAATAAGTTGTAGACCAATTGCAGTTTATTCGAATATTTACACCATTCATTATAGTGTTCTCAATGAAAATGTTTCCACTACTGACACAACATTAACTTCTTTACACGTTCGTACACCTTGGATTTCGCACAGCTTTTGTTTCCCAGTTCCTTTTAGCTGCTTACATCTCTTTGTAAGTGGTGAGTGCATTGGACCAACCCAAGCCTTCGTCCAGTTCTGTCCCGTTAGGTTTGTCTTTTGAAATGTCTAAACAGTGAAAACACTCGTTCCGTGAAACATTTACCATCTCATATGTTACAGTATTTTACATCCACATATTAAATTCATATATCCATTCACATATTACATTTACATATAGATATCCCTATAAACCTTATCAATCATAATTTATATTACATATATCTTAATGGTGCACTTATAAATAATGCCTTAAAACCTTTATCTTTAATATACTAATG
Organism: Mantis religiosa; assembly: GCA_030765055.1. NCBI lineage: Eukaryota > Metazoa > Arthropoda > Insecta > Mantodea > Mantidae > Mantis > Mantis religiosa. Next base: position 137,930,084 of record CM060957.1, read on the forward strand.
CTCATTCTATACCTTTCACAACTCAAAAGGAAAAGATATAACAGCCTTTGTAAATTGTCCTCTGCATTACTTATTAAAACGACGTCATCTGCATAAGCAACTAGATTTACTTTTGCAGTATCTAAAGTATGCATTCCTCCCACCTCCTTAATTATACTTTCCATTGAAATGATGAAAAGTAGATGGCTGAGAGAATCCGCCTTTCTAATTCCTTTATTTATCGGTGTGAATGAGCCTTCTATTTTAAGTTTTTACTTACAAGCGTTTTTAAGAATATTTTGTGTGATTGCACACTAAGATTTCGTGCAAACTTTTCTGTTTTAAAAAAATTATATTTAAGGCAATTTACCAAAATTTCTGGTCATCAAAATTCAGACGCTGATTATTACAACATAAAAATATATTTTTCAATAAAGGCCTTTGATTTTAAATAAAAATCTTGATATTATATTCACTTTTAACCTGGAACATAATATTAACAGTGACATCTGGTGGCTCTCAACTTGTTAATTAGCAACAATGAAATCTGAGGATGACGTTGGGATACAGCGCATATCAGTGGCACATTCTGAGGTTCAACCGGCTCGTTGAGTCTCTAGTGGAACTTCATGTTGTAGTTAAGCACGACGTGAGTGACATATTACAGTTCAACAAAAGCTGTTATTAATATTTTCACGTTATCAATATCCTGGGAATAATACAGAATTTCAGTTCACAAGAAGAAAAATAAATTAAACTTTCGATTGATTCGTTGTACTCCAAGGGACAATTTCGTTTCGCAATTTGTTTGGAAGTTATTAGCTCACTGCAGTTCAGCATACACCATCATTAATATTATATTAATTGTTAACAATTATGTAAAAATAATACGGGTTTTCATTTTAAAAACCACAAATTAATTTTAGAGATCAAATCTGCAGAAGCACCTATTTGAATGACCTGTATTAATTATGAGAAATCTTGCCGTCAGGTGTGTCACGTGACCTAGAGGTCCCCCCACCCACTTCTCATTTGCTCATTTGCTACACAAAACGATGTTCTCATTTAGTGGTGCTTCAAAGCTATACGTAATTACTAGGTGTATTCAACAATACTGGGTCGCAAATTTAGAAAACAATAGGAAATTGCAAGTTTTGGTGGTATACTCGATAAACTGCAAGATCAAACACGTTTGTTAACACTCCTTTCAGTTATTGTTTTTTTTTTTATGATTGTCGTCCTCCAACGTTAAGTCATATCGGACGATGAATGATATTGATGAAATGGTGCCAAATGTGTCCGGGGTTCATGGAGCTTAGAGCTACCCGGCATTCGACTTTAAGGATACGGGTAAACACCGAAAAAAACCTTATCCAGGTAACTCAACCTGACCGAAATTCGAACTCGAAACCTCTTAAATGTGAGGCACGCTACCATCTAGGCTACCGAGGCGGGCGCCTTTCAGTTTATTAGCGATGTCATGTCTACTTCACTTACATGATAACGATTGCTTTACGTCACAGCATTTCTCCACGGTACTCCTCGATGTGTCAAACGACTCGCCTGTCTTATCTAGTCTATATTGAGCTTATCTCCTGTCCTATATCATCTACCTTAAGGGGTGTCTCTCCTATCTTCATGCATGTTAAAGTCTCTTTTCAATTTCTATTTTTGCTTCGGCCATATTTATTGCAACACTTTTGAGTTCAGTAGTAGTCGAAGATTTTTAAGGTGAGATTAATGTACTCAAATTGAGCATATTGTATCAACGGAGGAAATAAGTTGTTCAGAAACATCATGTTAGTAATATGGTTCAATTCAGTCTCTGAAACTTCACTTTCCTGTTGGGATCCTGTCCCATTGGGATACAGTAACTTTCCTTACCTCACTTAGCTTTACGCTTACAGTGGAATAGGTCACTCACAGAAGCTCCCTCCTTTTTTTTCAATTCATTTAGCAATTGAAAACTGAACGTCACTAATCGCACGTCAAGTAGTACTCAATATATAACACATCTCGAAGAGCATCACTGGAACAACACAAACATTTTAGTGTATTATTTGTATACTAAACACACCGACGAGTTTCACAATGCCCGTGGGAGGCGGGGAAACAGAATGTCAAGAACTATCTGGTAACGGCTTTAAGACAATTTTAGCACTTAGGTGGAGGATAACATGATTACCTTTTCTTCTTCTCCAAGCAATCCTTGGCGAGCACTGAAGAACGTTATGTCCGAGGCTGGACGGAAATATATCCTCCAGAGTACAGTCCTTTATTTAAATATCATTATTAGCAGTATGGGAGTACAAGAACTTGATGAAAATCATTGTAATTGTCAAAATATATATGCAGTCATCTTTTTCTTCAATATTTTCTTAGGTAATGAATTGGCTTGAAATAAACGTACAGTTACTCCAAAAAGTATTCGTCTAATGTATGAGTTTATGTTTAAGGATGTATGTATAGTGGAAAGTCGTCAGAATAAAGTTCAGCAGGAACATAGGCATATTTATTGATTAGTGAAAAAGCCAATACAGTAAAGAAACACATATAGTATCTATTCACTTAAACATAGTGAAACATTGAAAAGTAAAGATATGAAATATAGGAAGTCAAATAAATATTCGTGAATCCTGAAAATGGTGTAGAATATTACGGTTAGTACTTAGTAGGCCCTCCATTCCCATTTATTACCTCTTGCATTCTCCTTGGAATGAATTTCACCAAAGATTGTGTTGTTTCGAATGTAATTTTACGCTATACCTCTAGTAGAGAATTTTCTAAAATCTTTATATTACATATCTGATCATTGCTAATATTTCTATCGAGTATACTCCACAAATCCTCAATTGGATTCATGCCTGGGGATTGCGGTGGTGTTGGCATCCATCGTGGAGTATTATACAGCAACCATAACCTTGCACCTAGAGCTGTGTGTATTGGACCATTATCTTGGGTGAAAATATAATCCTCAGAAAGACCCATATTATTGACACTTTTCGACAGATGTGTTTCTGGATGTTTCTATAAACCTTGTGGTTCATTTTCGGTCAACAAAACACAAATCCCACACCCCCACACCATGCAGCCATGCACTCATGCAGCTCCAGACAAGTACTGAACCGCCTCCATGATTAACCGAAGTTGTTATATTTTTCTTCTCAAGCTCACAATTCCTTTTTCTCCACACTGTTACTCGCCCTTTTGACTTAAAGAGCTCAAATTGGCTCTTGTTTGTAAATAAAATTTTCTTACAGAAATAAAACCCATCGTATTTATGTTATTTTGCAAAAGCAACTGATTTTCCTGATGTATGATGTTCGTGTCGTGCTTAATTTAATGCGGAGGACCACCTTGATTTTAGCAGTAACCAAGGAAACTGATTTTGTGGACTGTACTCGATAGAGCTGTATTCATATCACTAGATAAATTTATTGCACACGCTACATTTCTTATGTGAATAATCATGAAGAAGACAACAATACATTTAATATTTGAGATAAACTAAAGCAGTTCTTTCATTGCAACAACAGCTGCACGCAGCCACACAACAAAGCACATCTCATGTCTCAACATGTCTGTAACTGTAAAGGAAGAAGAATCCTCTTTAACGCGCTGGCGAGTCACATGATTGGCTGGCCGCATAACCGGCGCCAAGTGAAATGTTCATGCGCCCGCCGGAACAAATGACCATAATGGCGCAAACATATGATTTTCTAAGAGCTGTTGGGCCTCCACACTGAGCTTCATAAAACAAGTTTCTTGTGGGTTGTGAAGAAACGGACTTTCCTGCGTGTGTTTCAACTGCAATAGTAAGTTTTGGTGCACTTAGTTTAGGATTTTTCTTTACATCTCTAAGTAACTGGTGTTTCTCCATTTCGGATAGAACTGCAACACGACCGCTACTTGATTGATTTTTGTAAGTTTTGTTCTGAACAAACCTGTATATAATAGTATTCACTGCACTGGTATGTCTTCCAATAGATTCGCCAATTTCTTGAAAAGATTTTCCTGTTTTAATTAACCTTATGCAAATTTCTCTCTCTTATTTTGCAGTTTCACGAGTTATTCGACACATATTACTTAAATATCAGTCAACGGGTTTGAAAACAGAGATGGAACTGTCAACGACAGTGAATGAAACTCAACTGCATAAGAAAAGGGAAGGATTGTGAGTCAGAGAGGCACCATACCTGGGATCCTGTTTACTAGACGAGTACTTGTTTGACATCAAATGGGACACGATTTTAAATAACGTATAGCTGTTCACTAATTAAGCAATATATGAACCCAAATTGTGTTTTATTTTTAAATCTAGATATCAACCGATGTAAGGAAATAGTTATTGTTCGTTTCTTATCTATATTTTTCTGATTGTGCTTGTTATATTCTATATGCTATGATTAGACGAATACTTTTTGAAGTATCTGTATATTTTAGTTCACCTTATTAACCCATAAATGGATAAATTGAATTTTAGTTATCTGAAAATCGACTAAACAATCCAACTACCTACTTATCATAAATCCATTTAAGAAACATAAATTAAACACGTATGAAAACCTTAAGTACGCACACAGCATATAGCAACCCTTAAAATGTGTTAAAACTAAACAAAAAGTAATCACAGATGTGGGCAATCCCATAATTTCACAAGTTAAAGGTAAAACTCACTCATGTAGGAAAACGGGACAGCTGAGTAAGGAAACTAAATTTTATAGATATTGTTGCGTATAAGGTCTGAACAAATTTTGGATAGGATTCTAATTATTGCAATTTAACATTCCATTACCTGTACTGTAAGTTTGAATACGTCTGTGTGAATCAGTTGGTTCACATCGCTAGATGAAGGGATAGAGTCATTGACCTACTGGATACTTACTACTTTGTCAACAAAACAAGGGAAAATTGAGACAACTCATGTAAACAACGACTGCACAAGATGGTGCAGTACTAGGAAGACAGAAGCAGGAAGGACCAGGCTGCAAGTATGAATTTGGCATGGGAACCACGAAAATGTTCCCACGGTTATGAGAAACGCTGACATGTCAATTGGCGGCCATTTTGGTGGGATCCCTTTTTATATAAGTCGTTACACAGAATGATGATGGATTAGATGACTGCTAGTAAGTCGACGGCTTAGGTCTGTAAGGTCTGAAATATTTTGCTCTGTGTTCAATCCGAAACAAGAAGACGATCAACTCTAGACTACATCTTTCATATAACAGTTAGTTCAGACACCTGTACCAAAGGTACAGTTCATTATGTTATAATATTTCAATTGCACCGCTGATCTCTTCAAGATGAGGGAGTGCCTTGTTCTGCGCTACCAAATTATAGAATACATTTGTTGATGTAGTTTGCCACTTGGTATTACCTATAACCCTTCCTATGTCCTTAACCCCCACCAAATAGGCCACGCCGTGGCTCAGTAGTTAGACCGCTTGGCTCTCACCAAAGCGGGCTGGGTTCGATCCCAGGCGACCGCAAAGTGAGATTTGTGGTGGACAACACGGCTCTGGGGCGGGTTTTCTCCGGAACCTCCGGTTTCCCCGCCATCTCATTACACCGGTGCTCCATCTTCATCTTATGTATCATCAGTGTCATCGCCTCTGGTGACGTAAAACCGGGTGTTAAACACTACACATTTCATTTCCCACCAAATAGCTGTACGATTTGATCTCCCCAATTCTTCCAGGAGCTACGCCCCAAATTGTGGCATAAGTTTGTAAGTTCTTCATCCCCCTTAAAACCCTGGTTGCAGCAATATGTTAGAACTGTTAAATGAACCATAAAAAGTGAAGCTTACAAATAAGTAACGTTAGAATTTTATAAACCAATGTAACTGGATACAAACACTGTTACAAATTCAAAATTAGTTTATATGACCTGGAAGGCTAGTCTGAAGATAGGTACACTAACTTAAATTCCATTCCTGCCACAATATATAAAAATATATGGGTGATATTCTGGATAAACTCATATGAGTAGCATTCTGTAGCCCAAATTTGTGATATATACTAATGATAATCATTTTAACAGGTTGAAATAATTATTTATATCAGTTTTAATTTATTTGATCATTCAGAAAATTGTATTATATTTAAATTTGTCAGTTTTAGAATAATATTAGCAATACTTCATTGCAAATAATTGTAATGATGTAAGCTGTTGTAGTTGGGGGCAAAATAAAAACGTATAAACATGCCAGTTGTGCTATAGCTTATCGATATCTAAATAAAAAGTAATTGCTAGCGTGTGATGGTATTACAACAGAACGTTCCTGTAGGTTTTGTCTTCAAATTAATTATTCAACAGTGTGGCAATCTAACTGCAGCTAATTTGCAATGCGTTTCAACGTGAAATTATGTGACATCATTTTATCTATGTTCGGAGTTTATCTAGCGCTTTCATTATGGGTATAAAACTGCAATGATAGTCGTGGTGAACGAGGTGCTGAAATGGAAGTCATTATTTGATTTGCAGCGAGTGTGAATGTGGGCTAGAACATGCATGATGAAAGTGTAACGCGCATACATTGGCGAAATTAATGTGACAGTGGTTCCATAATCAATGCAGGAGCTGTTGAGTAAAACTGTCATAATTAGAGAACGCTGTATATGACCACTCATATTGTTACCAAGTATGTCATAAATACAGAAACAAATACTTTTTTATGTTGTGCAACATGTAGAATTCAGTGAAGAAGAATAAATGTTCATGTTTCATAATACATAAGTAAAACCTCTGTATAACTTCGTACGAGGGCTGTTCAATAAAGAAAGATCACAATTTTTTTTTGACAACGTACCTTTACTTATCCTCATAATTTTGATGGTACTTCTCAAAATAGTCTCTCCTGAATTCGATGCACTTGTCTCAGCATTTCTGCCAGTCTTCAAAGACATACTTGAAACCTTTTCCGAGAGATCCTTCAAAATCTCCTCCGCAACTTTTACCATTGTCTCTGATGATACATAATGCCTCCCACGCAGACGTTTCTTCAAGTTAGGGAATAGAAAAATGTCACAGAGCGCTTAATCCGCACTATAGGGAGGTTGAGGGATGCACATCACGTTGATTTTTGCAATATATTCAGCAAAAACTTTGGCAATATGCATCCAGCCTGCATCACGGAAATGTAGTCTTTTGCGCCTGATATGGACTTGCAATGTTTTCAGGACTTTAACATTAAAAACTGGTTCCCTTTTAGGTTTATGTTTAATTATCCAAATTATAACAGTTTTATTTTTAGCTATACATTATTCTGCTATTGTCCAGTTACTGATGTGTGTGCAGGTACCTTGCTGATAAACCATTCCGTGAATATCAAAAAATCGGATGATCATAACTTTCCCAGGAGAAGTAACCATTTTTGCTTTTTGGGGGGTTGGTGATGAAGGAGATTTCCACACTGAGCTTTGCTGTTTGCTCCCAGGATCAAAATTATGTAGCAAAGTTTCATCAGCAGTGGTTACGTTTGAAAGAGACTCCGGATCTTCCTCTAACATCAACTTCAACTGCATGCAGACCTGCATGCGAATGTCCTTTTGTTCGGGAATCAACAGTCTTGGAACCCATCGCGCACGTCTCCTGTGTAATGTTTCTGAGACCAAGGTATGGCTGGCACCCAATGAAATGTTCAGTATTTTAGAAAGGAATCTTATGGTAATTCGTCGATCCTCTCTCACAATGGCAGCAGCGGTGTTGATGTTTTCTTCCGTAAGAGTAGTAACTAGAGCACCGGGCCATACCTTCCTTTGAAATTCATTGTCTCCTCTCAAACCACCTTTGAGCTGTGCTGTGGGGAAGTAAAACCTCTCCATAGACCTCCTGTAGTATTGTATAGGCCTAAACTGAATATTTGTTGAGACGAAAGCAGCATTTCAAAGCCACATATTGTTCCTCGCGTGTTATCTCCATTGTAGCGGTAGGAGATTCTGAACATATCTGAACTTGCCTGGTTCTCACAGGTGGGAATCAGGATTACCAACGATGAAACTACTACAGCGTATTGGTTTCACATTAAGCTAACATAATATAATAAAATTGAATTTAATGCGAAAAATTATGATCATTCTTTATTGAAAGGTCTCGTATTTTCCCGTTATTCTATTTTTTTGGTATATTTTACCCTTTTTGAGAAAATGTTGCATTTTTCATATCCGTATATGCGGAATGAAATATTTACCCTATAATTATTATTTTTGGGAGGAACAAAAACCATTAATATAATTTTTTTTCAAGTTTAAAGATTTCATCACAAGTAAAATATACATGTAAACTTCATTGTTTTGTTATAAGTTATGTAATGTTAAACTATATAATATATGGAGAGTTTACAGAGCTAATTTATTTTCAACTGAAAGAAGTGAACCTACTATAAGTTCTAAGGGATACCCATATATTTTAAAAAGTTTTAAAAGGTTCAATTTTGTACCCAAACATATATTGAACCTTTTAACTGGATTTTTGATGTAAGAGACCTCAATATTCAATTTAAGTTTGTAGTTTAAATACCGAACAAAACACGTTAAAATGTTATGTGCTTCTTTATTTAACTAATTTTATATTTCATTAAACTTCTTTTAATCAAAGTAATTCACAAGATGTACTTTTTATCCTATGTGGTTTAAATTTTGAGTACAATCTCAGAGGGAATAAATCCCTGTAAAAGTATAATAATAAGACCACTAGCATATGAATTCTGCTGTAGACTAAACTCCATACGCTCTGTAGCACAACAGTCCGTGAATGACAAGGCCCACAACGGGTGTATGAGCGTGGCAGCAGTATTGTGTGTGGGACGTGGTTAACGCTCTGATGTCCCCAGGCCTCAGAATGTGGTCTTCGCAATCAGTATGTGATTTATAATATTCTTTGAAATACCTAAAAAAATGGCTTCATTCTACTACTGAGTATAATCTGTTGTTTAAAAAAATGACATTTAAATGTTTTCTTTTCTTCTGATACAACAGGGTACTGAAATACACCTTATGTATATTCCGTTTTTTACGTTTTTTACAGATAATATGGTGCTCTTTTAATTTCTCTACAATTCTGATTACATTAAGTGCAACACCCGACTATTTACCATAAAAAATAACAATGATATTCCTCAGAGCCTTTGTGTCAAAGCATAATAAAATAAACTCCGTGAAATTCCAAATACAATTTATTCATGTAATAAACCTGTGTGTGATGAAATTGCAAAACTATTTTTACGTAGAATCTGAAAAATTGAGAAATTTAGTCTCTGGATATTAAAGTATAGCACGTTTTGCGTTTGGATTTGCACTGTGCGATGTTTTAGGATTGCTTTCTTCTGATTTTGCAAAAAATCATAGTTTAGCGTCATATTTAGTTGTCTGTTTTTATATAAGCTCAGAATTCTTAAAAGGATGCGAGAGGAAGAAAATTATTTTAAGTTATGCTTAGCACTTTTAAATATCTGACTTATCAAAATGCCCCTAAAGTGTTTCGAGATTACTCTGAGTAGTACACCCACAAACACACCCATACATGCATGTGACTTCACAAATTTTGTCTTTTTGTTACAGCCCTTAGAACTTTGTTTTAGCCTGTGATGGCCTTTCTTGGATTTCAAATTTATGTTTCAAATGTTACCGGTTAATTAACTGTAATTTTAATGATACTTAGAATATAAAATTGGAATGACATTCAAGAACATAGCTTATATATTGAATATTACAATCAAAATCGTTGTAGCCCTACATCCTTTTCATGAACAGTGTAGTTGGAGGTGGAAGATTTTGTTTTTTATTTATAAACAGGTTTACAATGTAAAAACATCTTCCTGTATTGAAAATTCAATCTTTAATCCTCTTCCTCCCCTCTTCTATATCTTACCAACAAAATTCCTCCAGACTTAATTCTCTCATTCCTCTTTTTCAATATTCGCCATCAAATTAAGACTAGGTCTAACACCTCTTACAGGAGGATTCCATTTCAAATCTTGTTTTGGTAATATTATCTCAAGCATTCTGGGACATGCCAGTACCATTATAGCTTTTTATATCGTGGGGGACTTGTGTCGCCACCTAGGAACATGTAAACTTACGTAAGAACTTAGGTAAGAAACTACCCGTCATACGCTTACATACGAACACATACACACACGCACACACATATATACATACTGTTAACTGATAGGTTGTTTATGGTTAGTAATCCCTGGCGTAATGGCAAGGGTGAGGTCATGAGATAGCAAATACAACTTTAAGCAGTTTTATAGTTCACTTACAGTATAAACATTTACATAAAGAAGCATGTTCTAGTTTGGTTCCAAATCACTTACAATCATTCCAATTTAATATATTATGCATTTGGCTGAATTTTGTCGAGCAGTTAAATGCTGGACTTTTCTTGTTTGCGAATCAACAGTTTAGAATAATAATTTAGAATTAGTACTCACCAAAATATCATTATATAGGAAATTTAGAATAGGCCAAAAAGCTGGATAAAAGTGAAGAGCTCCCCTACCACCTGTGTCACCTTCGAGGTGAAGTCGACCGTCTCATCTCGTAGCTTTGCACGTCACCAGTTGAGTTACGCCCTCCTGGCTCCCTCTGTATCTATAGTCTGATTCTTAAAAGAAGATACGTGATGGTCATCAAACCCGGGCCGCGAAGGGTAAGAGGGGATGTTAGTTGCTATGGTAACATAAACAAAGGTTGCGAGATTGGGTATACTAGTGAGTCACATACTCCTCAGGTCAGTTATCACTACTTCTATACGAGAAACAGTGTTTGCTCGAGTCGCGTTGTATATTGTTAGCCTACTTTGTTAAAACACAGTTAAGATACGTTTCTTTGGAAGCAAGACGTAGTGGTGATAGGATTAGAGGTGAACCGAGGAATCATGGTCGAAGGCGAAGATCACCTTACGGTCGGGGTCTTTGCTACATTACACAACCTAGCCAGAGAATTTGTCTGTCCTCTTAGGGATTTCTTCCAACAGGAAGACGAGAGTTTGCTCCTTATCAAAGAAAATCTTATTCCGTTTATCCAAAAGCATTAACCCCATGTCATTAGATATGCTTGCACATAAACGAATTCGTGTGAGTAAAAATTCCGGCACATCTGCTGCGTTGATATGTGAATTAACAAAGTCGTTAATAATAGTACATTGCAACACTAATGTGACAAACACTTTATACGGAACGACGAAAATGTTTGAAAAAAAACGAGCAGCTTGCACCGAGGTTTTCAATGCTCGCGATTCCGTTGGGTGCTTACCGCATGTGTATTGCATACTACTTTTTGCACTATGTATTATATATACATTTTAGTAGTTATGATATCGGCTTTTTTATTTACTTGTTCCACTTAAAAGAAATGATCATATCAGCGGCCGTTCTCCCTTTGAATATCTCAGGATGGTATTTACTCGTATTCGTTGGGCTTCAATCATTAGATCACGCACAGATTCGCACTCTCCTTCATACTTCCAGCCTCTTGGGAAGATGGGGAACTATCTCGGTCGGAGAAATATCCTCACCCCCACCACCGGGAATCGAATTCGGGACCCCTAACATGACAGAGAGGTGCTCTACTAACTGAGCTGTGGAGCCAGCCTAGATGAAATGGTAATAAATATAATTGAAGATAAATTTTAGGTTTTAGAACGTATATTGCCTATATTTTTTGCTATGCAGAAATACCGCACTAGTGCAAGAATATAAACTTACGATGCATAGCAACAGTTACGGTAGGTATGGTATATTAGTTACAAAGTGCAATATTATTTAAAGGACTTCATATATGAAGATGCTACAATGCAGTGAATGTGTGAGCAGCTTATTTCTGTTTTTAAAGTAGGCTAACACAGATTAACCGTGCATATTTTTGTTGAGGTGACATAACGCGAACCCTTGTTTATGTTAAGAAAGAAAGCGAATAAAGAAAGCGGACCTGCGTTACTTCCTATCTGCTATTGGGCAACACTGTAGCACCCCACATGAAGAAACAGATGACCTTCACGTATCTTATTTTAAAAATTAGACTGTACTACTGTTTCTTAATGACGCCGCCAGTAGCTAGTGCTGTGCCATAACCTTCAGTCTAATCAGTTCGGCAGTGATGACGTAACTTTCAGTCATTATTCTCCTGAATCATGCATATATCGGAGTTCGGTGACAATCCCCCCCCTATATATCTTGTGGAAGGGAAACGTTGAGGTGACACAATGCACAAGCCCTTGTTCCAAAATTGATCTTGTTTGGCTTCAGAGTTTGTCAAAGCATATATCCACGGTGAAATTTCAGTATCGGTGGCATACATTTCTCCCTCTTATTTCTGTGAATACCAGCAGACAAAATACTAACATTAAAAAAAAAAAGAATAACAAATGGGATTCTTTTGAAGCGCAGTTCCAATTCAGCAAAGTACAACAAAAGCACCAAGGTAATGAAATGGGAGTTAAAATGAAGTTAGCTTTTTTGTTTTTCATTTAGTGTTGTATGTTGGATTACTGTACGCGAGAGATTCCCACACTTGTTTTCCATACCACAGGGATTATGTAGATTCGCAACGAATGAAGCTCAACGCATATGTCCAAAATCCCAATACCAATTATAAATTAGCTTCGACTTGTACACGTAGCTAAGCATCCGGTATGACATACATATAACTTTCTCTGCCCATCTAGAGCTTCAATAACCAGAAATTTGATCAATACCTCAGCAAAAACATTTATGTAGTACCTGGAAAAAAGTTATTTTAAAAATACTGTAGTCCGTCGGTTTGTAAGTGTGCGTGAACAGCATAAATAAAAAAGGAAAGATCGATTTGAGTTCAGCGTATTCCACAAATGCAACATTCTTTAATTATCTTAAACTATCTTTAAAGAGAATTTCTCACTCTACGTCTATTGCACATCTTTAAACGCAACACTTCTCACAAGTAGCACAACACACAAAGAAACACATTTCCCTTTACCCCATAGCATAATTTCACATGCACTACATTCACAAGCTTTAAAAATGATCCTACATAATGATTTTTAAATTACGTGGTATTTTCTTGAATACAAGTGAAAGAGAAAGCTGACACAATGCTTCAAGAAGTAACGGAGTTTGAAAATTCAAATAAATAGCAAATAACGTATTGAAAAAAAGCTAATGCAATAAATATTTTATCTTTTGTAAATTATATGTTTTGCATATTAAGATTTGTATATTATCACAAGTGACCGTTTTGTTTAATTCATATAGTGCGTTGTAAGTACACATTTGACCATAGTAGTGCGTGTGACGTCATGTCACGTAACCCGAGGCTAACGAAAGAGACAGGCTATGGTGCGTTTGAATCAGCTGATAACAGCAGTCCTAACCTGTACAGTATAGGCTTTGAACTGTATGTCGTTCGTGTGGTCTGTGTGATATTACGTTTGTTTTACTTTTTTAACTAGTGAAATTAATAATATTTAGTGGTTCAGGTTAGTGAAAAAGTGTCATATTATCATGTAGTTAACACATATTCCAGTTTGTTCGTAAATTTTATGTATTTAGTAGTGTTTTCAAGTAGGCTGTAAGTTAACCTCTGTGAACGTTCTAACGGCTTCGATGCCATATTGCATCTTCTCATTTGAATCTAGATTGAAGCATTTATTTTAGTAAATTCTGCTTATTCTTTTATTATACGTGTGATATTACATAATTCTATCTTGTGTTTAAATGTACATAAAATTATCTCCATTATTGAACGAAATAACTTCTGCGTTCAACACATGGTGGATACAAGTTAATGTTATTATTACTATTATTTTCCTTTTTTGGTACTCCGAGTTGCAAAAAATGCCTCGACGTTGTAGTGTCTTTGGGTGTAGATCAAATTATGACACAGAAAGTGAAAAAAGTACAACATTTTCACTGCCAAAAGACGAAAATCTTCGTAAGATCTGGCTACGGCATATTCCGATGGATTTTTCGAAATTAAAAAATCATTTTGTGTGCATAAAGCATTTTGAGGAGTCGTGTGTTTATAAGAATAGACAGGATTTCTACTTCAAAGGGAGAGTTGATAGAATATGAAAGGAAAATCCCTAAACTCACAGAAAATGCTGTACCAACAATATTTCCTAATACACCCTCTTACTGTTCTAAAACTATTCCCAAAATAAAACGTGTTGCTGATAAAGAAGACGAAAATTTGGTCCAGGCATTTCGAGACAGCATTCAATCAAATAAACAGCACGTGGAAAGGGATTTAATAAATAATGTAGATTGCATTATTTATTTTGTAGATATAAGAACAATCAATTCCAGTAAGGCTAATTGGACAGTAATTAAGGACGAGGGAACAATTTATATTTGTTTAATGGGTATAAATAATGGCACACCTAGTGACATTTCTTTTATAACAGTCAAAGATGATTTAACTTATACTGTTGTGTTGAAAAACGTTTGCATCAATGCTTCTAGTACTAATAATGTGAAAAAAATTTAATTCATTAAATGTTTTGGATAGTGTTATAACACAAATTGAAAATAGTGAAATATTACCCACAGTTAGAGATAAAATAGAATCTGCTATCCAGCTGCTACAGTCTCTACTAAACCATGATGAGAATGAGCATATGAAGTTTATTGTAGAGCAATTAAATCTGTCACAGACTCCAAAGAATAACAGATGTTAGGGCAACAAATGCATGATTCTTGCTTCCACTCTGTATGTCCATTCATCATCCGCCTAAAATGCACTAAGAAAATGTGATATGTTGATTTTGCCACACCCACGTACACTGCAGAAGTATCTCTCGTGATGAATGAAATATATATTCAGCCACAACTGTCATTTAAAGGGGGTGTGATTTATCGCAGTAGTGCAACTATTCCTCAGAAACATGCAAAAACTGCTCAAGTCTTCATGCTATCCTCACTACTTTCTAAATATGTTGATGTCGTTTCCATTATACCAGTTATCAATTTAACAAGTGAACAGCTGAAGACATACATTATAGAAGTTCTGGGTATGTTGGAAATAATTGGCTTTACAGTTATTAGTGTAATTGCAGACAATAATATTGTGAACAGAAAAGCATATGAACTTATGAACCCAAATAAAATTTTGCAGCCTAGCATTACTCACCCACTAGACTCATCAAGAAGGCTTTTCTTTATATTTGACACCATCCACATTTAAAAATGTATCAGAAATAATTGGGAGACCAAAAGAAATGCAAATAAGACCTTATATTTTCCTGATTTCAATCATCACTCCAATATACTTTCAGCTCAATACAGGCACTTAGAGTTGATGTATGAAAAAGAAAAGAAAAACCTAGTTAAGTATGGGCACACACTTTCCGCCAAAGTGTTATATCCATTGTCAATTCAGAAGCAGAATGTGAGCTTGGCACTGACAATTTTCAATGACAATAACATTGTGGCCTTGAAACCTGTCACATAAGATCTTGGTGTTTCTGAAGATATTGATGAGACTGCAAATTTCTTAAATATCATTATTAGCTGGTGGAAAATAGTTAATGTTTAAAGTGTGTTCGAAGGGAAACGATTCAATGATCCATACAGAGAGGCCATTAAAAGCCAAAGAAATATGCAATTTGAATTTCTAAGTGAAATGTGTCATTGGCTAAAAATTTGGAGGGTGTCTGTTCCATCTGTAAATGCTTTAACTCCGGAGACATTTCAGTCCTTGATTACTATGCTGGATACTTTCCTGGAAATCATTCCATATCTATTTGAGAAATACAACATAGATTACATTTTGCTAAGCAAATTTCAGAGTGATAATTTGGAGGGTAGTTTTGGATCATACAGACAGCTAAGTGGTGCAAATTACTATATAACTTACTTACAGGTATTGGAAAATGAGAGGAAATTGAGATTTAAAAATACTGTGTTGTTTGCTGCTCATAATGGTAGTGTAAATTTGAAAGAACTGTTACCTACCCAACAAAACTATGATAATGATATTGACCTGAATGGTTTTTCTGATATTCTGGATGAAGAGTTTGAAATGCAAGTAATTCCTAATGATACAGTGCCAATACTGACATATTTGGGGGGATTTACATCTAGACAAGTGCTACGTAAATCTAAGTGTAATATATGCAGTTCATGGCTCCAATTAAATAAACAAGTGGAAGTTGATTCTTCATATGACTTTGTAAAGGTCTTGGACAGAGGAAAATTAACATTACCCACAGACAATGTAGTATTTACTGTTGGTTTGGCATGGCATACAATGTCATTATCAGCAAGAGACTCTCAAAATTTCTTAACCTCTGTGAAACAGCTCTCTGTAGCTCAGAAAATTTGTAAAATTAAACTTCTGAGATTAGATGTACAGAATACTGGTACTGAATGTAAATGTTTACATAAGAAGATCCTAGTTGAGAAACTGGATAGTGTTGCTCTTTGTGTTAACAAAATATTGATTAGTAATTTTGTTAAAATGACCAATGAGAAATCTTGTGATTCAGACACTACAAGGAAAGTAAAAAAACTGAAAACATAAATTTTGGCATTATTTGTGATCATAAGACTTCTTCCATAAACTGTTTTGATGGATTACATTACATTCTGTACTTTGTATATACTCAGTGTATATATCAGTGTTAAACCTGTGGATTTATCACTAATATCTGTAAAAATAATTATGCAAAAGTATGGAGTTTGGCAGAATACAAGGATCACCTCATACGTTTGGTACATATAAATATCTCCATATAGTGGTGTAATTGCATATAACTCTCATTTGTTTATTTCATTACCTCACCTTTTTTTCTAGGTATTATCTTAATATTTTACATTCATAGTTCCTGATTCGAAATTTAACTGAAATTATTGTGCGAGAAATATAAGTAATTTTTTTTAGGAAAAAGGGATTCCAAGTGTCTTCTGAAAACTTTATTTGAAGGTGAGCGATATACTGTATTTTATCATTTATACATTATTTCTTTATTCTTTAAAGTATCATCTTTATAGATCTAAAAAGCATAATAACATAAGATGTGTATATTATAAACACGTAAGTAATTATAAGAAACGTAATATAGTTTAGTAGTATGAGCATACCAAAAATCAGTTCCGAGACATAAAATCCCTTCTAATATAATATTACTTATATAATTATGTTAATTAAAGTATAATTGTCTAGAATGATGAACATATGTGAAATACTGTTTATTTATAATCATTCAGTTCACTAACAAAACAATGTAACTTCTGCGCTACGCTGTCCACTCTCTCAGACTGCCTGTGTGACGTCACACGAAAGTTTCCCTGTCGCGCCGAAGCCGGTCTCTTTCGTTAGCCGCGACGTAACCTCTCCTACCTCTGTTGTAGCCTGTAAAATGTTTCCTCTCTCTCTCTCTCTCTCTCTCTCTCTCTCTCTCTCTCTCTCTCTCTCTCTCTCTCTCTCTCTCTCTCTCTCTCTCTCTCTCTTTCTCGTGTACCCGGTTTGGTCAAGGACGGACCTAGGTCCGCTCTCGGGAAGCTAAAGGCTATGTGGCCATTTGTGTATTTCTTATTACTGTTGGTTTTTTTTTTAAGTTTACGTCCTCCAAGTTAAGTCATATTGGACGGGGAATGAATTGGGTGAAATGATGCTCAAATGAGTCCAGCGTTCATGGAGCTTAGAGTTACCCGACATTCGTTTGGAAGGATAAGGGAAAACCCCGGAAAAAGGATGATCCAGATAACTCACCCTGACCGAGATTTGAACTCGGAACCTCTTGAACGTGAGGCCGACACCCTACCATCTACGCTACGGAGGTGGGCCCTATTATTGTAGTAAACCGTTCATGTCTAAATTGTAGTTTCAGTATTTTGTAATGATATTGAACCATTATACAGAAAATTCCAACCTCTCCTGATAGCCCGAGGTGCGACCTGGACACGTTGCAACCTAATCCTTTACCATCCTGGCCAGTTTATGATTTAGTAATACAAGTTTCATAATGAAGGTGACCCCACAGAATGTTCCAAGAAACTTTAAGTTACACGTTTCATTGTCCATGTAAAGTAAATATATTATATTTCAATATGATACACAGCTTGACAAAATAATAATAGTTTAAATTGCCAATATCTAAACGATAGCTCATATTCAGAAAGCTCTCGAAATTTTTATTATCCATTGTTGAAGGATATTAAATTTTCACCAAACTTGAGTCTAAGCTATGCTATTAAACAAAAGACACAAGCACAGTTAGTAAGGCATATGAAATCTAGTGAAAGTTTAATTCACTAACACTGATCTTAAAACTGAATCTACAGTTTTAGTGAGAAGTTAACTTCTTACAAATTAATTACATTTGAATGCGAGGTTTATGTATATCCCAGTGGTTTGAAGTTGTCCTTGGCCAAACTGACCACAAAAAAAATGTCTGCAGATATTCTGCTCAGGGGAACACTGGATTGCGTAGAACTGAGGTTAAGCTGTCACTTTTTTGTTTACCGCCTGCTGTGTTTGTCTTCTGTTTTTGTTACCACCAGTGCTTTATCTGTTCTAAAACATACAGCATATCCAAATTAAATACAGCGGTTTTGCTGAAATACAAGTTTCGCACAGCTCATTAGGGTGTTCTTCTTCGTTATGTAAAAACAAAAAAATGTCAAATATACTGTGTCTCCTATTACCTCCAGGACAATGCCCCAAAATAGTATATCTAAGCATGATATGAATTTAAGCGGTAGAGTTTATCAAAGTCAAAAATATGAAGTAGCTGGCAATTATTCAGAGTGCTGTTGAAGTTCGTAGTAGCAGGAAGTTGTGTGTTTTGTGTGTGAATTGTATTACAAATATTCATTGGATTCTTCATTATAATTCAATTAAGAGAATTATTGCACATCACTGGTTGCATTCAGCCATTTACATAGTAAAAGAATATAAGCAACGTGACCTGTAGTAAAATGTACGATGTTGCAATAGAAAGAATAAAACTTAATGTCATCAGAAATTCAGCAAAGCTCTGTATAACTACCAACAAGCCCTCATAATTACAACCTGAATGGAAAAATAAAAGTCCTTAAATATACCCCTTCACGCTAGTTATGAGATTAAACAGTTACAATTCAATTAATTTGAGGTGGCAGCTGAGCAAAGATGCACACTAAAAGGAATTAGTCTGTCAACAATCCTAAAAGGAGACTGAGGATGATTTGTACACGTACACTAGTTGATGCATGCACCATCAATGGTTCCACATGTGTAGATCATCCTCAGTCTCCTTTCAGGATTAATAACAGACTAATTCCATTAACTGTGCATCTTTACTCAGCTGCCTCCTAAAGTTAATCAGAGTGTAATGTTTTACAGTGTATACAATTTAATGTGTTTACACCTTCTGCTGGAAAAACAAATGCTGTCTTATATGATAAACCTTTTTTGATTTACATAAATTCTTTGGTCATCATCTGTTTGGACATTAAAATCACCAGAGAAGGTATACTAGTAAACAAACTGCTTTTAAAAAATTCAACTAATTATATTGTTCTTCATTTCAATGCTTATTTTTGTTGTTTTTTAATCTGAAAAATGAATCTAAAGGCACTTTCTTGTACTGGATTAAAAAATAATTTCCCTTTTTTCTCATTACGTCAGGTTCTCAATGTATGTAATAAATTGAATTAGGGCTTTGTGAAACGTAATAAAATTACTTGAACAAGAATTTTGTATGAAAAACTAAGCCATAGTTATAATTTATTTGCTAATAATTAATCATTAATGAATAATAATTATAACAACATTTATAACTACCTCAAAATTACATTAACATGTCTCTCCTCTTTCACCTTTAGATTGTTAAGAGCAATCCTTGCAACACTAGTTCACCATCATGAGAATACTCCACTTCCATTGATCCCGTATTTTCATACTTTTAACATCCTAGTGAGATATTTCACATAAATAATTAGGGAAATAATTTAGATGGGAATGATGGAAATGAACTTTAACACTCGTGTTGCAAGTAATCTGTTTGAAACCTTGTAACATCACTTTCTCTGCGTTAACATATTTTGCGTCTCTCTTATTCCCAAGAACATTACAAATATTTCTGAAAGCATTCCAGGCATCCTTTGCTTCTTGAATCATAGTATTATCTAACTGACTGTTCACATGTTCTACATGTGAATTTGTGGGCCAAAGTGTGTACCAGCTTTAACTTTTTCATAATATAATGAAGGAGGCGTAACACAGAGCTATTTAAAATCACTCATTGTCCTTAGCTGGAGTTCTCACAAATGGTTTCATTAAACTTAATTGTTCACGGAGATGTGGCAACACTACTTTTGAGCGATCATTTTTTTTTCGCCCGTTGTTAAATACGTCCTGGTCAATGTTCTGTTTCCCAGGTTCTGGCCTAGTTGTGATATCCTATTTACATAAGCCCACGATATTTTGTCAAACTAGCCTAATGACCAAATAATAGCCCATTAATCTCGCAATATCCACACAATAAGCAAAAATGGTTTTCGTATTGTGGTTTTTGTAACAAACTTAACATTTTCGTATGTCTCCTGTAAAACAAAAGCGTGGGCTATAGGAATGGAGGTATCAATATTTCCATCATGAAGCAAAACACCTTTAAGACCTTTTGAGAAGACTCTATGATAAACCTCCACCCTTTGGATTTATAAATATAAAGGGTAAGACATATTTTTGTATATCCCCTAGGGTAGATATGGTTGGTGGATTTTAATAAATGTAAATAGTATATAAATATATAAAATATAAACATACTAATAGTTGAATTGTTAACATTTTAAGTAATATAGTTGAAATTATAAGCTGTGGAGCCTCTCTAAAAACATTAAGTACACGTACTATTACTGAATTACGTAAATTATGAAAGATATGCAAAACGTACAACTTTTAATTGCAATAATTCCGACTAGGAATGATGAATGTCAAAATCTGATTCGGAAACCCTAATGCATTAAAAGAAAATGCGAAAAAACCTCCAGACACAACGATGTTATTAAATAATTATTTAACGATTAAAATAATCTAGAAGTACTATAGATTAATCTTCGTCTTTACCCCTAATTTCGGAAACACACCCTCTTGTCCCAAATAACAGGGAGTAGATTAAACAGTAAAGGATAGACAAAAAAGGAGATATACCTAGTGCAATGCGATCCCTACGCAGATATACTGCGGCTAACATCTTCTAGGAAGAAGTTAGGAAGTAGGGGAATAACAGGAGGCTACGGAGTCATAGGCAGACGGACCACACAGGTGCGTCGTGGTCGCTAGAGGTGCTGATAACAGGAGAAGACGTACTAATATTCACGAAAATAAATACTACTATCAGTACAAGCTTTATTGCTTATTTTTAATTTCTTCCGTCCTAGAAACCTAATTCTGCAAGAATACTGTACTTAAGATGTGAAAAAAAAATTCTCAAATACATTTTCAGAATATCACAGAGGATAAAATGTTACAATCACTGTAGGTTGTTGACGACTCCGATGTCCTGATCAAGGCATTTGTAAATTACCCTCTAGGCTCATGAGGTCGCAGGTTCCAATCTGGCAGGAGCCATGAAGCTTTACAGATGTAAAACTAAACGCTGGAAGATGAAGTTGTTATTAGGTGTGGTTTAAATGGTCAACTTCCCTACAGTAACAAATTTCAATCTTAATTTTATTTTACAGACAGTTTCTTTAACATTTCATCGTTGCAAATGAACCACACAATTGGGTAGAGCTTAAAAGATATCTAATGTCTCTTTTAGTCAGTCTTCATCTCCTCTTAAAACAAATATGTTCTCCAAAAATGATGTTTTTTTATTTTATTTGTTCCGCCTTTAGCTGCAGTGGTCATATCGGCGGCCGTTGTCCTTTGGAACATAACGAAGGTGTTAACTCGTATTCTTTGGGTTTTAACCATTAGATCACGCACACATTAACACTCTCATTCCTATTTCCAGACTTTGGGGAAGATGGGGGATTATCTTGGTCACCACCAATCATCACCACCCCCAGACGGGAATAGAACCCGGGACCCCTCGCACGACAGCTAGGGCTCTACCGGCTGAACTAGGGGGCCAGCCGATAATAGTATTGTAAGACACTTATTCCACTAATTGCTTTAGTCTGTAGTTTGATGGAGGTATAGTAGTGTTATAGAGTTATCCTAAGCGACAGGAATACAGAAACGTTTGTTTACAGCTCCTCAATGGTGGACCCCCTTCTAACGTCGTGGTGTGAAATGTGAAACTTAAGGGCCCAGGCTAATCCTATAGCTGCTCACCGTTTCCCAGTTTCATTTGCGAAAGGCGCTTTACAAACACTGCTTCGCTTATCGTTACATAAAATCAACATTACTTACCGAGCTCGCTAATTAACGGGTTAGCCGCCTATGTCCTGTGTTTGTACAGGACTCTCATATATCCGTCAAGAGAAGCTCTTTAAACAAATAACGCTCCTCTTTCTAATTGCTTCTAAAAGCTTCATTATTCTCACGAAAAACAAATTAGGATTAGCCGACCCTTTAGCCACCTTCCTTCAGAGACCAAATATACTTGCTGACTAACCACATCCTTGTCACTTTGGTAATCTAGAATACATAAATCTGATGCCAGGGCACTGATCTGCAAACAATTTTCTGGTAGCTAGCCTTTGGGAACAACATTTTAATAACTTTTACCTAATCTTATTATAGAAATTTTTCTTAGATATTTAATAGATCTATGATACTGTTTAATTAAAGAGAGTTAACATAGTTGGCAGAAAGTCTTATGGAGGCCACATTAGAGGTATGATGAACATAATTAAAAAATTATATAATTTTCGAGAATGGAATTAAAATTTGAAAATGTTGATTTATAAGTAAGTATTAATAGTCAGTTATTTAGAACAGAATGTTGAAGTAACTAGGGATATAGCAACAGAAATGAATTAGAAATTACGTAAATTGAAAAATATGTACAGAATGATTAGCGAAATTTTAAAAAGAACGTGAATGGTGGTACGTGATTAATGTGTTTTCAAATTGAGGGTGTTCGTCTTAGTTCTTACGTGCAAAACCTATATAGCTAATGCCTGAAAAATACAATAGAGATATGGCCGTGCCGTGGCTCAGTGGTTAGACCGCTTGGCTCTCACCAAGGCGGCCCGGGTTCGGTCCCAGGCGACTGCAAAGTGAGATTTGTGGTGGACAACACGGCGCTGAGGTTCCATCTTTTTCTCATGTACCATCAATGTCACCGCCTGCGGTGCCGTACGTGGTAAAAGCGGGCGTTAAATACTACACTACACACACTACAATAGAGCTAGTAGTAGAGAATTGAATATATGTTCATTAAATAATAAAATAGAATAAGGGGCAATACACAAGATTAAATGGAATTTATAAAGACCTACGAGAAGAAAAATAGCTTCGATAAAGAGCCACATTCGGGAGGCCCGGTTTCAATTCTCGTGGCGAACGTACCTGACCGATGGCTTTTTTCGGGGGTTTCCGGGGTTGCTAGGCAAATTCTGGGTAGATTAATTACATCCCCGAATTTCCTGTTCCTACATTTCGTCTCCATTATCATTTCATATCATCTCTCACCTGGTGGTCTCTTTCAGGGTAGAAGTGTCGGCGGGTTCCTCGGCGGTACATGGCGGGATGATATGGTCTGAGTGAAGCACTTCCTCCTCCGGTAGGTCGGTTGCTGGGACAGCTTCCGAACCACAGAAGGGGGGAATGTCCGTTGTTATAGCCTAGCCAGGGAGGTTTCCATGTAGGGAACCTGCCCTTTGCACTGTCGTGGCTCATTGGGACGGCTGTCCTCTGTCTCCTCTGGCTCCATGATTTCACCTGGGGATGCCCCACTTGGAAGATCAAGACTAGTCGCAGTGCTGAATTCCCTCCTTAATAATGCTAACCCCATGTAAATACAATGCACGGGGTGAGTACTAAGTATTGAACAATGCTTGTAACTTTGTCGCTATAGTTTTGTGAAGTGATATTTGTTAGAAAAGCTGTAAGGCATCAACATGTTTTCATATTACTGTTTGGGATTAGGGTGACAATTTTTGAATTACAGTTTTTTCTTTCCTTTTCGTTGGTCCTCGGGTCTCAGAAAGTGCCAGTAAATGCTTTTTTGAACTATAATTTTAATTCATTGGGACGTATTACAGATCATGAAATTTAAATCAAGGAAACGCATACGTAAGAAAATTAATGGTGCTTTGTTGTAACACACGAATTTACTTCAAAAGGGGCTCAAATGGCCTTCATTTACTGCCAAAAATTTCCAAATTCTGTCCATGAAATTAGTTAATATTTTCAACAGCCTGTTTGCCTAATCAAATGCATTTCTTGCCTAATTGTTCACTTTAACTCTTCAAGATCTCTTGGTCGATACTTGTAAACCCTCTACTTCAAATATCTCCACACGAAAAAGTATAAGGGTCTCAGATCAGGTCACCATATCAGGTTACCATATCCTATCAACATAAATATTTCAATTCGTTGTCTTTCTACAAATTGTGACTTGAATAATTATTTTCAGAAATATTTTGAAAAACAATCAAAGATAATAACTTCATGGAGGTGCAACAGCGGGATTACAGTCATTGTTTCATACTTTTTACTTACCCAGTATAAGATGAAGGTAAACCTATTATTTGAAGTGCCCTTTTTGTAATTTACGTCCATTAATTATTTAAGTCATATCGGACGATGAATGGAATGGATAAAATGATGCTCAAATAAGCCCAGGGTCCATGGAGCTTAGGGTTACCCGAAATTCGTCTTTCAGGATAATGGAAACCCCGGAAAAAGCCTTATCCAGGTAACTTACCCTGACCGAGATTCGAACTCTGCACCTCTTGAACGTGAGGTAGACATGCTACCCCCACGCTACCGAGGCGGGAAAGGTGCCTAGTTAGGAAGGGATGAAAATACAAGATTTCCTAGAGTTGCACATAGGACAAGTTCACATAACTTATAGGAAGTGCAGAAAGTAATTTTGTTAGGAAGACAGTAGAATGATATGCCATGACTGTTTTGCGAGTTGGTAAAATAGTATATTTTAAAATAGAAAAACAGAGAGGAAAAAAGAGAAAAAGATAACTATCATTTGTTATAATGAGTAAACGATCTTTATATGCTTTATTTTCCTGTAATAAGTTGTCTTATTCTTGCATACTTTATACATCTTTTGCGTTTTTGTTAAGAGTACGCTGTCGTGTTAATCTACCATTAGTATTAAACAAGAAAAATAAAATAGTATTGATTGAACCTTTTTAAAAATAATAATATATACTCAAAAGATAGTACTTGAAATCTTATTGGCGCTTACTAGATAACTACAACCGCTTGGGGATAAATCCGTTAAAATATTTAAATATCTGGGATGGTGTACTGATGAATAAGGGAGCTGGAAAGTGGATGTAGACGTAGGCTAAAACAGGCACGAAGCGGTTTTCCAAAGTTGAATGAAGTTTTGTGGAGCAGAACCATGTTGAATTGAGGGCCAAAGATATAAGATCTTGGTAGTGGAAATGTATGGACTAATTGCCAGGTATCAAGATTGTAAGGAAAGAGGAATGAAGAAGTAAGACAGATGATGGATATGGAGGAAACTGTGATAGAGGGACACCCTTAGAAGAAAGGAGCATGATAGAATGATAACCCTTTTGAAATGGTTGCCACGTGGGAAGAGGAAGCGGGGTAGGCCAAGAGGAACTTCGACAGAACAGGTCCTCTCTCTCCCAGTGTGTTGAGTATTAGATTCCTGGAGGAGAATGACTTGTTCAAATGGAAATCATAGCAAATGGGAACACTGGGCAACTTCTGAAGAGTGGAAAAACTATTAAAGGTAAGTCAGCTATTACTTTTTTGTAATAAAATGTAATGAAAAATTCATAATTACAGTATTAATGTGTTTTTGTGTAGTCTGATTCGTAAGAATTTAATTCTAGACTGTGGCCCCTGCTGTTAAACTGTGAGCCATTCCGTGAAACCTCTCACGCTTTAGTATAAACGTAACAGCGATGCAAAGAATTTAATTATTACAATCTTCTAATGTTAGGTAGTTTTCCCGTGTTAGAAACATAAGTGAAATGGTCACTGATGGAGCAACTCCAAGGTATATTTAGTTGTAGCATTAATTAATATTGTGATAAATATATATTGTATATTCTGTTAATATTTTAAAATACATGGATAAAATTATTGTTGAACAGGATCCTTATTATTCCTTCCTTTAAGGCTATTTTGAGAACTCCATTCTACGTTACCATCAAAGGTCATATTCAATCACGAGTGTGTAGAACCTATTCGGGATTTATTGCTTTCAGTTATATGCTTTAGAAAAATGCTGTGAATTGGGAATTAACCGGCACAATTGTAACTTATTTCGAATTAACTTCCCAAAGTGTTAGAATTGGTGTTGCATCACTCACTTAACCGCTACTGCCAAGCGATGTCCTCGGTGATATGAAGTGAACTAAATATGTAAGGCCCTAATATATTCTGCTGTCAGGCGCATAGCTCACCCGAGAGTCAGGACACAAGAGAAAAAAAAATCTGTCCAGTCAATTAACGTGATTGATGTGGGTAAAAACCCGCTTGCTGCTTTATGAAGGGCGATAAAAATCAAGCAGACCGATACCTTGGCACACTCCATCGCCTGAAAATCGAACTCTGTATTTTCGTTGGTCACCATGCCAGAAATAGCATCCTGCTTACTTGGATATTTGTAAACTGATGTCCAGTCTGCTATTGTTAAACTTATGGCACACGAGAATCAAATAATAGTCGCTAGGAATACATCGATCTATTGTATATGTAACCAAATAAGGGTTTTATAAATGAGGTAAACAAACTTGTTTTCAAAGGTTGTCTAGCAAGTGTTTGAAGGAAACCTAAGGATAGCCCTACATCAGGGAGTTGCGACCTTGCCCAGGCGAGCTATAACATTTAGCAGTATTCTGAAATATCGTTTAAATACAATAATGGAAAATATAAATATGGAAGTGTAAAATGGATTCAGAAAAGGAAGATCTTGTTCTGACTGTTAATCAGATAATTGAAAAACATAGGGAGTTCAATGTACCGACTTATATGACATTTATAGATTTCGATAAGGCCTTTGACAAGGTAAATAGAAATAAATTATGGAGCATTATCAAACTGAAAGGTGTACCTCAACATTTGATAACATCAATAAGACGTTTATATGTAGAAAATAGGATCATAGGAGAAACTGGAATGAAGACACATTTAATGGCAACAATAAGCAAAGGACTAAGAGAAGGGTATCCACTTTCACCGTCACTTTTTAATATTTATATCGACTATGGCGTATATGATTGGCAGATAAACTTAGATTCGCATTTTAAAATTGGAAATATATATTTGGGTAGTTTATTATTTGCAGACGATCAAGTTCTCATATCTAGCTCAGACATTGAATAACACTGTCTGCCAATACAGTTTACAATATCTATAAATAAAGCTAGTTTTAGTCTTCAAGGGATCCAATACCATATTATGAGAAGGAAAACCTGCTGAATAAGTCAACTGCTTTAATTATCTTGGTTACAATATCTCTTATTTTAAAAATAGTGACATTTTAAATCAAATCAAATTTAATGGTATATGTGGTACCATAAAGAGAATCTTAAAACATACGAGAAGAGAGACTAAATTAAAAGTTTTATAAAGTAATGGCAGTTCTTATATAATTATATGGTAGGGAATTTTGAAATTTGACAATAAAAGGAAGAACATGTGATTAAACAGCGGAAATGAAACATTTAAGAGATGTAGCAGGATATAATCTTCTAGATAAGCAAAAAGTGAGGACATTCGAAAAGAATTGAATATTTTTAGGCTGAGAGGTAGAATAAAACAATATGGAAATAACCAGAAGGAACATGACGACAGAATGAATGATAGCATCATTCCAAAATTACTTTTAGGATGCAAACCATTAGGTATAAGAAATATTGGTAGTACCAAGAAAAAGATGGATATAACACTTTTAATTTAAAATGTATGAGACCTGAATGAGCCTTGATGGCTTAAACAGTGACAAATTGATGATGATGATGACACTGTTAACAAAGAAGAGATACAGCAAGAAAACACTATCAAGCGAAATATGTATTTATATTGTATAAATTCTGTGTGAGCTGATAAACAAAAAATTCTACATATGTAATGCACTTACAGGAAACATAAATTTGATTTATTTACAAATAATATATGCTGTGCATAATATTTCTCGTACTAAACAGTTAATTGTTGTCCACTAAGCAATAGCGTATAATTACTACACAGTTTGGCATAATTGCAAAGTTTATTTAAGAAGAGTAAGTGCTCATTCACACCCAAAGAGAGCGAATACTGAGAATGATAAAGTTAAAGAGCGTACATTAAACAAATTAAGAAATGAGCTTTAGGTTTAGCGTCCGGCTTTACCTAAATGATGCATCAGATATATGTAGAAGTTGCACATAGTAAAAAATACATTTCAACAAATTTTTCATATGAAGCATTACGGTTTACTGTTTTTACGGGAAAGGAAAACGAAGGAGAATTCATAGAGCATTCTGATGCTTCCCAGTTCACTGCCGCTTCAATTTCCTTGTGACATACGATATAATGAAATAAAGCAAAATAGCCTCTTCTTCACTGAGGAATGGAACAGAAGATGTGGCTAGCAGTCTACCGCAGAAGCAACACTCCTGTTACGTCATCATCATCATCATCATCATCATCATCATCATCATCATCATCACAAACTTACCTGCAGACCTATGTCACATCAGAACACTCTCGAATTTTCGCCATTCCCTCGCGAGAACACTGGTTTATATAGACAGTGTAATTTTCCATAGAAAATTCTAGAATGTTGTGGATGCAGGGAGGAAGAAACGTCTAGAAGATTCTGGTTTTCTGGATACGCCTCTGACATTTACCCTGGGTGAACACGCTATCGACTTTATTTAAAAGAAAGTTAATGCTTGTTTAGAACGCTCTCAATTACCAGCGTAATAACAGTGCCATCGATGTGCTGGATTTTCGCCCACAGGTGTTTTAAACCTGAGGGTAAATCTACTGCCATGGGTGTATCGATTTTCAGCAACTATAACTACTGATCTAGGCCGAATTTGAACACAACCTTTGTATAAGTGGAGCAACTGAGCCATCCATCGCGTATTTCTTTCAGAACCTGCTTGGCTCTCATCACCCGATAAGCTTATGCCTTAGTCCTTGCACCATATAATTAGGAATCGTTTTATTCCTGATATTTTATTTTTCCTGCAAATGATTATTTTATTGGGGATTAAAGTGCATTCAATTTGAAGCAAATTGTTGTATTTTTCATCCTTAAATCTCGTAGAACGTCACCAATGGTAATTAATAACCTGTATTTACAGAGCCCATTGCGTTTCCTCATGCACATGTGTTATTTTATATAAAAGTTAAGCATCCAAATGTTAATACGGGGGTTTAGTCATAGACGCATCTAGTAAACGCTTGCTTAGCTCCAAATGGGATATTTTTTACCAATTAAACTCCTTTTCATAATTTTCCTTCTTCCATTATTTTTTTACATTTTTATTATACATGGGTCATTGAAAATTAGTGGCGCATTTGACTCTGTTAATGGTATATCATGTAAGCTGATAACAATGAAAAATAAGAGCATCTAATATTTGTTAGCTGTGAGTTTGAAGAAAATAATTTTGTTTAATAAGGCATTTTCAGTAAGTTTAACTGTAGGCTGTTATCTTTAGTGTTCTAAATATGTACCATATGCACAAGATTTCTTGAGTGCTGGATTTACGGTGTAGTGCGGGCAGAGAGAAGGAAAAGAGAGCTAACACGCTTTTGTTTCTGCAGTGTGGTCAACCTAGAAAAACACAATTCAGCCAAATTGCGGCAAGATAAGCGAAGATATGCGCCGAAGTTATGAGATGTGGCAACAAACAATTGAACTCCATCGGATATGCTGTATGCTTATATATTTACTGTTATAAAGTATTAAACAAATATTATGGCAGGTATAAACACTCACTCGCTTTGTGATTCTTCGATTTCCAAGTCTACTGCGTCACTTTCATCGCTTGTATCCTCCAATGTGTTAATAATTTCATCAATTGCATTTTCTATTACACCATTGTTTCTCAAATATTGCATTTCTAGCTCTTGGACCTACTTATGGTATCCTTCCCAATACGTCGCTTCTACAGCAAGTTTCCGCAGATTTGTGGTTCTCGTTAACATTGGGTACTTTGTGAACATTCTTTATTTTTGCCCACGCCAGGATCAGTTGCATTCAGATCACAGTTATACGGAGGTAGACGATAAATAGTGTGTCCCCTTTCGAGAGCCATAACACTGACAACATAATCTTGCTTTCAGATTTGTTGTAAACTGGTTAGCTAATAATTAACCTCAAAATTGTTCAAAATGAAATGGCGTACGTGTGAAAGCTTAGCATATTAGCCACGAGATGTCACAGTGTGTAGCGCATTTCGTTTTTCAAAATTGTCATCTGTGTTTATGGAGATAGGCAAAACCTACCGAATGAGGACTTGGGACCCGAACGCTCAAGAAATCTTGCGCGTATAGTATAGTAAATACGAACAAAGATGCTTCATTAAAATTCAGGTTACAAGAGGTATCAATGCTCGACAATGCCATACAGAATTATTGGAAGCTTGTGGTAGACAGACTTTACCATATCGTACCGGGGCTAGGTGGGCGAATGCATTTCGTAGAGGAAGAGAAGACGTTCGTCAAAAACGCGGAGCTGACATACCACAATCAGCAAGTGATGATGTGTATATGAATGCTGTTAGAGCACTACTGGAAGAACACCGTTGTTGGACTTGTATTGAACTAGCAAGGAAAGTTGGAGTTGCTTCTGGTACGATTCTCCACATACTTAAAAAGAAGTTAAAGATGAGGAAGGTCTGCGCTCGATGGGTTCCACACAATCTTAAAGGGAGCGGATGGAAGTAGCGGGAGTGTACGTAGAACAAGATGAGCATGAAGGCAAGCGTTTTCTTCGACAAATCATAGCATTAGATGAAACCTGAGTTGGATGCTACCAACCAAAATTAAAGAGACAATCAGATTCACAACGGCCAAAAAAGTATCGACAAGAATAAGATCCATTTAAAATCATATTCCTGTTTCTTATGATTTTGACGGTGTTCTTATCACTCATTCAGTTCCTCAAGGAAATGGTGTAACTAGTGCAAATTACAGTCACTTTATGGAACACAATTTACGAACAGCTGTGCGTCGTAAACGTCAAAATCTCATGAATTCGCATCCCATTGGGTCACATGATGGTGCTCGCTCTCACACGTCAGCCCCTGTTGTTAATTTACTTCGCAGATGGAACTGGAAAATTTTGGAGCATCCCCCATACTGCCCAGATATGAGCCCATGTGATTTCTATCTTGTTGCGAAAATGAAATGAACACTTATAGGTGTTTGCTTTAGAACCAGACAGGCAAATAAAAACAGTAGAGCAGTCTGTTCCAATATTAGGACAAGACGCTATGGATGGCATCCGTCGACTCCCTGATATGTGGAGGCGAGTTCAATTTGGAGGAGATTACTTCTAAGCACTACAATAATATGGCTGCTATAAAAATGTTTTATTTGTTGTAAATTCAAATGATACCACCAATTACTGAACGACCTATGTATAAACTACAATCACCGTATAAATTCATATGAAAGTATAGAAAATAATTTAATTATCACTTCAAATAATTAGTCGCGGACTTAAGATACTCAATTTCGCGGATAATGTGGATAGGAGCTAGGAGTGATGCATACTCAGGTGAGATAATGAAAATTAAGTTTCTACTCGGTGTGTAAATTCATTTCATTAGTTTGATATTTCATTGAAATATTGCAACTGCGCTTAAAGGCACATTAGGATAAAATGTTCACGTACTTTAATTTTCAGTTCCCAAATTAATAATCCTAATACGTACTAAATAAACATATTATGTATGACTGCATTTCTACTTATATACATAAATATTAGATCCGTAATCTGGGATCCTTAAATATACTTTATCCTAATATAATTTAAGAAAAACTTATAAAGACTGCTGTGTTAAAAGTCAAGCGACTGCCTCTAACCGTTTTTCAGTGCAGTAATCCCAGTAATCTAAAGTCGTAGTGTTGTCCCTACCTCATACTAACTGTGATAAAATTCTTTTCCTCTCGCTTATGCCTTTGAGTCGGGTTTCTTCAGCCAGTCATAGCGAATTTTCTTTATTTTATTCTATCATTATTTAGTTCTTTAGCTTCTGTCAAAGTCTTTCCTTTCTCATTCAGTATTTTGTCTACATAATCGCTTCATTCTATTCTTGGTCGTCCTTTACATCTTCTTTCGACTCGTTTGGCCTCCCATACCAGTTTCAGTTTCCTGTTCACATCCACCCTTTATGTGTACAAAACATCGTAATATATTTATAACTTGATATTGATTAAGGATATTCCTTATATAGTACCCTCTTATCATGTCCCCATACATTTCCGTAAATACTTTATTTCTGTACTTGTAATTCTGCTTTTATGTTTCGACAATGATGTCCAACGTTCTGAGCCATAAAGAAGTTTTGGGAGATAAACTGTGTTATATACTCGCATATTGTATATCATTTTTAATTTATTTACTTCCTATTAGCGTTCGACGGATTTGGTAGTACATTTGGTTTGCCTTATTTATTATCTATTTCTGTATCTATTTCTCCTTTTAAATTGATGAGTGTTCCTATATACTTAAAGTTCTCAATTTCCTTTATGGTTTCTCCATTCTATTCGATATCCATTGTTCTCTGTGCTTCCTTTTGTTACATGTATTAAAGCATTGTGTTACTTTTATTTAAAGTTAGATCCAAGCCTCTATCTTTGCATGTATTGGCCTGTATTGGCCAACTCTATTACTGAATTCTGTAGCTCTTCTTAATTAAGGTAACCATTTATATAAAATATTTTCACCATTCTTGTGCACCTAATAACCAGCTCCAACTCATTAACAATAGCTTTATAACAAGATTTGAATAACATTGCAGCACTTAACAAGAAGGTAGCACTAAAATATTGCAGTTTTAACGAGTATTGTCGTACGAAAATATTGTAATATCAACTTATGTGGCTGCACCATGGCTGAGTGCTAAGAGCGCTTGGCTCTCACCTAGGCGACCGGGCTTGATTCCAGTTGAACGCAAAAGTAAGGTTTGTGGCGGACAACATGGCGGTGGGGTGGGTTTCCGCCGGGTCCTCCGGTTTCCCCCACCATCATTCCACCAATTCCTCCATCAATTATTCATCTCAGGAGCTGGGTCCGCCCCTCAACCCTAGTATCTCAGGTCAAATGCTTCGGCCCCCTAGCTCTGAAGGGACCCGAGTGACTCCTAGTGCCAACATTGGTGAGGAAGGGAGGAAAAAATCAACTAATGACATCATTCTCCTTCATTGTCAACTCATGTAGCAATCCACTAGAACGTGTTTTCTTCTTTTCCTTGCATTTCATTCCCATAGTGCATTGTGGGTAGCGTTGTAAAACTGCGATATTGCCGTGCAAAAGTCATATCTCCGCAAATACCAAATAATTCAAGTTTCTTTTTGTCTTGTTTCACATTTTATGCTCTAAAGTTTTCCATGGAATGGCATTAAAACTTTTATGAAAATATCCATGTGATAATTTTGATTTTTATACTTTTTTAATCTCCGAATTTTCGAGCTGCTGTCCTTGGGCTTTTATATAAACCCAAGCATTTCTTTGCAAAATTATGGGTCTTCTCTTAGTGCGTTTAAATATCTGTACGAGATCATAGATGTCCTGTGGAGAAATTTTATTCAAATTCTAGTAATGCCATATAAGTTTCCAAGCTGTATTCTTAATTTTTCTATTTCTTTTGTTACTTATGATAAATACATTGTCTACCCATGGTCTTCACGGTCGAGATTAATTTTGTTCCTCAACCTCACTCTTATTCGTGCATAAATTTTGTACATTACGTTGTATTTTTTCGCTGATTTTCACCGCGCGCTTTGAAGTATAAATTGTACACAACACTAATGTACTTTAATTAAAACTTAAATGAATCTCAATGAAAGTAAGAAGCAGTATTTTTGTTGTACTTAAATTTATAGTATTTTAGGGGCTATAGTATTATAATAAACATATATGGGGCTTCGCTATCCGCTCACGCGGCTATTTCGCCCAAAATAAATTGGTTTACTGCCCAACAATCATAGGCAAGGGTGACTTGCCTGCCAGTTCATTGTCAAGTTTGGTGTTTGTGCGACGTTTCTATGAATTTACTTGAAGTTGTGGGCTGCTGTTTTAATAGCATTAACAGAAGAAGGTTACAATGTAAGTAACTTATTTTGCTTTTTTGCCTTGAATAAGAAAATCATTTGTAACTTAATGTCTAGTATCTGCAGATAAAGATTTTTGATTGATGATTATAGATTATAGTTTGGGTTACGTCCATGAATAGCAGATGGCGCGTTTCTTTTATCATAGCTCTCACATAGTGCGCAATTTCTAAAGTTCAACATTTGGGGCTCCTCCGCCCAAGCAAAGAGGGTTTATGCTCGCCCAGTTATAATATAGGTTTTTTGTACTCTTTTATCCTAATTATTTCTTATACAGCTATTACTGAATTTTATTTGATCGTTTCAGATGGTACACACATATAAACAAAGGAAGCTGGAACGAAACTGGATGAGGACGACATTGCGTGTAGTGTTACGAGAGCGTTCAACGGCGATGTAACTACGAGAGGAGCAGTGGGCCTTATCAGAATGCCTTACACTCAAAGATCGTGTTCATGCACATCAACGTCAAGAAACACTAGGAGGAGGACTGCAGAAATAAGTTGGTCATCCTACAGTGTTCAGTTTGGAGAAGCAGAAAGATTTAGTTTCCAGGTTAAAATATTTGGCAGCAAGCGGCTTCAGATGTACAATGGAACAAAAATTACTAAATTGTGGGAATAGTGATCAAGTGATGCATTTGTTCAAGTCCAAATAGATTTCAGTGTTGAGAAAGATGCACCATGTGGATTTTGGGGGATAAAGTTTTATTCTCCGAAATCAGCAAGCAAAGGAGACTGTATCAAATGCCAGAAATGTGGACTATGGGTTTCGCGAAGTGTGTGTTGATGCAGTTACTAAGAAAAGCTTCATCTGTGGCAAATGGATTTAATTAAAATGCAAAAGTATTGTGAGCGGTAATAGCCCCAGGACTGGGCGCAGTAACCCCGTAAATTCTGAGATATCCTTTCTGTGCAACATTCACTGTTTTATTTCATCACAGCTATTACAAGTAAAATATGTGTGTTTATAACATCTTTACGCTTTAAGGGATTAATAAAGACTGTTCTGCACTATGTTTCACATAAAATGTAGTTTTCATTTGTTTTATAACACCATAAATTGGAAATGGGTTGAATAGCCCCGCTCTACCCTACTATGCAAGCTGTTCAATGTATTTACACATCCACAGATAAATTTCTGTTATAAACAACAAGCAATTTATACAATTCTATTGGTGTTTGGATAACACTGTTCACAGATACGACAGAATGTTTAGAATTAATAGTGAGGCAATTGCGCACGATATTCCTTTTCTCCAAACCATTTCTGATGTTTAACCTGCCGTAGACAGCATATAACTGTCGAACGTTATGCGGGTCACTTGGTTATTTGCTCTGTGACAGCGAAGGGAAGTGGACCGAGCACGGAATGTCCGTCAACCAGAACTGAAGCGATGGCATACAAAATGGGAGAGGGAGAAAGAAAATATGGGACAGCAGAAATAAAGCGTTGGAAAGATTCGGTGCTACATATTAAAACGAGCGAACGTAACACGGGCAATGTATCAAAAAAGGGGAGGCATGGAACAAGTACAATGAATACTACTATTACAAAAATATATTTCATTAAAATATGTGGAAAATTTTGATATTTCACAGGAACTAGAGCAGCATTATTCAAAATTTTGCATGATATCTGTTTAGGACTGCTGACAACAATATCTTCTACATGAAATATCAACAAGAGGCATTCTGAAATGGCGTATGTCATTTGTTCTGATCGATTTTTTTTCTTCTGAATTCCACATAATGTCGATAGTTGATCGGGTTGTTTATCTTGGTATTTTTATGCGTGTGCGTGCGTGTGTGTGTTAACTTGCATTGGTTTGGGAAGTTCTATCCTGCCAGTTCAGTGAACACGTATCTGAATTTATGAGTTCCTTGCATGACTGTCAGTCCAATAACTGAAAAAGGCCTTTTTGACCCGTTTTTTCATCTAGGTTTGTCCTTTATCAATTGTGTTTAATCAGATACTTGACACAGAAATGTATTTATGATTATTATGGGGGGTATTCGGCACGGAAACTGTGGTTTATTAAACCTAAGCCGCAAGTGTATCATCCCCGAGAGGGAGGTTGTGGCAAGAGTAGACAGAGGATGACCGAACCAAGAAGTCAGGACAGTGCAGAGAGCAGGGTTTACCACTGGGAAACTGTCTCGGCAGGCCACCTCAACCGCCATCCCAGCAGCAGTGGTCCGAAAACGGCCCACGAGGTTGGCCCGAAGACTGGAGTCTGTCCTACCGGAGAAGAAGGTGTTTACCAGGAGCATGTCATCCTGTCATGCACCGCCGAGACTACCACCGACACTTCTACCCTGAATGATACCACCTGGTAAAAGGTGATGTGAAATGATAATGGAGATGAAATGAAGAGACAGGAAATTCAGGGGAAGTAATTCACCTAACCGCCATTCGCCTGGTGACCCAAGAAAACCCCGAAAAACCCATGGGTCAGATAGGTTGGCCACGGGAATCGAACCCGGACGAAACCGGTTGAACTACTCCGCTTGGTTAGAAATCGAGTTACTTTATGCGCATTTATAAGCAATATTTAAATAAAATAGTTATGCCACTACTCCTGATACGCTCATAATCTAATTCATATAGTTCATTTATAACCGTAAGGTGATACTTCATTTTATTCATTTAGCCTTTCCTGTTAAGTTAGGCCATTCAAACTATTATTGTATTGAGACTTTATCTGTCTATAATTTGTAAAAAAGGGTGTCTACTGTATTAATTGCCAGACAAGTGTGAGGTGAAGATCAGTAGTGACTGAATTATATGTTATACATTGAAGCTAAATTAATTTGCTCAACTGTTCCATCTGAAATAATAATGTGATACTTCAGGCCCCATTTAATAACATAATGGTTCTTCTAAATGCTATCTTTCATGTATTTATCATGCAATGCACACATATGATGAATTTAGTTTAGTAAACAAATATTGGACGGTGGATAATCCTTAACTAGTACTAGCGTCGCCCCTTATTCAGCTATGTTTAGTTCCTAATTTAGTCACCTCCATTTTAGTAACGTTTTGTAAGAGATATGGAGCAACGGTACTTAAGGATATGTATGGCTGAAATTTCATGTACATTTTCATAAAATCACTTTTACCTCTGTTTAGTCTATAAAATAGTGTAAGCATTCTTGAATCCAAAGAATGCTTAGAGAGCATCCGCAAGCCATGTTCAAATACTCTAATCCAGTTTGAAATTTACGCGAAGCCAGTGTTAGATATGAATTCTAATTCTTTATCCTTGTTTTGTCGCTATTGAAAATTTCAGCGTTTTTTATCATTTAAGATCATTTTTGATAATTTTTTTGATCATTTAAGTGAATAGAAACTGCCTTGGGCTTTATTGTCAGATGCATTCTAAGCACGCTTTCCTTACTTTAAAATACAAACATTTCAAATGTTGGGCAAAAAATCCATATTCATAGCTTTAAAATTTTCTGGAGCCTATAGTTATTGAGTCACAGATAAACGTAGGGCAAATGAAAAAATGGATATACTGGGAAGCTATTGTTAAAATATTAGACCAAAGTCGCAAGGGCCTTTTTAGGTGACGTAACCAAAAATAAATAAATTTGACCATATTTTCCAAACTATCAAAGTGAAATTGACAAAATTTGGGCTGCACCATATTTGCATGTGGTATAAATCTTAAAAAAAATAGCGTTAGTTAAGGAATTAAAATTTGCAAGCATAGTTATCCTTATAAGATAAGAGCAAACGACTGCTAAGGAGTTTAGACGAGAACCGAGTAACAACATGAAAATATCGGAAGATACCGGCTTTTATTGTTATAATTGATGATCATTTCCATAGTTGACACAGTGTTTTAATTCTACGGTGCTTAGTTTTGAATTTATCTATCACGTATACAGCAATAGAGAAGATACTGCATTCCACCCGAAGCTCCAAAAGCAATATTTTATTAACCTGTTCAGGTCCTCTGACATTACTTTCTAAAAATACCAATTACATATTTTTAGATACCATATCATGGAAATGTCGTTTTTTAAGAAAAAAATATTTTAAATGTGTTCTGACGAGCATTTAACTAATTTTCAAAGTATAGACCAATTAAATTCTATGGTCTTGAGCCATTGTTCAGAGATGTTTGTTATCCCACGATTGTACCAGTAACTGGTTTTTGATACGAAGAATTTGATG
Organism: Mantis religiosa; assembly: GCA_030765055.1. NCBI lineage: Eukaryota > Metazoa > Arthropoda > Insecta > Mantodea > Mantidae > Mantis > Mantis religiosa. The sequence goes on from CM060957.1 coordinate 137,968,618, forward strand.
ACACCCACTTGCACTGCTTAAAAGTAATCAAAATTTCTTTCGCGTAGAAAATGGACCAGGAGTTAAAAAAAAAAAGCTGAGATCTTGCTTGTTAGCAAGACCTCAGCCTTTTTACATCGGGAATCTGGTTCCTATTTTAAACACCAGATTATGTTCCCCTCTTTATTGATATTTGTGTACATTTCCTTTTACAATTTTATGCTTAGAATTATTACTACTATTTTAACTACTAACTAACTATAACTTAACTACTAAATATATATTTACAAAGTACTTATGACTATGTTTAATGCTAGGTACTTATAGCTAGGTTTAATTTATGTCTTCTGTCGGTGCGTTTTGATGTCTTGATCCGTGGTCATTGTGGTCGTCGTCTGTTTCTCATATATTCCGTCCGGGCCTTCGTTGAGAATTGATTGGCTAACTTGTCCATCCAGGTCCATAATTTTCTGTGTCGTGTTATTTCATATATGGAGCGGTTTTGCGTGTAAGACAGGGCTGTTGTTCTGTTGATGTCTGTCAGTGGGCATTCCCATATTGCATGTTCCGGGGTTTGTGTTGCTCCACATCTGCAGTCTGTGTTGTCCGTGAGGTTGAATCTATTGAGGTATGTCCGATACGGTCCATGACCTGTTAGGTAGTGTATTAGTCCTCTGGATGGTCTCAAGTGCTTCATCTTCTGTCTCTCTTCAATGTTTGGTAAAATGTCGTAAGTCCGACATTTTACCAAACATTAGAAAAAATGACAACTTGATTGCACGAGATCAGCTGAGTGTGGTAGCAGTTCTATTCCTCTGAATTCCTGAATTTTTTTCATGGCTGTTCGTGCAGTGTAGGGTATTTCATTGTTCTGTTGCAATACAACTCTATTTCGTTAACTAATTCTGGGTATCTGTCTCAAATCTCATGAAATACTTTCAGTTGTTGAGAATAAAGATCCGCATCAACCACCCGCCCATTTTGAACAGACTCCCAATGAATCATACCTTCAAAATTCTACCAGACACAATATTACTTTGGGACCGAGCTGAATTTTAAAATTTCTAAATTACGCCGGACCATCCCCCTTACGACGGCACAAACAGCAACAATCTCGAATAATGTGGCAATTTAACGAAAGGATCCTCTCATTGTAAGAAGGAACACAGGAGAGTGGGTTTAATTGCTAAAACAACCAGTTTCCTGGTGCAATAATTATTTATTTAACTTTGTCCACATCACGAACATATTCACATTTAACTTCAGTCTTTTTCTTTTTGGCTGTCACCTCTTTTGCAACCTCACATCTACAAAATACAAAAGGAAATGAAACCTTAGAAATATAACGAGCAAACTAATGAGACAAGATGTTGAACATATCAATATTAATGCACTATATACATTTACCCCTGTAAAGGTAGATCAATAGAAAATCATTTACAGAATTAATTAACGTAACAGCCAACATTCAGAAATGAGTAAGATAAATTTGGTTCACTGCTATAGTAAATAAAATGGGGCCGGCCTTGTAGCGAATGTGTACCTTACGAACATGACATGGCAGAAGGGCGTTAATAAAAATAGTAAAATGCAAAGTAGTAATTTCACTAAGCCAGTAATTGCAAAAATAAAAGAAACAAAACATGATTATACACAAATTCCACATAAAATTCAATATAAAAGGTATAATATTAAAATTCTATATAAAACCTAACTATATCACAATTATATTACTGTATATACACTTTGAAGCTAAAAGACCTCTGAATTACCTTTACCCTTTTATTAACTGAAAAGTTCACAGCGAAACCCAAGAATTCGATATTCAATAAACAGTTAAGCGTATGCACAAGCACGTGTGGCACCTGAAAAGAAGTAAGATTGAGTGGAAAATAAACCGAGTTTGTACTATGAACGGAGGAAAGCTACATTAAGGAAAGCGTTACAATAATGATTGAAAATTACACTATAGTCTCTCACACGCTAGTTTAATCCTCCTGTAAATAACAAGGCAGAGTTGACTCAACTCGCCACGTGTTAGACGCTACATGCACTGATATAAGTACCCGCATCGTTAGCATAGGAGCTGCGTGCCTGCTTCACGTTCAAGAAGTCCCAAGTTCGAATCTCGGTCAGGGTGAGTTACCTGTACAAGGCTTTTGCCAGAGTTTTCCCTTATCCTGAAAGACGAATGTCGGGAAACTTTAAGTTCCATGGACCCCGGGCTCATTTGAGCATCATCTCACGCATTTCATTCATCGTCCGATATGACTAAATGTTGGAGGACGTAAATTACAAAACACGCACATAAGTTTTGTAACACTCGAAGTAAATGTAGCAGCGCTAACTTCTAGACAGTAAACAGAATTGGATTACACAATGATTTATTAAATCTATGAGTTGGAATATTAACAGAATCATGCAGTAACATAATTTTTACCTTTAATCGGATTCCTAATAAAACTTTTGATTTGGCGCAGATGTTTACGTCTCCACATCATAGTATCTTCTCTGCCACTGTAACTGATTTCCACCCTAGCTTTTGAAATTCCAATCCAATATCTATCAACAACCGATGAAAAAATTGGTGAGTCTGTGTCAAATTTATTTAGAGTTGGCGGTTAATTTCTGAAAAAATATTAAGAAAATTTACTGGGTATAGCACTTTTCGTAAAATCGTCGTATTTCTTCACGCGCTGTTTGCATTTATTTTCCCGGTGTTCTTAGAGTTCCGGATGCTTACAGTTCAATTCTAACACTATGTACACTACTTGCGGAAATATCAAAGAGATCACAGTTTCTTTCTCAATATTTTTATAGACAATTCCAGGTTTCTTTCTATAAGCACCGCGAAACACCGCACAATCGTTCGCCTCTAGCCACTTTTTAAAGGTTTGCCTCGATTGTGCTTCATTTCGGCTGAAGCACCGGCCTGCTACATGATGTAAATATTATTGATTTTAAATTGCATATACATAAGTGTTCTTGAGCTTGTGAGGTACGTGAGATGTACAGTAAGTACAGTGTTAAATATCAGAAGCAACTCCACACTATAAACAATAGCATCTTAATCAGCAATTACCTCGATACATACCTCGTTGTGAGAGAGCTGCCTGGTATATGGATGCAAAAATATTATATAATAGAAGTGTCCTTTAGTAATTGTTAAATAAAATGCAGCTTAATTTAACATAATAAGTTAATAATATGTATAATTTTACCTGTCTTCTGTCTAATCTGTATACAGTATACAGAACACATCTTTGTGGTATGTGAAGCACAAAGATAAAATGTGGGGCTATTACGTTTATAAGAATCGAAACATTTGCATACATTTCTCCCTCCGAATTTAACTCTCGCTGAGCAGTGATCAGAAAGCTACTTATAGTACTGTACTTACGGAGGGGTTTATCGTACGCATGCATATAAAAGGAAACGCCCATGAACTTCGCTAAGCCAATCAACAGCTTAACAGCTCTCCGTCCCGATATCTCTGTCTCTGTCACTCTTCCGACCCAGATCTTTACAGCAGGATTAAACTAGGATGAGACAGATTATACTGTAAAACCCATCGAGGAAGGCATAAAGGGAACTCGTAACTTAGCCAGCCCACCAAGGAGCAGACATCATGGACCACCAGACACCAGCAAAGAACACCTCTCTCCCCTCCCAGGTTACAACAACAACAAAAAAAGGAGAAGAAGAAAGAACAGAGAGCCCGTTTCGAACCGTTCCAGCCAGGCTCGACTGGCCAGTCAATCCAAGAGCGCCAACATGTCCCAAAAGAGGCAGCGCTCCGAAATCGTAATGAGCCAGAGCAGAGAGAGGGTGAACTAAGCGGTGGCACTCTGAGGAAGGTTAGGACAACGGCGAGGGACACTCAATGCAAATTTTATAATTTAAAATAATTTTGACAGGTTGGCGGGGTTCAGGTCACTGTTTCGTGGCGTCACAGTTTCGGCAATACAGCCATTTTTGATTATAAGTAATAATTATCCTGACAAATCTCTAAATTACGAATAAGCTGATGATAGATAGCTACCCTAAGTTCAGCCTGCTGGGGTATTACTTCATGAGGTACAGCTCCACAGCTTCTGTATGATTTTCCAAGTGTCTCAATGTGGCAACGTATGGTATCTTTTCATGCACAAATTCTTCTGAAAGCCTAGGGTGTATATTTGCGGATTTTCTCGCAAAACTTGGCAGGTATCCTCAATATTACATACTTCAGGTCCTCCAGAATCTGGAAGAATGGTAAATCTTTGGTGTTTTCTTCTCCATTGTTGAAACTTTGAAACAATCATTGTGCCGCACGCTCACTAACGACACATTCTCCTTCCACTTCACATATTCTTCGAGTTGCGGCATTGGATTTATAGTATTGTCTCCAGCAGTATTTTAGATGAATTTTAAGTTCAATCTTTGTTGTCTCCATTTTGTGATTGTTTATTAACAACTGAAGACTGATACATGCTTGCAGATGCACACAACAGCAGTCATGGCATCCTCTAAGTAGCGTTACCAAAGCAAATGACCCCAATAGAATTTTCAAAACACAAAAATAAGAGAATATGACTTTACTTATGAGACGACCTAATATTTTGTCATGAAAATTCCTTAAACATAAGGTATTTTAATCAAGTTCCTTAGAACTATTTATGAGAAAGTTAAAATGTTTGGAAAGTTTCCCATGGAAAGGCCAGATTGTTGTAGCAACATTTTCTTAAAGATCTGATACAGAAATAAAGGGATGCAAGGAATATAGAATCGTAATGGATTTCAAAGGAACATTGTATATTTTTCAAAACTCGTGCAGATGCAGTCGTTTAACAAAAGAGACGGGAGAAAGCGGGTTCTTAAGTGAATAACATTTGACACCATTTGAAAAGGCATTGTTCGGACCCTTAATAATGGTATGGCCGAGACTAATAATCACAATGGGTAAAATAGTTACCAAAGGAATTTTGGTGTGAATAAGGCAGGCCTCGCGAGGTGAAGGTCACACACAGCTGCAGTGCCCCAGAGAGGACAGCGGGACTGGCGGTCCAGTAAGAAATACATCTGGTTGGGTCTTCGGCGAACGCAGACCAGAGCCGGAGGGAAAAGGCATCTATCGGTTCCTAGGTAAATAAAAAATTAAGTGTTATCGCGAAATATGGGTAACTCTTGGTCGGCAACTTCGAGTTTGATGTGATGATAAAAAGTAGTCATTAAAACAGTCTGAAATTTGCATTCCAGTGTCATTAGAACCACCCTTACTCACATACATGTCCACGCATGCCCTTTGACGGAGCTCTTTGCTCTACCCTGCTTCAAAATTTACAACGTAAGAATACGCTACATCAAATTAGCGACCAATGTGTGTGGCAACTTTTTCCAGTGTATAAGCAATTGATGTGAAAAGCAACTTGCATCAGATTTCTCATGCAGCATCAAGTTTAATGTTTAATAGCCTTCTGCTTTTGATTTAAGCTTTCTAAACTTACATTTTTATCAAACTTCATATGGATTTCTCTCACACTTTTATACAAACATATCATTCTGATGAATAAACGTATTCCTGCTTTTAGACTTCGTAGGACGTAGTCCAGAGAGCATTGAAGATATCGCCATTTTGCCAAGTGCTGAACAAGGTATGTTCATGGTGATAGTGCTTCGTGGACCGCACATTCAGAGCTCAAAACGCAATTATAAATGAAATTATAAGAAGAGAACATGTATTTATTTTGACACGGGGAGTGCAACACTAACTTTATTACTCACATTTCTACTAATTAGATAAATATTTGAAGAGATTCTTAGACACAGATGCAATGGGAGTAAGGGATTACAGTATGAAAAGCGACAATCAAATATTTAAACAGCCGTTACTATGTTAATAGCCCTGAAATTCAATTTTCTTTGGATGACCAACGGCAAAAACAACTTCCCATCCCATAAACTTATTTGGTATTGAAAATATAAAGACATTTATGCAAATAATTATGAATATTTCGGAAATTAACTACACTGAAAAGCGTACTTGATATAAATTTGTTGCTATATTCAGATCTATATTAACAACATATCAAAAACATTTTAGTCAAAATTGTTATATATTTTTAAGAAAATTGTTATCCTTTTTAGTTATGCTCTTCTAAAATACACCCGTGATCTTTTCTAATTATTTACGAGACTTTTTTGGGGGCAGAACGATTAAGGGTTCTCAAAAGATACATATATCTGAGGTAAAATTTCGGCATAAAATGTCTTAGGGAATGATAATGATGATTTGCATTTAAGGGCACTCAACTCAATGGACATCAGAGCCCTTACAAAAACTGTATTTTACTTTACTGTGACTTTCATTTGACTTTACCTTCACTTTACTTAAACTTTGCTTTGGCTTTGCTTTACCTTTTTTTCTGCAATTCATGTCCTCCAACATTAAGTCATATCAAACGATGAATGAAATATATGAATTGCTGCTCAAATGAGTTCGGGGTCCACGGAACTTAGAGTTAACCGACATTCGTCCATCACGATAAGTGAAAACCCCGGAAAAGTCATTTTTCTAGTAACTCACCCTGAGCGAGACGAACTCGGGAGCTCTTGAACGTGATGCTTTGACTTTGCTTTAGCCTTACTCTGGCTATGCTCTGTTTCTTCTCTAGCTCTGTTCTGGCTCCGCTTTAGCTCTGCTTTGGCTTTGTTTTGACTTTGCTCTAGCTGCGCTCTGGTTCCGTTCCGGCTTCACTCCGTCTTCAAATTAACCTCACTCTAACTCCAGTCTTACCTCACTCTAACTCCACTCTAAAATCACCCTAGCTTGGCTATGGCTAGGCTAGAGGATCCCTTCGGTCCCGCTATGGATTCGCTCTGGCCTCACTCTAACTTCATTATTAACTTAACTCTGGCTTGGCTCTGGCATCGCTCTGGCTTCCTTCTGGCTAGGCTCCGGTCACCACTGAGGCCCCGCTCGGGCTTGGCTCTGGCTCCGCTCTGACTCCACTCAAGCTACATTCTGGCTTTGCTCTGGCTTTGGTTGGGTTTGCTTTAGCTTTGCTCTGCCTTTTATCTGGATCCGCTCTGGCTCCAGTCAAGCTAAACTCTGGCTTTGCTCTGGCATTGCCTTGGCTTAGCTTTGGCTTTGCTCTGCCTTTACTCTGGATCCGCTCTGGCTCCACTCAAGCTCCACTCTGGCTTTGCTGTGGCATTGCTTTGGCTTAGCTTTGGCTTTGCTCTGCCTTTATTCTGGATCCGCTCTGGCTCCACTCAAGCTCCACTCTGGTTTTGCTGTGGCATTGCTTTGGTTTAGCTTTGGCATTGCTCGGCCTTTACTCTGGATCCGCTCTGGCTCCGCTCAAGCTCCACTCTGGTTTTGCTGTGGCATTGCCTTGGCTTAGCTTTGGCATTGCTCTGCCTTTACTCTGGATCCGCTCTGGCTCCAGTCAAGCTAAACTCTGGCTTTGCTCTGGCATTGCCTTGGCTTAGCTTTGGCTTTGCTCTGCCTTTACTCTGGATCCGCTCTGGCTCCGCTCAAGCTCCACTCTGGTTTTAATGTGGCATTGCTTTTGCTTAGCTTTGGCTTTGCTCTGCCGTTGCTCGGCCTTTATTCTGGATCCGCTCTGGCTCCACTCAAGCTCCACTCTGGTTTTGCTGTGGCATTGCCTTGGCTTAGCTTTGGCATTGCTCTGCCTTTACTCTGGATCCGCTCTGGCTCCACTCAAGCTCCACTCTGGTTTTGCTGTGGCATTGCTTTGGTTTAGCTTTGGCATTGCTCGGCCTTTACTCTGGATCCGCTCTGGCTCCGCTCAAGCTCCACTCTGGTTTTGCTGTGGCATTGCCTTGGCTTAGCTTTGGCATTGCTCTGCCTTTACTCTGGATCCGCTCTGGCTCCAGTCAAGCTAAACTCTGGCTTTGCTCTGGCATTGCCTTGGCTTAGCTTTGGCTTTGCTCTGCCTTTACTCTGGATCCGCTCTGGCTCCACTCAAGCTCCACTCTGGCTTTGCTGTGGCATTGCTTTTGCTTAGCTTTGGCTTTGCTCTGCCGTTGCTCGGCCTTTATTCTGGATCCGCTCTGGCTCCACTCAAGCTCCACTCTGGCTTTGCTGTGGCATTGCTTTTGCTTAGCTTTGGCTTTGCTCTGCCGTTGCTCTGCCTTTATTCTGGATCCGCTCTGGCTCCACTCAAGCTCCACTCTGGTTTTGCTGTGGCATTGTCCTGGCTTAGCTTTGGCTTTGCTCTGCCTTTACTCTGGCTCCGATCTGGCTCCGCTCAAGCTCCACTCTGGCTTTACTGTGGCATTGCCTTGGCTTAGCTTCGGCTTTGCTCTGCCTTTACTCTGGATCCGCTCTGGCTCCGCTCAAGCTCCACTCTGGCTTTGCTGTGGCATTGCCTTGGTTTAGCTTTGGCTTTGCTCTGCCTTTACTCTGGATCCGCTCTGGCTCCGCTCAAGCTCCTCTCTGGCTTTGCTGTGGCATTGCTTTGGCTTAGCTTTGGCTTTGCTCTGCCTTTACTCTGCATCCGCTCTGGCTCCGCTCAAGCTCCACTCTGGCTTTGCTGTGGCAATACCTTGGTTTAGCTTTGGCTTTGCTCTGCCTTTATTCTGGATCCGCTCTGGCTCCACTCAAGCTCCACTCTAGCTTTGCTGTGGCATTGCTTTGGCTTAGCTTTAGCTTTGCTCTGCCTTTACTCTGGATCCGCTCTGGCTCCGCTCAAGCTCCACTCTGGCTTTGCTGTGGCATTGCCTTGGCTTAGCTTGGGCTTTGCTCTGTCTTTACTCTGGCTCCGATCTGGCTCCACTCAAGCTCCACTCTGGTTTTGCTGTGGCATTGCCTTGTCTTAGCTTTGGCTTTGCTCTGCCTTTACTTTGGCTCCAATCTGGCTCCACTCAAGCTACGCTCTGGCTTTGCTTTGGCTTTGCTCTGCTCTTGCTCTGGCTCCGCTCTGGCTCCACTCAAGCTACGCTCTGGCTTTCATTTGGCTTTGCTCTGCCTTTGTTCTGGCTCCGCTCTGGCTCCACCCAAGCTACGCTCTGACTTCCCTCTGGCTCCACTCAAGCTACGCTCTGGCTTTCATTTGGCTTTGCTCTGCCTTTGCTCTGGCTCCGCTCTGGCTCCACTCAAGCTACGCTCTGACTTCGCTTCGGCTCCACTCAAGCTACACTCTGGCTTTCATTTGGCTTTGCTCTGCCTTTGCACTGGCTCCGCTCTGGCTCCACTCAAGCTACGCTCTGACTTCGCTCCGGCTCCACTCAAGCAACACTCTGGCTTTCATTTTGCTTTGCTCTGCCTTTGCTCTGGCTCCACTCTGGCTCCACTCAAGCTACGCTCTGACTTACATTTGGCTTTGCTCTGCCTTTGCTCTGGCTCCGCTCTGGCTCCACTCAAGCTACGCTCTGACTTCGCTCCGGCTCCACTCAAGCTACACTCTGGCTTTCATTTTGCTTTGCTCTGCCTTTGCTCTGGCTCCACTCTGGCTCCACTCAAGCTACGCTCTGACTTACATTTGGCTTTGCTCTGACTTTGCTCTGGCTCCGCTCTGGCTCCACTCAAGCTACGCTCTGACTTCGCTCCGGCTCCACTCAAGATACACTCTGGCTTTCATTTGGCTTTGCTCTGCCTTTGCTCTGGCTCCGCTCTGGCTCCACTCAAGCTACGCTCTGACTTCGCTCCGACTCCACTCAAGCTACGCTCTGGCTTTGCTTTGGCTTTGCTTTGCCCTTGCTCTGGCTCCGCTCTGGCTCCACTCAAGCTACGCTCTGGCTTTCATTTGGCTTTGCTCTGCCTTTGCTCTGGCTCCGCTCTGGCTCCACTCAAGCTACGGTCTGACTTCGCTCCGGCTCCACTCAAGCTACACTCTGGCTTTCATTTTGCTTTGCTCTGCCTTTGCTCTGGCTCCGCTCTGGCTCCACTCAAGCTACGGTCTGACTTCGCTCCGGCTCCACTCAAGCTACACTCTGGCTTTCATTTTGCTTTGCTCTACCTTTGCTCTGGCTCCACTCTGGCTCCACTAAAGCTACGCTCTGACTTACATTTGGCTTTGCTCTGCCTTTGTTCTGGCTCCACTCTGGCTCCACTCAAGCTACGCTCTGACTTCGCTCCGGCTCCACTCAAGCTACACCCTGGCTTTCATTTGGCTTTGCTCTGCCTTTGCTCTGGCTCCGCTCTGGCTCCACTCAAGCTACGCTCTGACTTCGCTCCGGCTCCACTCAAGCTACGCTCTGGCTCTCATTTGGCTTTGCTCTGCCTTTGCTCTGGCTCCGCTCTGGCTCCACTCAAGCTACGCTCTGACTTACATTTGGCTTTGCTCTGCCTTTACTCTGGCTACGCTCTGGCTCCACTCAAGCTACGCTCTGACTTCGCTCCGGCTCCACTCAAGCTACGCTCTGGCTCTGCTCTGGCATTGCCTTGGCTTAGCTTTAAATTTGCTCTGGCTTTGCTCTGCCTTTGCTCTGGTTCCGCTCTGGCTCCACTCAAGCTCCACTCTGGCTTTGCTTTGGCTTTACTTGACTTTAATTTAATTTACTTTATTTAATTTGGATTAGGGTCAAACACGGATGTGGACCTTATTTGGGCATTTGCCATTTCTTCTCCTACCACTCAGAGGCACCCAATACAGAGATTTGGCTTGGAACCCCTGGGATCGCCAAACCCGTACCTACCGCAGTAGGAATCTGAGGGAAAAATGAAGATAAAATTTAGAAAAGAATTTGAAGCAGAAACTAAAATACACTAGCTTTATATTTTCTGTGTAAAAAGCAAATGGGGATAAAAATTTAACGTGGGTGGCAAACAGGCTTAAGTTTATATAATGTTAAGTACAGCTCATTGTACATTTTCGTTTATATAACTCCCAAATGCGCACGCAAGCGGACACTTTAAACAACTCTAATTTATAGAGCCCTAGACAACCATTACAAAAAACGTAGAACAGAACATCTTCTTTGAAGTACAAGTACAGAAACGCCCAAAGGCGCCCAAGAGCTCTTTATGTGGCTGTTTGCAAACCTACCCAAGATTCTTAACAAACAAACAGCGTTATGGAACTGCCTTTGTGTACTGTGCAGTACGTTTTGACATTTAGTTTACAACTATTTGAAACATGTATGTCATAAAATAAATAAAGCATTTTTCTAAAGGAAAGCGAAATTTTTAATTCTTAGTTACTTCCGTTCTACAAATTAGGTTATTCTTAGCAGCGTGTTCATTTTTATTGAATTGATTTCTGTAGTACCAAACAATTGGTACTGTGTACTATAATAGAACGAAAGAAGAATTAGAAACTGCACTGGAAAGTTTTAAAAATAGAAAAACACCAGTTCTAGATCAAATAAATATGAAATTAATTAAATGCAGTTTAATTTGCTTTCAAGTCAGAATTTTACACCTTTAAATGAATGCTGGAGGACAGGGTTCATACTTGAGGATTAGAAAGGTGTTGTGGTAATTCCAATATTCAAAAGAGGAAATAAAACTGTCTGTAAGAACTACAGAAGCATTGGTTTATTAAGCACAGGTTATAAGATTAATATAAATATTTTAGCAAATAGAATAAAGATATAAATGCTTGAATTCTCTTATAAAATCAACAAGGTTTTAGAAAGACCAATCCTGCTTATATTGTCTTTTTACGAGGGCTGTTCAATAAAGAATGCTCACGCATTTTTTCACAACGTATCTTTACTCATCCTCATAATTTTGATGGTCTTTCTAAAAATAATCTCCCCTGAATGCGATGCACTTGTCCCAGCGTTCCTGCCAGTCCTCCAAGACATGCTGGAAACCATTTTTGAGAGGTCCTTCAAAATCGCATCTGCAGCCTTCACCACTGCTTCCGATGATGCTGCAAGATATTCAGCAACACTGACAATATGCGGCCGCGCATTATCGTGTTGCAGCATCCAGCTTGCTTCACGGAAATGTGGTCTTTTGCGCCTGGTATGGACTTGGAATGTTTTCAGGACATCCCTGTGTATTGTCCAGTTACTAGTGTGTGTGCAGGTACAATATGCTTATAAAACATTCCATGAATATCAAAGAATGAGATGACCATAACTTTCCCAGCAGAAGCAACCATTTTTGCTTTTTTGGGGGTTGGTGATGTAGAAATTCCCACACTGATGTTTGCTATTTGCTCTCGCGATCAAAATGATGCAGCTAAGTTTCATCAGCAGTGATTACGTTTGAAAGAAACTCCGGATCTTTCTCTAACATCAACATTACCCACATGTTACCTCCATTACAGCGGTAGGCGATAATGAACATGTCTGTAGTTGCCTGATTGTCACAGGCGGCAACCAAGAGTACGAACAATAAAACTACTACGGCCTGTTTGTTCGGCATTAAACTAACAGAATATAATAAGGTTAAATTTTGGTGCAAAAATTATGACCGTAAAAAAGTTATGGTCATTATTTCTTGAACAGCCCTCGTACATTAGCACAGGTGCCCGATAAACCGTAATAGTGTAACTTTTCACTATATGTAGTCTTCATAGATTATATAAATCATTTGACAAAGGAAATATTGCGACCTTGTTGGGTGTGAAGAATTAAAAGTCTTGTTTCCATAAATTTAAAATGGACTTTACTGCAGTAAACAAAACTTTTTGCACCCCTTACAGCAGCAAACTGATGTAACATACACAAACGCAGTCTTTAAAAACGTCTCGTTCCACTGCCACGCAGAAATAAACAAAAGAATGCAATGCAGTGCACTTCAATTTTCCACATAGCTGCACGCTCAATTAACAACTCACTAGCAAACTGACCAGCAACAAACACTTGCAAGGATTTATAACTCCATTAATTGTTCTAGAATGTAATGATATTTCGATAACGATCGTGACGTACCGAGAGATAGAATTACCTCTGTCTCTCTCACTGTTTCTTACTCTCTCTCTCTCTCTCTCTCTCTCTCTCTCTCTCTCTCTCTCTCTCTCTCTCTCTCTCTCTCTCTCTCTCTCTCTCTCTCTCTCTCTCTCTCTCTCGGCGAGTGTTTTGCCCTGCGCGCCTCTATCTGTCTCTACCCATGCATAGTTCGGACTTTCAGCACAACAATGCCTTGGTGACAATACAAATAAAATGTGGGAAATAATGGAGAATAGAGATTTTCCTATCCGAGTAATATGTGCAATACATAGTCTATATTTGGAAACGAAAATAATAGTAAAAGATGGAAGTCAACTCTCAGAGGAAGACATCGAAATAAACCAAGTTATGTGACAAGGGTGCCCACTTTCACAACTTTTATTAATATTTAAAGCAGTGAGTTCTATAATTGTTATAATGGAATGCTGTAAGGGCCTCAGATTCAAATTATATATAATTTAAGATATAAAGGACAAGCAACAGTGTTTATAAATTTCACACTCTGTGTCAAAACTGACAAGCTTTTGTTTAAATTTAGGTTAATTTAGAAACAGAGTTAATTAGACTGGGCAACTATGAAAGGGCAACTTTGTATATCCAACAATCTAACAGAAGTAATTATATAAGTTTAATTGAACGTTAAAGTCTGGAAAATATGATGGAATATATTTCATTGTCATGTAGAACTAGTAAAAACACGATAAACGAGAGCAGAGACAAATTAAAAAAAAGCGCATCAGCATATATTCTAATTCCGGAATGAAGAGTTTTCATCAATACACGTCACCCAAACTGTGGGAATTATTCCAAGCGACCCGAATGAACCGATGCGTGAACACAGAGCTCAAAGGGGCAAGGTACCAAAACATGGTTATATGCAGCTGTTTCGTCCCTCTTTTGTTTTTTTGCATCCAACTGGTGAACGAGATAAAGGATGCGTCGTGGGTTGGATCCAGTGACAGTATTTTGTTCCCTTCTAGTTTGTTCGATGTGCACTTTTCAAAGCAATGATTCCCCTCCCACCAGTATCTATAGTACTGGAGTTGACATACACATGTCTTTAATCATTGAATGTCATAAGTGTATAAATAATGAGGTACATAAATGTAGTTTTATTTCTATGAAAAATAAAGTGAATAAATTTCATTGTTTCAACGGACCAGATATACGCAAGGCGTTGGCAATATCAGCTTTGAAATGAATTCTATGTGTTCCACGATTCAGCAAAATAATACAAATCTGAGCGTATGGTACTGAAAATAATATGCCGGGTAATTTTATATACGAGATGCGTTCAAGTCATAAAACCTCCTATTTGTTTGAGGACTGGGACAAGATAGGAACTCCGTTTCTTCTAAATAGACGTGGACACTTTGTGAATGCGTAACGGAGATGGCAGCATTGTACAGAGCTGTGACTTTGTGGGTGCGTAGAATTAGCAGTCCAAGTTGCAGAAATTCAAAACGTTCTTTATTTGCGTAGAAATACACTTTGTACATCAGCAGAATTACGTAACATACACGTATACTGTCCGTCTGCTGCAGGTCTACCGTGCAGCTGTTCTCAAGGCCCTTGACATACTGAGTGGTCTCGAACAGTACACTGGCTTGTATCCATTAATCACTGGTTCTGGAACTCTCCACACTCCTCACGGAGCGTCACGATCTTTCACGATGGCGACGGAGTGGTCCCGTTATTTCTCGACTTTTCTCTCTCTACACTCCTTCAAGAAGTGCCATTACGTCTCACGAGTAGGCGTGGCGTTGGCACTATCTGTCTCTTTCATTGCAGGAACAGCGTCTAATCATTCGTTTTCTCCATTTTCGTGATGTTAACACCTATTGAAATTCATTACCAGCAGAGTGAAGCATGTGTTGATGGTACCATGTATGTATCTAATGTGCGTTCCTGGGTGCCACAGTTCAATGAAGGTAGAACAACCTGTGAGAAGATACCAAGACAGTTGCACACATCGCCTCTAATACTGGCATTTCTGGGGGATCTGTGCACTCAATCTTACATAAAGATCTGAAAACGCTCAATCGGTGATACTCCAAAACAACGTTCTCCACTCGCTGGATCATGTCGTCAGACCGACTGGTGCGGGGCCGTGACTGCCTTGTTTTGTTGTCACACAATATTCCACCTTCATTGAAATTTCGCAGGGTCGCACATTAGACACATCCATGGTACAATCACCACATGCCTCACTCAACTGGCGATGAATTTTAATTGGTGTTACACCATGAAAATGGAGAAAACGAATGATTACACGCTGTTCTTGTAATGAAAACGTCGCCTTTTAGGTATCAAAGATAGGCCCAGCTCTCGTCTCTGCCACAGTTTTATGCACTGTACAGTTCCATCTGTCGCGCATTCACAAACAGTCCATGTGTATTAGAAAAAACAGAAGTTCCTGTCTGGTCCCAGTCCTGAAGAAGTAGGAGGTGTTGTAACTTGAATGCACCTCGTACTTAAAAATAGTTTTGGATAGTGTAGGGCATCTGTAGAGTAACGATGACTGGCCCTGTTTAATGTTTGCATAATAGTTTGACCTGATAGTTTAACCAGAAAGAGGTTCTACATTAGGTTAGTTCTTGAGGGTTGTAAGGTAACCTAACTTTGTTTAATTTAAACAGTGTGAATGTAAATTTTTTTAAGGATAGATCAAAGAACACCGATTTGGCAAACAATAAAAGATCAAAGTACCTGAATTTTATTTTTATCAAAATTTTATCAAAATGTAAATCAAAATGCCGCTTAACTTGCCAATAAAATTATAAGAAAACTGCTAATATGGCCGGTATAAATTTCCACTTTTAGACCCTTGGCGTGTTAGGTGATGAAAATATCCCGTCGATTACTTAATACAGAAAGACGAAGTATCGGCTAACACATAAATTTTGTTTTTCTTTGGCCTGCTCTTGACAATAGGACAAATTTGTCAAATAGGAGTGAGGAGATTTAAGTAGGTACATACATTTGCAGTTTTCCTTCTGCAGGCTGCATCTTTCTGCTCCCTCTTGTTATACAATTCCAGGCAGATATTTGATAAATTCTTGTCTTCCAAAAATATGAACGGAGCACTTAACTGCCGATGTATCTTTCTTGTAGACAATGACGCGGTCCATGTAGAGCAGGACAAATAATAAGTAATAATAAGAATAAAGAGTTAACAACAATAACAATAAACATAAGAATAACCCACAGGAACACTCAGGCTATAAGCAAGAATAATATTAGATATATACATAAGATATCAATACATATCTCACATAAATGTCTTTCTCAATCTAAAGTCTGTGAACATTGTTGGACACTTTGGTTCCCACATCCTAACCTGAAAGGAAACATTACCTATTGTTTGACTTAGCCCAAGTCAGTGGGAAGCACCGTCCCTTCGAGTCAGTGTCTTTCTTAGAATGTGCGAACGTGTGGCCCGAAAAATCCACTTACACGCCAAAGACAAGTACAGCAGGTAACAGACATGCTAGTGTGAATTAGTGAAAAGGTGAATATATAAGGGATGTGATATATCTATGGTTCAGCTACGCCGCGTTAATCCTACACATCGCATCGCAAAATTGACGTGGGATACAGTGACACTAAACACAGCAACCACACTGACGACAACTTCACAGTGGCGAGCAAAGGAGTCTAAGGAGCAATAAATCTTCATCCACAAGTTTGGAGGTGTCTTTTTCAGTCAACCCAGAACAAGTCAGGACGCACCCACTCCCTGAGGCTCAGAAGAGTGCTCACGCAAGAGCTACGTCCCAAGGCAGTTCGAACCGGAACCAATCTCCTTATCCTGAACCTCTGCATGCCACAAATCCTTAATTGTGAGGCGTTGAGCACGAGGGTGAGCTCGACGTGTTTCGCTAGGGGCCGGACCGCCTCAAGAAACAGTGGGATGATAATTGTGATATAACTTATGTTAATAAAGCTAACGATAATGGTCCACTATTTAGCAGTGCTTCTTTACTATGAAGCCTAGGTCTCTATTTTATCATTAACACAATAATAATTATTGTTGTTGTTGCTAATTATGAGGTTCCCAAATGTATTTTTCTACCGGAAGGTAATTTTAACTATTGCTACTAATGATTAACTGTATCGCGCTGAATGTGTATAAAGGTAGAAATTTTGAAATGCACAAACAAATTACATTATCTTCTTAGTAATAAGAATTATTCAGTTTGGCAATAATTTCTAACTTTATTTTCATTTTTCATTTTTTCATTTTTCATTTTTTTGTTGTAATTTTACGTCCTCCAACGTTAAGTCATATCGGACAGTGAATGGAATGGGCGAAATGATGCTCAAATGAGCTCAGGGTCCATAGAGCTTACAGTTACCCGATATTCGTCTTTCAGGATAAGATAAGATAAGGGAAAACTCTGGAAAAACCTTATCCAGTTAACTCACCCTGATCGAGATTCAAACTCGGGACCTCTTAAACGTGAGGCAGACACTCTACCACCACGCTACCTAGGTGGGCTCATATTTGTTTCCTTAGAATCATTCACATAAATAATATAGATCTTGTACATTTTAGCTTTTAGGCAACTCGTTTCTCACCCCTGTCTTCCTTAAGTTGGAGTTGGCCTTACCTATTTTTTAGGTGAATTAGAGAAGAGAGAGGCTATTTCTATTCCTTTCTTATCTTACGCTAAGACCTATCGGTTCAAGTTTGCTTGAAGTCATTCACAGATATGATAAATGTCATTGATTCACTGAATTGTGCATTCAATAGTTTGTGAGTTTCCATTGTTCATCAGATTCTAGCACTCTGCTTAATTTTTGTCTTACTCCTTTTTCCTTTGCTCCAGTACCTGCAACACCTGTTATACGGTTTGACAAAACGCAGATTCGAACTGAAATATTCATAGCCGGTCTCCCTTCAGTTGCTCTAATTACTGAGCTACCATGGTAACTACAGTACCTATTTTGACTGTGTCCAGGTAATAACACTGTTAGAGATATTGAATATATCTTCAAACAAACCCTATCCATATACACTGTTTGTCCTAGAACTTGAATTTGCTCATCTTTTTTCAGCCTATACAGTTCGGGGTATATTTGGGGATGTGGTTATTTCAAGCCAGTGGGCCAGAGCCACAAACATGGATGGATGGCTTTCAATTTTCGCATGTCTCTGAACGGAATTAATTAAACACAAAGCCCACACCTGCCTCTGCTAAAGTTGACACACAATACACTGTTTCAGATGCCGATCCACATTAAAAAATAACGATAAAACAGCTTATAGAGAAGGATATATTGCTGGTGTTTTAGTCGCTGTAATTTATCTCCTATCGGCTGTGTCGCCCGATTATAAACAAATGCGACACGTCGGGTTTGAGTTGTACGCCAAATAGGATGTTCCCGAATTACTCCCTTGCAGTAAAACTGGCATTACATGTTCAAGAAAGAGTTTAGTGTGATGGATTTGTGGGTTTTAGTTATGTTTTATCATATTTTGATACGCAGGAAACTGTAATCTTTTCATAGATTAATACCATTGATGATTTCAATTCATTGATGATGTTTCTAACCCCTACTTCCAATCCTAACGTATTATAGCAAAATATTCCATATATAGATAAGTATATTCGTTTCCATAAACAAAGGGAATACTTTTTTTAGAAAAATATTTGTGTGTAGCCACCATTAATTAATGCAAATTTGGGTAACCATTAAAATTAATATTTAGCTTCAGAATTAGTATTTGGGCTTCAAAGATAACGTGGTGTTAAGGATTTTGAATTAATATCATACGTTCAAAAGATTAGCATGATCATTCAATTTTATAACATGAATTTCTGAAGCTTTCTCCATTTTTGTATTGACAAAAAGTTACGGAGCATTCTATGTAGGGCACTTTAACTCAATTTATTTACAATAACTTATACATAACAACCGTTTCCAATATTTTATTTTTTATTTTATTTTCTTATTATTTTTGAAGTTTTGTCACTATTTTACAGAAGACAAATTGCTATTCTCATTAGGTACATCACTGGAATTTTCAAACCCGTGGACGAATACGTTGCACACACCCCACGTGCACGGGATCCAAATTAGAAGAGAAACTTTGATAAAGTCAAGGAAAAAGTTGTGGTCTGCTGTGTGTAATTTGCCAGAAAAAGGAAGATTGAAGAAGAAGGAATAATAAGTGTGTAACAAGATTTTACAGACATCTTTATGGATATCGATGGCTATTCTGATGCTTAGGATACAGGCACCGACAGTTCGTTGCAGAGCGACAATGTCGGAGGCTGTAAACCGATTACAGCATAAGGCACCTATGCATCATGCACTGCTGCTGAAAGTGAAAATTATTCAGATTCAGACAGTGTTAATGAACCGGCTATGGTTGTGACTCACGCACAAACAGTAGCCAACATAGAGAAATTGATGTTTTATTTCCAGATTCAAGCCGAAACATTTTCACAAGAACCTCTAATCCTAAAGCGGATGCGAGATCACCCTGCACGTTAGCGATACACTAAACTGAGACAGAAGTTCACTGCCTTTCTTACTACCGACTATTTTGTAGCTATATTTTGTAAAAGTGCAATTACATAGCCTATTACAGTACATAGAAAGTAGAATGTGTGCCGATAGTAATTTATAAACTCCATTACGCATATTGCGCCAGTGTTTCTGTTTTTGATCGGTTTCCGTCATACTCTGAATAACCGGATTTTTATTAAGTCGATCGGCCCTGGTACCACTAGGGTAAACGAGGCCCTACTATAATACCAGCAACAGAACACCACGTGATACAACACATATATTTTTAAAATCTTATTTAACCTTCGAATGTTGGTGTTTATAGATTTTTTTAAATTTATTAAAATAAAGTTGGCTCCACGGTAATTGTGGACCTGTATTAGGAAGGCTACGGGTTCTACTCCACTCTTAAGTTGGTAAGTTCTTAAAGTTCTGACATACGTCCTCTTTTACCGTCGTGTGTACCCGAATGTTGGGGTGGTTTTCTATCCATCGCGATTTCCAGTCCATCATCACCTTCATTTCCCTCGAGGCGTGTTTCTGAATTTCGTGACACTTCGGGAGCTGATTCTTGCTCCAATGAAAGAGTACCTACTTTCCAGGGACGCTAGAAATCTGCTTGGTAGACTTCTCTAGACAGCTCCAACCTGGTAGGATATTCGCGCCCGGAGCTGTTAAGGGGCTTCCGTGAGTCTCTGTGGCCTGCGGCCTATAGTCTCCTGCGGTTACTTAACCCCTTCCTCCTGTAGGAAGGTTGCATATGTGAAGTATCATCTTCATGTATGATCTAAAGCCAAATGCTGGAGTAACTGCCAAATAGGAATGGACATAAGGCGGAGCTATGCGCGGCTGGCCTATCGCTGACTAACCACTGAGGTGAGTGCGACGTTGTACGGTTCAACATGTGGACCAGCTAGCTTTGCTGAATATTATTTATCCCTTTGCGCTCTCAAAAGATACTAATTACAGAATTATTTTGTTGTTCTCATGTCAGGTCCTTTTTTTTCTGAGAGTGGCTATCCAAACCCTATGTTTGTGGGATATTTGGTTTCAGATATAGAGTAAGATAAGGCGCGTGACCAGAAAGAACAGAATATAACGGTTTACGAAGAAAAAGAGACACTTTCTGATGCATTATGTAACTTTCATTTATCAAAGTGGTGAATTTTAAGAGTGCAAACTTGCTCCTCGAGTTAAGAAGTATGTCGCTTAGCAGGCATAGTACTAGTGTGGCTGAGAGTGACTGAGACAATTCGTAAGATTTTACATTGGCACGCTAGAAATATGTTTCATGAGTGTTCGTTTTTCAAACAACTGTCAATTAAATAACTTTTCGAACACAAAAATTTGGCTCAGTGTCGAGTATTAATGGCACGTGAGTGTGTACTCTGTGATGAACATTGTTAAATAAGACAAGCAGTTCATTAAATTAGAAGTTCCCATATTTAAGTCTTCTGCAAAACATTGAGCAGTGGAAAAACGTGCTAACATTTTCGACGATTTTCAAAATTCTACAGCAATTAAAACACGTTAATGCTTTAGAACTGGTTTTATCAAATTAAGGTAACATGTTATTAATGTGTACGATTTCTCTCACAATGCCAATATGAGTTGTTTAAAATTATCGCTACGTCCTTCACTCACGTTCTCTGGTTTTATTTAACCTCTTCGTGATTCCTAGCCAAACCATATCTACCTAGTATGCACTTCATTACATTCAAAATCAAAATGACCTCCACTGTGACACGTCATATGTTGGTTTACGTGTCACATAGAAAGAAAAAGGAAGAGATGGCTATAAGGGTAAAGCATTTCACACTACGGCTGCTCATCTTGCCGGCCCTGTCCTGGTGTCACAAGGAATTACCTTACTTGGAACTAGCATTCTGGTTAGAGGATATATATAAATAAACAAAGCCAGTGACGAATACTGTTCAGGAGTAAATTAGTTAAAGGGGGTGAACCTAGAATATCTCAGTAAATGTGTCTACTTGGAGCGAACAATATGTTTTTCAAACAATTCCACATATGAGATGAAAAGACGCATCAATGCGGCGTGGAAGAAATTTTGGAGCTTTATATAAATTTATCTTAGAAGACAGGTCCCTTAAATTAAGCTTAAAGAAGGAGATAACAGAAACTCGTGTGCTAGCGGTTGTATTATACTGCAGCCGAATCTGAAAAAAACTGTTTTGCAGGAAAAATGGAGAGGAAAATACTGCACATAACAGTATCAAACGAGACTATAGGAAAGAGGACAGATGTCGCTGACGCAGCTGTACGGGGGGAAGAGCTGAGATGGAGATGGTGAGAGCACGTCGCCAGGATGTGCCCCGGCAGATGGAACCCAACAACAATATGGGATCCCAGAATAGGACCAATATCGATAGGGAAACCGAAGTCACGTTGGGAAGACGACTTTAGGAGGACAGCAGGAACACTGTGGACGAGACAAGCTAAGGACAGGAAAACTTGGAGAGAACAGAGATCAGCCACCCAGAAATACTCCACTTTCTAGTTCGCAATGGAAGTGTCTATATTAGTGTTAATGTGAGTGCTAAATTGAATTGTAGTTCAAGGACAACTAGGATCAATGTAAATCACAAAAATCAAGCTGCGCAAGAGGGTCCTTAAGATGATGGATCAACCAATTTAGGAGAGTTCAAACTCTAGAAATATCATAGATCCATCAACTTAAGCTCAGTGGAGCATAAGGTATAGAACATAGAATACAAACCAATCTACCATATCTAAAATTATTTTCAAATGAGTACTGGGTTCAAAGAGCTTTGTGTTACCAAACATTCATCTTTCAGGATAAGGGAAAACCTCCAACGTTGAGTCATATCGGACGACGAATGAAATTATGTTGAAAGCAATACAGGATGCATAGGGCCTAGAGTTACCAGACATTCATAATAGAATATAGAATATTAATAGTCATCACAGTAGATAAGAAGGTACTGAAAGCAGGCATGAGGCTCTTACGCTCTTACACTTATGAGCTCATAGCAGCAACTCTCTACACTTGCAGGAGGCCTTTGTCCGTTAGGGATGTATTGGATATTAATTGTCGTCATCGTCATCATGGTCATCGTCATTATCATCATCATCACTATAGATAAGTAGAATATAAAGTAAAAACAGCGACCTCACACAATATTTCTGAGTTCGGGGAACCTTGAAATCACTACAAACGACCTCAAGCGAATACAAGGAGAACACAAAATATCTCCAAGTGATCAAACATAAGCACGTGTACAAATAGTGAACGTTTTCCTTTAACCCCCATCGTTGGCATAACCGCAAACTGATTATCTCGTCAGGGCACTCAGTTTAACAATGGCAGGGTGAGATGGGCTACATGTGGAAGTGTAGTTTCTATGGATGCACGCATGCGTAAATGAACCAACGTCAGTCTTCAGGATGCACATAAACAGCACAAAGGATCCTTTGCTGGATCGTTCCGTGGTGAATTGGGTTATTACATTGGTTTATAATGAGCAGGAGGTCAACCACAGCAAAACAAATGAAGAGCTATAATGTGGGTAATATTCCACATACACTACTTATGGGGAAAGGAAATTATCTCATCAGAGGGCGTCAGAGCAAAACACTCCTCAACGTTACACTAATGTCACCGAGTTGTTCAGATATTGTAGCTATAAGAGAAGTGTTGCAGATTTAAACTACAAAAACTACACTACAAATGTATTTTTTTAAATTCAAATGATAGAAGACTAAAATTGAAGGTAATATTCCACAGATAGACCCTCAAAATAGGATTCCGAAGAGCGCCAGTTGGAAGTTATTTGTTCTCTGTAGTGTAGTAAATGCCCGCTTTCACTACATGCAGCTACGCAGGTTGTGATGCTTATGATTAGGGCCCGGATTTTGATGAAAAACCATCTATTTTCTGAGTAGTCCCAGAGTGCATTCTGGAACAAATACGTTAGTGTTATATGTATTTTATACGTCATCAAAATGCATTTTCCCCCACATATTTATAATAAGGTCAAATTTCCAAATTTAGATGCATTTTCCGATCATTTTCTTTCCTTTTCTGAATTTATAGGGCATTTTCATCACGGGACAACCGGGTTCGACTCCCGTGGTAGACCTGACCCTGACCCATGGGTTTTCTGGTGGGTGGTTTAAAATAATCTGCTACTGAATATTCATTTATATCATTTTTTATGAAATAGTAACTTTTTAAGTGTGGTAAACATGTAATTAACACAGGTCAGCGTCCTAACAGTGCTGGTGTTGGTCCATCAGAGCTGGTCCATCATGCAATGTATGTGGATTGCATCAGTCAGGACTTCAGGATAGCAAGGAGAGTAGTTTGTGAGGTGTGTAAATTTGTTGTGTTGTGGTATTGAAATGCCGAAACAAAAACAGTCAACTGCGTCCCGTTTGAAACATTATGTTTCAGGGTTTGGCGGAAACATATTCTCCACTGATGGAACTGTATTGTTCTGTAAAGTGTGCAAAATTTAAGTCGCTGCAGACAAACGGTTCACCGCACATGTTGGGCACCTAAAACATTTGCGAGAATTTTAAAATTTGAAAAAAAAAAAAAAAGCGTCTCAGTTACTGTTAAAAGAAACGGCTTCGACGTCAAGTAACAAGTCATGCTACTTTTATAAAGAATTATGTGAAGTGTTTGTTAGTGCAAATATTTCGATAGGAAAATTAAGTAATTCAAAATTACGAGATTTTCTTGAATGAGACACTGGTAAATCAATTCCATATGAATCAACTTTGCGTGAAAGTTGCTACAAAAATGTCATGAAGACACTGTAAATGAAATACGTGAATATGTGAATGGGAAAACAATTATGTATCAATTAATGCGACAAGCGATTTAGAGGGGCTTTATATGGACAAAAGCTGTTAACTACTGTCTGATATGTAAACTGTTCGATAAATCTATGTGTTAATCGTGTCCTATTGGAGTACAGCATGACAACATGTTTCTCTTCCTAACAGACGCGACGCCCTACATGTTAAAGGCAGCAAAATCGATCCATTCAATTTACGATAAGATGGTACATGTTTCGTGCCCATGCTTTTCATCGAATTGCGGAACCTGTCAGATCACCACTAATTTTCACAGTAAAGAAAATATCTCTGAAAGTGCCAATCCGAACTATGTATTTCAAAGAAAAAGAAATCTAATATTGCTTTGCCCCCGGCACTAATTTTAACACCTTGGGGTACATGGTTAACTGCATGTATATACCACTGTGACAATTTTCAAATAGTGAGAGAAGTGGTAAATAGTTTTGATAGGGTAGATTCTAAGACAATTGAGAGCGCACAGGATCTGTTTTCTGATATTCAAATCCAAGGTAAATTAGCTTTCATTAAATAAAAATTTGCATTTTGGAGGGTTACCATAACGCTCCTTAAAGAACGTAGCATGACATTGGATAAATCAAAAGAGTTAGTGAGGATTGCGCAAGAGAGGATACAAAATATAAAAGGTGAGATGGGTGACAAAATTAGACAGATACTAAAATCTATGTTGGACAAAAATAAAGTATATCAAACAGTTTGTCAGGTTGCCGATATCTTGTCAGGCGAAAACTCCAGAACTTATATTTTGTAACAGGATTTAACAGGTCATTACCTGTTATATGCACATATAACATCTGTGGAAATGGAGAGAAGTTTCACAATGTATAAAACAGTTTTAAGTGACAACCGCCGTCCCTTTACTTTTGATAACTTGTAGATGAGCATGGTGGTGTACTGCAACGCTAAGTTTTGGCTAATGGGTAGAGAAACTTATTTTTTCATATGTTATAAATTTGAAAATGACCTGATGAATTTTGAATTCATTTATTATTTAGTAGCAATAATTGCACTATTTACTAAGAAAGTTAATTTTAAAATATGGTTATTCGAACCATATATTCATTATTTGTCTGTGACAGTTATTAATTTATTATTACGAAAGAAATTATTAAGTTTTGTTAGGTCATATTCTTAGTTTTTATGTGCCTTTTTATATTTTAAGGCATTTTATTGCTCATTTTTAGAGTATTTGAGGTCAACAACTTCCGGGCCCTCTGATGATACATGAAATTAAGATGGAACACTGCCACATTCTTCGAAATTTTTACAGAAAAGTTTTTAATATTGACTAGGTAGAATCAGAATAAAGAATGGAGTGCGTAGCCGAGGTATGTAATGCACGTTATCCAAACCAAATGAGGTATCATGATGACATACCGGTACGACACTAAATTCATCAATCTATGCCTATCTTACGCTATATTATGTGTCTCAAATTCCATCAGTGCTGTTGAAGTTCTAGTCCAGTTTGGGAAATAATCATAATAACAATAATAATCATCATCACTATCATTTTAATCCTTAATTTGAAAGTTTCGCACATATGTGCACTAAAATTTAATTCTTATAAAAATTTGCACAATCCTGTCACGAAGGTTTCATTAAATCTTACACTGATTATGCTTAAAGCCCAAGTTATCGCTTAAATAATATTAATATTAATATATTAGAAGAGGGATCGAAAACTAGAAATACATTTGTATCATTTTCAAGTTAAAGTATTGTTCATGTGTGTAAATGCTGCTGTTGTATATTGATATAAGTAAGCAAATAACTTTCGTTTTAAAAATGTCGTGACATATAAAATTGTATATAAAGTGCATCTTCTGTCTATGTTAATTTACTCAGTATGCATATGGTTTTTGTTACAACAGATTTTAAGGTGGTATTGAAACAAGTGGTTGTCTTTTATTGAACACCTCTGGAATCTAAATCTCAGGCTGAGTTAACTGAATAAAGCTTTTTCGGTGACTTTTCCTTACCATCAAAGATGAAAGTCGAATAACGCTGAGCTCTATTGACAAAGGGTTCGTTTAGGCACAATTTCGACAGTTTAATTTAACCCTCTTAAGGATTTTTCGGTTAATTTAGGTTAAAGCTATTAAACAACACATTTTGGGATGAAAGAAAGCAAACACATTTGAGTTATATGAAGCTTTTGAAAGATCTAAACATGTGAAATGCTATATTTCGAAAACACCAAAGACCTAGAAATCTATGGACAAGAATAGTATACGTTGATGAAGTATACATTTTTCTCACACTGAAATCTTCAGATATTTTGTTTTTATAAGAATGGTAATTTTCGAGTCAACTGTAACTCAAAGCTTCCACATACAGAACATTTCGATGTCCAGTTTTGCGGTAAAGTAGTATAAAGTTTAATCTGTTTGTCATAGTGTGTGTGTGTGTGTGTGTGTGTGTGTGTGTGTGTGTGTGTGTGTGTGACATAGAACATATGTTTCTCTTAGAAGTGGTGTGTAAGTTATTTATAATAAAATTTCGTGAGAATAACGCATCAATCTGCTTCTGTCCAGATGTTAGATCAAACGGAAAATATTCTATTTATACTACCTGATAACATTTGCCGCGTTATGTCGAAGGTGCCTCACTCCGACTGGCTTCGAAGCGACGATCTGTTGCCTTCGTTGTACTCGTCGCTGTTGTGACTGTGGTAGCGCTATTTTCTCAGACTCCGCCTTGACGATTATCCCTATCACAAGTGAACTATGGATTAGGTGATGTGGTTGGACTGGGAATTTGGGTTCTTGTCAGGGTTTTTGAACAAGAAAATCTTCTAACAGGTTTGTGTCGGCGTCGAGGAACTCGGATGTCTGCACTCGGATTTCGTGGACTGTACTCATAACTATATGTGCTTGAAGCTCTAAAATATTTATGTTTATCTGAGAATATTCTATATACCGTCGCATGAACCTCGTGCTTCACGTCACTTGATGCTGCTACGGCTTAATACTTCTCCCTATCTGAGACTTCGCCAGACTGCCCCGATTCTGCTCCAAACTGCCCTTTTCTAAACACCCCAGAAGCGACCAATTCCTTTCTGTGGATATACAAAAAAGGGAAGACCAATAACCCTTATGGCCAAAGCTAAGAGAGTAGCAACAACGGAAGCTGTACCGTTAGTTTCCCTGAAATCTAGCAAACAATCTGGAGAAACTATGCCTGTGTATATGTTTTATTATAATTTTCGAGGTTTACAACATTTTATATATAATTTATATATGTGATACGTTCATACAAATATTATTATAAAATCATGGATATTACTATTTATATAATTCTGTACATAACTGGTAGTAATTCCTAAATTAATAAAATAAAATATTTGCTTTATTCTGCAATAACAGGCAGGCGGAAATATCGCTACACATTCTAACAGTAAAAACAAATTTTTTCTATTCGATTCCATTCCACTATTTCCAGTTTTAATGAAGCAGCCCACTAAAACGAAATGTAAGTGTCTGATTCTCAGAAAATGGAGGGTGAAATCGTTTGATAATAAAAACTAGATTGCCTGAAAGTGAACTAATTGAAAAAGGATTTCGATACTGTGAACAAAGTGCACTGTTTCTGGGGGTTAAGACCATTTTGGCAAATTTTCCTTTTCTAAATTAGTTCAGGAGGAACTCTCATTTTGTAATGGCTGTGCTATCTACCTTAAAATAAAGGCCATTGTATCGGGAAAGTTTGTAGCTAGATTTCACTTCTAACAAAGTACTTGGCAGTTACGGACACAAGAAAGTCCCTTTAAGGCTTACATAAATAGACGGAAGTACGTTCACAGAGTAAATATTCCCTCATACGTACAATTTAGGTTCCAAAATAATGTAGTTCTGCAGTCACATAAGCTGCATTTTTACCATTTTGTGTTTAAATAGCTGAATGAATATAAACGTAACACTACATTGAATCTTCTATATAACATTCACCGTTAGGTATATTTCTTCTCAATGTACCTAGGAGGAATTTGTGATGAATATTCCTGCACACTGTGTTTAAATCGTGATACGTTTTCGTAGTTGCTCTTTTTCAGTAATGCTTAAAATATTTTCATGCACGAATACATTTCTTTTAAATTTTAGCATATTTTATAGCACCATATCTATATATCACCGATTATTTTCCTTTATTTTGTAGCAGTTTGCTCGTATACTAAAAACTTCCAATATTGTGACTTCGTGGTTTGGTAGAATCAAAAGTCTTCTTTGCAGAATTTTAAAATACTTTTTATTGCAGTAAAAACACGCTTTGTACAACCCTGTTAACAGAAAAATACGTAATTGACAAACAACAGTCTTCAAGGTCGTCTCGTTACTTCCACCACACGTAAACAAACGAAAGATTCCACTGCGGTACAACTCACACAATTACAAAACAACTGCACAACTGCCACACACTCCTTTTCCCACTTTGCCACAGTTTATACATCCCAGTCCTTGTTTTAGAATGCGGTAGATTTCACGATAACAATCGCGATGGCAGCGGGAAATTCCAGACTTCTCTCTTTCTCTCTCGGCAAGCGTCCAGCTCGCGAGCCACTATCTGTCTCTTTATTTCCTGCCCACTCCTGTCGGCACTGGCTTGACGTAGCTCCAATGCAACAATGCATTATTTCAGTTGCTTTTTGCCGGTCTTCCAGTTCTTCTTTTCCATCTCTCCAACGCACTCTCTCTTTCTATTGGTTTCTCTCATTGTCATATTTAGCCATAAACGATGATCCAATCGAAAATGTATTGTTACATTTAAGGGTTTATTCTATGCCTTTCTCTGTACGAATTGTTATTTTAGTAATGATGTTCTTACATAATTACTTTTTAATTTCATGATTATATGCTAAGCTAGATTTTCTTACCTTGAGCACCACAACAAACTTCTCATTGAATTTTAATTTGCAACTCTTAAGGATTTGATCTGGTTGGAGGATATACATTTTGTTCCTTGATTTAGGAGGACATCCAATACAGTAGTGGCGCTGTATGTGACCTTAAAACGAAACGTCATAATATCAGAAACGTTTGTAGTGAGATATCAGCTCTTACAGAGCATTTCACGCAGTCAGACAAAAGAAAGTCGCTTTAAATTGATGAAGCTGAAATGATTTAGCCCAGAGTCACATGGGAATAGCACAAAGCAATGTCTTTTATGAAGCCGTGACGCCCGCGCGCTGTTCCAGATCATGAAATGTGAACAACTCCGTTTCAGAAACATTCCGACATATATAGCTGCAGGAAAATGGGAGGTTTCATAAAGAGCCACCAAAGAAACACTTTGCAGCCTTCGTTATGAACGGAAACATTCAAAAGAAGATAATGCAGCAATAACTGCAAGTATTTCATTTGTGGCCTAACGACAGACATAAATTGCATTGAATAAAACCACATTACACTCGCCTAATGTATACACATTCTAAATATTTCAACTGCTACATATGACCTAACGTTTAACAAACTGTTCCTACAAAGGATATTCCTCTATCATACTGTCAGAAATAGAGTTATTACGTATTTACTTGTAGGTTCGTGGAAATAAATGAACACAGCAGCCTCAAGCGATAATTATACATTTTAAGAAGAGCCGTTATGTGATGACTTATAAATTCCATTCTCATTCCATGAATACAATATAAAGAGAAAGATAAAAGTATAGCAGTTTTGCTATGTGAGAAATTGCTGATGTCTGAAATATTGTACATGCGAAGGCTGTTCAATAAAAAATTATCACACACTTTTTTTGGCATCATCATAATTTTGATGGTTCTTTACAAAATAGTCTCCCCTGAATGTGATACACTTGACCCAGCGTTTCTGCCAGTCTTCAAAGACTTGCTGGAAAGCATCATTTGAGAGATCCTTCAAAATCGCCCCGCAGCCTTCACCACTGCTTCTGATGATGGATAATACCTCCCAAGAAGGCGTTTCCTCAAGCTAGGAAATGGAAAAATGTCACATGGGGCTAAATCCGGACT
The DNA here is from genome assembly GCA_030765055.1 of Mantis religiosa. Taxonomy (NCBI): domain Eukaryota; kingdom Metazoa; phylum Arthropoda; class Insecta; order Mantodea; family Mantidae; genus Mantis; species Mantis religiosa. The sequence goes on from CM060957.1 coordinate 137,998,817, forward strand.
ATAGGGAGGGTGAGGGATGCACTTCACGTTGATTTTTGTAAGATATTCAGCAACAACATTGGCAATATGCACCCGAGCATTATCGTGGTGGAACATCCAGCCTGCTTCACGGAAATGTGGTCTTTCGCGCCTGATATGGACTTGCAATGTTTTTAGGATATCTCTGTAGTATTGTCTACAGTTACATATGTGTGTGCAGGTACAGCATGCTGATAAATCATTTCGTGAATACCAAAGAATGAGATAACCATATATTTCGCAGCAGAAGCTACCACATTTGCTTTTTGGGGTTTGATGAAGGAGATTTTCACACTGCTGTTTGCTCTCAGGATGAAAATGATATAACCAAGTTTCATAAGTAGTGATTACGTTTGAAAGAAACTCCGGATCTTCCTCTAACATCAACGTTATCTTCATGCAGTCCTGCATGGGAATATCCATTCGTTCGGGAATCAACAGTCTTAGTACCCATCGCGCACAAACACGTCTCATGTGTAATGTTTCTGTCACCAACGTGTGGGTGGCAGCAACGAAATATTCAGTATTTCAGAAAGTGATCTTAAGGTAATTCGTCGATCCTCCTTCACAATGGAAGCATCAGTGTTGATCTGTTCTTCCGTAAGAGCAGTAACTGGAGCACCGGGTCCATCTTCCTTTGAAATTGACAAGTCTCCCCTCTTTAAATATTTTAAACCACCTTCGAACTGTGCTATAGGGAAGAACAGACTCTCCATATGCCTCCTCTAACATTGTATATGCCCCAACTGAAGATCTGTTGAGACGAAAGCAGAATTTCAAAGTTGCATATTGTTCCTCGCGTGTTACCTCCATTGCAGCGGTAGGCGATACTGAACATGTCTGAAATGCCTGCTTCTCACAGGCAGGAACCAAGAGTACCAACAATGAAACTAATACGGCGTGTTGGTTTCACATTAAGCTAACAGAATATAATAAGGTTGAATTTTAGAGCGAAAAATTATGACCGTAAAACAATTATGATCATTTTTTATTGAACAGCTGTCGTATTTGACACAAATTATGAATGGGAAGTAACCTTTGGCATATCCCACACGGTTTACAAATAATAAAGAACAGTCAGAGAGAAGCGGACTTCACAAATTCTTTGTATTCGAGATATGCATTTTATTTGTAATAAACCGAGTGGGATTGCTCAGGTGGTTTCGACTGTGGTCGAGATTTGGGAGACCCGGCTTGGGTGCCCGTGGCTGACCTACCTGACTCCTGTATATTTCGGTGCTTTTCCCGGGTGACTAGAAGGGGTACTTTAATTGCATCCCATGAATTTTCTGCCCCTTCATTTCACTCCTTTATCATTTTATATCTCCGCTCACCTGGTGGTATCTTTCAGGGTAGAAGTGTCGGCGGGAGTCTTGGCGGTACATGGCAGGATATGCTCTGAGCGAATATTTTCTCCTCCTGGTTCCATTCTGCGAACCGGCCAAGTGGGCCGATTCAGAAACGCCGCTGCTGAGATGCCTGTTGTGCAAGCCTTCCTGGAGTCCCCTGCTCTGGTGGACGGCTTCCGGCCTCCAAACCGGCCTCGTGACTGTTTCGGGGCCAAGTAAGTGGGAGACGGTTGTCCTGGACCACCGGGGAGTTTCCATCTGGTAAAGTGTAGGAACCAGAACTCTTACTGTGGTGACCCCTTAGGTTCGGCCCCGCTATGTCTTCTCTGACCTCATTACACCATTCCGGAGGTGCCCCACTTTGGGTTATAGGTACAACAGACCAGTCTAGTCGAGATGCCGCATCTCCTACGAACAATCCAATCCAATTTGTAATAAACAAATACCTTAATCGTATTATATTGCAGTATATTCACCACTAGCCGAAAAATAAACATTTTAGAAAAGTTTTCCAAGTAAATGATGGTCTGGACACATCTGTGCAAGCACGCACAAACGTCGATCCTTCTCTGAAACGACGGCTTTGAGTTCATCCGTTGTAAGAGAAAACATAGCTCTTCAGTGAAATTCCCAAAGTTTTTGGCTGGAATACAATGCTTTCCCTAACTGAGATAGGTGCCATTAATACAAATTATACTTATAAAAATGTTATACTTTGTTTTCTATGTATATATTTTAAAAGTGGTACTGTAACTGTCGTTTACTGCAAACTCTGTATTGTTACACCTTTTGATATATTAGGATAAATTCTTAATTATGACATCTCTGTGGACTAGCTATGCCCTTTCTTACCGTTGTTCTTATTTTTGGAAATGTATACGAAATTGTATTTCTAATTGCTGCTTCGAGCAGCTTTTAGTAGAAACATTCATTTTTCACAGAAAATTTTGAAGTTTTTTTAATCCAAAATAGTAGTACTATAAGTATATTTTTGAGTTAACAATATAATTTATTTGAAAATAATTGCTGATACATCACAAGCAAATGATTTTTATTTGAAACCTTACACTATATATTCATTGGTAAGAAAACCTACTGGATGCAGTGAATCAGTGCACTGAAAGGGTATATCTCTAAATTCTATGAAATTTTATTCTGTAGAGAATAAAGAGAATTACAAAAAATTAAATTTCACTCTTATTTGTAATGACTTTTCTCGTCATTTTCCTGAGAGACGTTCCTTAGAGCAACCCAGCGTGTCACACATTTATTGAGATATATTTGTACTATCTGGGGAGCGAATTAGAACTTCGATTTCTCTTAAGGTAGGTAATAACGCTGACCATTAGTCCATGCACAATACTCTACATAAACACATCATTAACAGATTTTAGAGATACCTTGAGTTCAGTTATTGTTGTACTTTGCTTCTAACTAGTTGGAGTTGACTCAGGGTTACTATCCAAATTGAAATGATGTGGTCCTATAACCATCAGACAATTGATGTACCAGAGACAGACACGGATATTGGGCTTATTGATTAGAGCTCATATCTCCTAGTCGTGTAGACATTTCGCTGCGAACTGAATACCTTTTGACATTTTTAAGTCTGATCTTAAGTGGAGAAGTTAAACTAGGTTTTATTATGGTTGGCAGATATGAAGAACATACGCTCTTTTGAGCTCATCGCAATCAGTGCTTTTAAGAATAAAAGAATAAATTTATCCAGATTCGGGGAACTTAGAGAGCTTCGGAAAAGGACTTATCTCCTCTAGACACTGGAACGCACTTTAATGAAATGGGAACGGGGATAATTATCGCTTAGGTAAATAAAAATAAACAATGGCAAGTTCATCTCCTCCTATCGGTATACATTTACTGTACTTATTTATTTTAATCTTGGTACTGAAATGTTGTTTTCAAGAACTTTTTTCTTAGAAACACTAAATTTTGTACAATATTAACCAAGTTTGATGTATATTATAAAGTGGTCTAAAAATGTATTTATAAGATATAAACTTCATAAGAAAACTTCGAGAAAATTACTACCTTAGGAAACTTAAACCATTATTAATTCTGCATAAAGTTCACCTAATATGGGAATGTTGATCAATTTTAGGAAATATCCTAAACATAAAAGCTAATGTTTTATGCATGATCCAGTCAGCGAGTTGTTTTGTATATACTTATGAGCATTGTAGAAAGACTCCGGATGAGACGGTAGCCTCACATATGGAGACTCCTGAATGACATTTGGACATTAAGGTATGAAAAATAAATGTGTCAATGTGTCTCTTACAGCAAAGCTTAGCAAATTGATATATATTAGGAAGACAGTATAAAATGCAATCAAAATGTTATAATTTATTTATAGGCTTAACATAAGCTGTAGCAATATAGAAATTAATGAATGAGTGAGTGAGTTAGTGAGTGAATAAAAGCTAAAAGATCCTTTTTCAGGATGTAGGTGGGTGTTGTTTGGCAAATTTAATGGAAGTTTATAAATGAAATTTCAAGGTAATTGTTGACTATGAGGATTTTTGTTCGGAATCTAAGTACAGCTACTTAAATTATGAATATTATTTAAAATTTTTATATATTAATAGCCTTTAGGTTTAAAATAACAGTTTTTGTAGCTATAAGATGTATAAGTTGCCGCGAGTCCCTGGAATGATAAGCGGGATATGTTCTTGAGGTGACGGGCAAAAATGTGCTAAAACGTATGTGATCTTTAGGTGCTACAGAATGCCGATAACCCTTAATAGTATAACAGCTCTGTGATACTGGATTGCATGAAAGAGAGCACATGAACTTAGAAATATAAGCTCGTTTAGTTACCTAACTCCCGCGAAATTCATGACTGCAACATCAAATTTTGTTAAAAAGGTGTGTAGTTGCAACTTTTATCAGATATCAGATAAAGGTGATGCACTGGTGCTAAAAGCCTTTACTTTTAGTGTCTTCTTCTTCTCTTATAATCATGGTAAACTTACCAGTAATGGAATTGTTATTAAAAGTTATATAAAGACGCCAGTGATACTCCTCAGTGATCCAAAGTTTTGTGTCCGTGATGCTTATTTGATTTAACACTCTGTGCATATAGTAAGAGTGATATAATGCCAAGCAAGATGGCTCTCATAGTAGGATTTGTACACTGCATTCGGAAGTTTTCGGAAGTTCAAATTCCGTATGCGAGCAAATTTTGACTGATATTTCCTAATCTTTTTATTTATTTAAGTCATCCAACGTAAGCCATATATCACAATGATTGAAACGGGTGAAATAATGGACAAATAAACCAAGGATACTTAGAGCAAAGAGTTCCTCGACGTTTATCATTAAGATAGGGGGAACTCCCAAAAAACTCTTTATCCAGATGATTCACCCTGACCGAGATTCGAGCTATGGACCTCTTGAATGTCAGCAGACACCATAATCCCACACAACAGAGGCGAGCACATTTACTCGTGGTTTACTCATTTATCGAAAAAAAACGAATTAGATATTTAATACTATCCAAAATTCCACTGAGAGTGTTATAAAATTGTGACATATTGCATAAGCTCTACACTACAACATCGACGTTCATGGATTACTTAAGACCTGTTTTATGGCACTACACGCTCTCTAAGTGGTCAGTAGTTGACCGTACGGTGGCTACTAGACGAATAGCAGGAGCGTCCAAATTACTCTGCATCCCTAGAATAGTGTAGTGTCTAGGATCCAGCTAGAGTGCTAGATAATATGTCATTGGGATAGAGTTGTAAGGCATGATACACTTACGATACAGTTCATGTTGGCACTTCCTGTTTTCGGGTTCCTGTAAATTTGAATATCTGCTATTTGTCATATACTCATAAGTAATTTAACAATTCTATTTTCACCAGACATTCACGCTGTAATTTCGTGGGAACAAGTATATAAAGGGCTAAAAGATCGGTCTCTTCAATCCTTATCAATAATTATTTGTAACTAATTCTAAGTCACGCTTAACGTTCTGGTGTTCTGGAACCAAGGCTGTTTGTTTAAAACAGGCTAGAATGTTTGAACAACTGTATGCAGGTATATGTTTTGTATAATATTATAAAATACAATTTATTGATCTGACACCATAAAGAACACATCATTACGCGATACTGTAATGTAGACCTTTTACTGTTAAACATGAATAATCTCTGGAAAAATTATGTCCACCAGGTCAAACAGAAGAATAAAGTTAAAATACATTATTCTTCAGGAACGCCTGCTCTAATATACATAGATTACAGACATTATAATCTCTTTGTATATCGATTACTTTGTATACAGCTTAGTCCGATGCTCAGATTTTCTTTAGTATCTTAAAACAAGAAACAAATATATACATCCACAATGTCGTATCTATTCTAAAACCTTTTAAAAACAATTTTTAGTATTTTTATAATTGAAATTTATTTCTTCTTAGGCTACGAATAAAACTACGTATGGCACTAGAGAGGTTTGATGCTTATCATGTTCATGAAATTTAAGTTCGGGTAGTATTAAATATTTTCACTGACTAATAAACATCAACTTAGCTGGAAAGTCCCATAAATAACCATTGAAACAAATTTTCATAGTGTGCAATTTATATTATTACCAAGGCTTAAACTGTATGTGCACATTTCCTGTTAGAAAGACCGTGAAATTATTGAATAATTTTTGGTGTGTTTAATATATTGGCTAATTAGATTATAGCCATTGTGTATAATTTTATAGAAATCCCGTTATTACTTGCATGCTTGATATTGTAAGCCTACAGGAAATAGCAACATTGAACACTAATAGTAATTATCTCACATTACAACAGTATGAAACTAAGGCAACCTTGAGCAACAACGTCTATCAACCAGTTATCTAGTCAGATGTTAAAGAAACGGGACTAGACAAATAAGCCAAAGGGCGCAGCATTATTATTATGACGTGCGCACCAAAAGTACAGCCCAAAACTCCACAATCACAAGCACATATTACAACAAATCTCAATAGTAAAGAATGAAACGCTGACGACACTACACGGCTAACACCATCTAGCAGCAAATTCTTAAAAAAAAAAAAAAAAAAAAAAAAAAAAAGAGGTACAGAAAGGCAATTACTCAAATAAACTGGACTATGATGATTCAGACAACCAACAAACAAATGTAATGTAAACGTCCGGATCTTAATAGATCTTTAAGAAATACTGAATTATTTATTGTTATATTTTAAGTTGAATGGTTCATGTTGTTCATGAAACGATTCAGATGTAAGCATCCTTTAAGTCAAGATATCTCTCTAAAGCTTCAAATGAACTGCGCTATTGGAAGAGATAAATGAAACAAAAGGTCGGAAATCCCAGGAGATATCTTTAGCACTTTGATTGGTTGTTCGTTAGCTCAGAGTACCATTATTAAGTGAGGGCTCACTCACCGTCCTCTCCGACCACAATACCTCCGTATGCACTGCGGGATTATTGGGTTCTGGAATCCAAATCCCTAACTAGCCTTTCAGTGTGGTCGGCGAGGAAAAAGGAAGTGTTGTACGTGTGAAGTGGCAGTCGATGTCAGGCTTAAGTACAACTGCCTTCAACTTCTGCACATAATACATCTTATTGTCCTCAGGTCCTCTCCTAATCCTGCAGTAGTGACTCGCTCTGATGGAAACTAAGGAAAGGAAATTTCCCTCTGAGTGCATTCGCCAATGCTTGTCTAAGCACTTACCCCAATATATGCTTCACAAAACTGGAAACAGTGATAACAAGCTTATCACATAAATGTTACAATGTAATGTCTAGAATTAATAACCAGTTTATCGTAGCGTAAAAATGGGAATTTTGATGAAGCTCTAAAGTTTTAGTTCGTACCCGTTTCCACAATTGGTTTTAAATTATAAATGGTCTTTGTGGAAGAAATTGTTCAAAGAGTGCAGGAAATGAGGCTCCCAATAGAGTTATCTTTAAAAACAGGCATGGAAAGCAAACTTGCAGCAAAAATTAACTTAAATCAACACTGATTTTGTATTTGCAGTTTAGTGCAGGGAATTGTGCCGAATAGCACAGTGGTTTAGAAAATAGAAAACACATTTGCCCACAGAAGTCTACCACTCAACAGATTCTAACACTTTATTTGATATTTTTTATTCGCCTCATTTTATCCAATACTGAGCCAAAACCAATCTGTTTTGTAGTTTTTTGCTTAAATGTAAAGGTTTGATTATCAGACCAATAAAAGATGTAATCATAAAAGGACTGGACTATCTTCAGGCAAAGCTAAATGGCCTGACCTACTAGGTCTGGTTTTGTAGGATATTACATGGATATAGGTGATATGGAATCGCTGCCTACATAATATAAAGGAAAGCAATATAGAAAATCAAAAATACGGACTCATTTCGTGCACTCGACGATGCACCATTTATTACAAACACATTAATTTGAACTATTATAAGAAAAGTCTGAAATATGTAATTCCTTTGCGCTTAGAAACGTTTATTGGACTGAATAGACGACCTTTTTAGATTGAATTCTGTGGAATAGTCAGTTACAACGACACCCAATATAAGAAAAAGTTTATTGTACTATTGATAGGTATTTCATTCTTTGTTCCTAGTGAAATGGATACCAACGTTGTACATATTTTCATTAGGCTTTCATTCTACTTAACATTTCCGGTTTATTGTTATCCAATCTTCATGCACTATATTACCTTTGTTTACACAGGATAACGAAAGGTTCTTTAAGGAAAACACTGATGTACAAACAGTTTGTGAGGAACAAATATATGAATTAGAAAATGTACCTTTTCTCCATCAACTTCAGATCTGCAGAAAAATGGTTGTTTTAGGAATGGCATGGATGTGTGTCTCTGTGTAAGTATGTTTGTAAATAACAAAACTATAGGGAGATTGAGTAACACGAAAGTTGATATTTGATTTCAGCATTTTCCATGAATCTATAAAATAAAGAGTTTGAGGTAAATAATGTCACGTGGATCGTTGAGGAATGCTAGGAAACATGTCAAAATTTTAGAACTTGCTTCCTGTTTTTTAATTCTCTTGCACATTTTTCTACAGTATCTAAAGTTAATCTATTTTGCTGACCCGTGAGAACAAGTTAATGCGATACTTTCTTACATTTAGTGAGCCAGAATATTCTAAAAATGATGGGAATGCTTACTTTTCTTTGGTAGATGCTTACGAAGATTTTGGCATTGGTTTGCCTTATTTGCACAAGGTACGCCATTTTGGAAGACCGTTATTAAACGGCTGTCTATACCTTGTTTATTTGTTCATTCCTTTTCTCATTTATTCATTTAGTCATTGATTAATTGACTCATTCATTAATTTTCTCATTAATTGATTCATTGATTGTTTTATTAGCTCATTCATTTACTCATTAATTAATTTCCTCTTCATTGATTCATTCATTTGTTTATTATTCTTAAATTGAACCAACTGTTGTCTCCTCTCCGTCCTCCTATACCATCTTGCTGCCCACTTCGGTAGCGTGGTGGTACAGTGTCTGCCTCTCGTTCAAGAAGCCCCGAGTTCGAATCTTGGTCAGGGTGAGTTACCTGGATAAGGTTTTTCCGGGGTTTTCCCTTATCCTGAAAGACGAATGTCGGGTAACTCTAAGCTCTATGCACCCCGGACAAATTTGAGCATCATTTCACCCATTCCATTCATCGTACGATATGACTTAGCGTTGGAGGACGTAAATTACCAAAAAAAAAAAAAAAAAAAAAAAAAAAAAAAAAAATGCTTCATAAATCATATCAGCTACGTCCCCAGTTATAAAGTAGTTGTAACAATAACCCACTCCAAACTATACCTTCAAATATCCTCTTATTGTTTTGATTTTCTAAAGTATCTATGATAAAAATGAAATATGTTTATCGTAATACTTTTTTAAGTTTCTGTGAATTAGCTGCTTCGTTTGAAGTTTTTGCGTAACTTTGTAACTGCTAGAAGTCAAAAAACTTCTTCAGAACTATATTGAACGATTGTTATGTATAAAATTTGCGGTAGTGGCTATTTTCTTTCTAATATTGGTCATTTTAGAGATATTTTCTATAGCTTCTTAAAATTTATCAGAATTTCAAGCCGCATACTATGACATTTGCGTTGTTCGTTTGTTTCTCCTTACTAATGCAAAGAGCATACCAGTAGCAGTGCAACGTACATGCAGCATTTGTTTGATTCTAGCACTGGCGATGTGCAATTTTTATGCAGCTGCTGTTGAAATATGTAATTACAGAGAAAATCATAAAATACTAGCCTATGTATCTATACTCTCTGCCACACTAGTTTATAACATCTGTTGAGAGCATGCAGCTATTTTAAAAATATAAAGCACTAAAACACACTTATTACTGTAACTCTATTAAATAAATGTGCTCTAAAATCACATGCTTTTAGCTTGATTTGAAGGCCAGCCATTTCAGTGAACTTTCAAAGAATTAATTACGCCCTTTTTGCGCTCGTATCTTAAAGCTTTTAATTTAATGCATGCTTTTGTTACAAACTGCGCAAAGCAGTATTCTCTCTCACAGCTTGCTAATTCTACAAATACCTTTTCAGCAGCTTAATCCCGCCGCGTAACACGCCAGCATAATTCTCTAACACATTGCTTCATTTCATAAACACTGCAGCCCGCCTCTAGCGCTTTGTGCGGTAGTTCTATAAGTCTTCTTTATTTGGAGGTTTGTTTCCAAAAGGCGTTATGACAAACTTAAACTTATTATATTTTAATTGATTTTAGATGTCATCCAGAAATATTTTTCGGCAAATAACGAGAAGAATATTATCTATACCACAAAAACAAGTTTTCTCTTGACATTGCGCAATAGTTTTTTTTCGGGAGGGGGAGGTACGAGATACGTATTATAAGTAGAGGGAGATTTGTGTCAAGAAGTCACCAAATTTGAGGGTGCCGAGGAGCTCGTAACCCATAAGTCCATTTGAAAAGAAATGATCTTTGTGAGCGACTGCACGTATGATGTGTACGTGACGAATGCATTACTCTTTACAAACGTATAGATACAGCTGACACACGAAATGCCATACATTGAATAACCAAAGCATGTCAATATTATCCTGGCGTAGGGACGTGGCGACACCATCGCCCAACCTTACGGTTGCAGTTAGCCAACACAGTGCCACCCGGGCTCCCGAGAGGAAATAAATATTGGGAGTACAGTAGCTCACTCGTCCAAGGGCCCCATACGCAGGGTTAAGTGTGAAGACCTCAACGGGATTTTCGGTGGAGAAGGAGTTCTTCTCTAAAGCGAATTCGCGGAAGAGGTATCCCTCCTAATGGGGTTAATACATTAGGAACGTACAGATGAGGTTCGAAGTCAAGTAAGACAGCTCATCTAGGAGAGGACGGCCCGCCTCGGTAGCGTAGATAGTAACGTGTCTGCCTCACGTTCAAGAGGTCCCGGGTTCGCATCTAGGTCAGGGTGAGTTACCTGGATAAGATATTTTCCCGGGGTTTTCCGTTATCCTCAAGGACGAATGTCGGGTATCTCTAAGCTCTATGGACCCTCAAATGCATTTGAGCATCATTTTACCCATTTCATTCATCGTCCGATATGACTTAAAGTTGGTGGTCGTAAAATTAAATAAAAAAAATAGGATAGGACAACTCCGATATAAAACCGGGCCCTCCAGGATGGGGCTTAGCATTGGGCTGGTAACCCAATCTAGTAAGAAAGGAACTTACAATTCTCATAAAAAATGCCGAAGGGAAAGAGAGATGTGGGACGCCCAGCTCTACGCTGGAAGGAGCAGTAGGCTTTTGAAGAGAACGGAACGGGTCACAGGGTCCAATCAATGATGATGATGATGATGCTGCTGATGATGATGATACATTAATCATCAGAATGTTTATGCTCAGTGAGCGCGCGGTACGTGTTCAATATGTCCACTTTGTAGACGTACCACCTCTTGGCCACTCCCCGACACATGTCTTCTTTTATTCCTTGGTAAAAGGTTGTGATAGACGCTCACAGTGGCATTAGAGTGCGTGGTTTGTTTCGGTAGACGGTCTCCTTCAAATAAGAGATTAATATCCGGGTATTGTAGCGACCATATTGAACCGCCCTGAAGCCGTCGAGGATATCGATGGAACGTCACACGGAGCCCGAAACTTTGGTGCACGAAATCTAGAAGAACGTTTGCTGTATGTGGAGGAGCTCCATCTTGCACAAAGCATCGAGTCTCCATTGGTAACTCTGTTGCATAAAGTTGCGGAAGGAAATTGTTCTGCAACATGTTCAGATAGCGCGCACTATTAACTGTGCCATTGAAAATGATTGGCCTAATGATTCTATGGCTGGATATGGTAACCCATGCACTAACTTTTTCTCCGTAATTTTCAATCTCGTATACAACACCAGGAGGTTCTCGGAGCCAAAATCTGATATTCTGTCTATTCTGCCACCGTTCAAATGAACGTAAACCTCATCAGAATACCATGTGTTATGAATCACGGCATCATCATTTGCAAGAGTTGAAGTCTCAAACTGTAATCGCCGTACCTTGTCATGTTCCGTCATTTTGTGCAACACTGTCCTTTTGCACGGCAATAATTTCACGTCAGCATGAAGTATTATTTGCAGCGAGCGATGTGAGATGCTCATTTCGGCCAAAGTTCATATTGTGGATTTCCTGGGACTTCGTGTCCTAGCCAATCTCACAGCCTCGATAACCTCTCGTGTTGACACGAGGTCGCCTTTGCTCTAAAATATGGAAGTCAGTTTCAATTTTTGTAGTTAATCAATCTCTGTCCACAAGTTGGGCCACCTCGTACAAAAATGAACAGGAAATCGTCCTTGCGTGTCTGCTACGCTCTTCGTTTCCGCGTAAAACAACACAATTTTCACTTTTTGTTCTAGCGTCAACCGGCCTTTTGTCCGCCATTTTACTAATCTGAAGAGGTGGAATCACGCATGTACGCTACTGACAATCTGTTGAACCATGCACGAACTACGGCTAAATGGCACATCATTCCAGCGTCGCCAGCTCTTTATTAACACATTTATTACACAATTACAATGTATGACGTTTTGTGCACCACCGTGAAGTTCTGAGTTTGAAAAATAACGCTTAATGTACTTGAATAAAATACCATAAGTTTAAAAAAACTTTTAAGAAAAATGTTTTGTTGTGAATTGTTGTACAGGCTATATGTAGTAAACAATTGCAGGAGAAATGAATTCTAATGTGATTTTATTTGTTGATTTCCATTGTATATAGTTATAAAACTCCTTCTGAATTAAGATAACTTTTTATAAAACTTTAATCTCTATTCCACGAACCTCAAATCATGCATTTTCGATTAAGTCTCGCAGTGAATGTTTGGCAGGTATAGAATTGCTCCCCTACTGGCCATAGGAATGGCAAAACTCCAATCGGTATTGTTTTATACATGAACTTACTCAAAACAAACATTGCACTGAGTTCTGATTTATGGATAGAACTGTCACGCATTAAATCTCTTTGGTTTTAAACAAAGTAGCATAGATTTCCAGGAGCTCCTCTCTCTGGCGTGGCTGAGTTACAGTTTCTGAAGCGGCCTGCTTCTGGGCCTTGCTGGCGATTTCTGATTGGCAGGAGGTCCAGCCCATATCCAAGCGGTGCTCTGGAGGGTGGGCCGCGGGGATTTGCCTGTGGAAATCCCTGGAGAGAGGTAATTTTTTCTCTTGCTCTGTGGCTATCACGTGACGGATTAGTAAGTGGCGGGTTCCCTTTTGCCTTACTTGAAGCGCTATATTGTACTATAATATTTAATTTGTATTGTTTCGCTTTTCTCATCTATGCTTTCCTCCGGGTGAAGGGGTATTAGACCAAAAGAATATGTACTTTTTTCAGGTCCAGTGCAACAGGAACCTCCTTTCTATTTTAACTTCCTGTTTCAATATCTAATGTTCGTGATTCCGTGTGAACGATTCTCTTCGTTTCCAAGTGTTTGACACGAATGGAATAATTATTAAATTATGTTTCCCCTTTTCATATAGAAAGAGTAAATTTGTAGGTTCCTTTTTAAGAAAAGCCATAGTTTATTTATAGCACATATCCACCTTCTGGGATTGCATCCTTCCTATCAAAAGGAAGTTTACGTTTGACCTTAACTTGCAAGTTTTGTTTGAATTGTGCTGTAGAAATTGTAGTGCAACTTATTGCATTTTTAAAACTATTATCCTTCTTATCTAGTAAGCGTGTTGATGTGATACTAACCTCTGTTTCATATAACCTTGCCTCGCTGACATGTATCACTCCGCGTGCAACTACCTTCCCACTCATCCTAATTGGCTAATACTTTCGCGCACTTGGCTATAGGCGGTGCTTTCCCGTCACATTCAAATCTGCAGTAAACGTCATAATAATTGCCAGGAAGATAGATAAAAATCATACAAATAAGAATATGAAGGCATGCAAAAATAATTAAGTTTATAATAAAACTGAGGAAGTTGAAACTGAATGAATAAGCAATGAAACTGAAACAAGTTTATAATGAAAGGCCTTCGGCCTTTTCCATTGGAATTTTTTAAAACTAGCACACATATCTTGCAAAAACGCTTGTCTTTAAGTCTTAAAAGTCCTGTCACGCCATACTTGTCATATGTCCTTCATTCACCCAAGTCACGTCAAGGTAGTACATTTTGCGATTTCTATCCCGGTACAATCTGATTGTCCTTAAATAACGTCTTCGTCACACAGCAATATCGCCCCTGGAGTGGTAAGTTTTCCTGTTGTCTCAGTTTCATGTCACGATGTTCCTACGCATCTAACACACCTGTAAGTTCAGAGCACAGCTGTTCGACTTCTCTCACTGAAAAAGACGGATTCTTCTGTGTGAGTGCATTAAACGAATGCAACACAATTCTTTCTTTCGCCGCTTACGGTACTTCAGCGTAAAACTGGCGGTAGACTCTGCCGTTATATGTACATATAAGTACACGCGCAATAAAGGACAAATAAAACAATTTAGCTCTCTCACTCGGCACAACACACCTACGAATGGCGATATATGACTAATCCAGTTCAAAACAAGGTGAGTGATAAAATTCATATAAACAAATATGCATCACTACCGCTAAAGCACGTGCTATCGTGTCATGTGCTTGAGAGCGAAAGAACCTCCTCTTTACTTCGTTTAAGAATTAACATGCATTTAAGATAAATCAACTCTGTTGCATAATATATTTAATTAAAACCGTTACGAAAATATAAATTTGACAATTCCCTTCCAACATATAAAGACATTTCACCATGTTAAATAACGAACTAATTTTTACCGCACAACAGTCTATACTGCAATAGCAGCCAATGAGGGGTGATAAGGTCACGTGACCGTTAAAAGATAAGGGGCAAGCTTATGTGAAACAAGGATTAGACAGTTATATTTGTTAATATCTCTTAATTATATTTATATTGTATGTGCTGAGTGTAAGTTGAGGAACTTGAGCTGCTGTGCCATTAAACATTAACTTCCCTAATTATTAACCTGTTTGCTAGCTTTCCATTTAATGCTTTTATAGAGTGAAGGTGTCATTAAAAGTAATACCTAAGATTGTAGTTTTATGAATTCTACGTTTAATATTTAATTAAAAGTTATGTAAAGAAATTGTACTACATTAAGCAACAGTTCATTTAATTAAATCTTCTTTCCTGTATCCCCTCTTACTGCGAGGGAATCCTAGTTTTACTTAGCCTTATTTTGAGACTATTTTGTACTTTGACTCAGGAGTGTTTGCGTGGTTGTGACGGTGCAACACCAAAATTTCTAACAAATAACTTTGCCAGTCTTAGGTATGAAAAGTTAGAAATCTTAGAAGTACAAATAAAGTGTGCTTCGCCATGTAACATCAGAAACTTTGAGAGCGTTTTTAAACTTCTGGAGATATAACATATGAAACAGAAACAAAGAGACGCCTGAATGCTAAAGTATGTATCAATAGAGTGAGAATTTAAATATTAGTGTTTAAATATTTATTTCCTTTGTGAACAAAGACATTGAAGTAGCTTTACTACTACTCCAGTAATATACTTAATAGGTTGTTAGATAAATATGATACTAAAAACATATAGATAATGCTAATTTGTAGCATCACAACAAAGTGAATTTCTTACACATAGCACAGAAGTGCACTAAAATGGCTTTTCAAGAATGGTGAATTAAATGAGTACTTCTGACATAAAGGTAATTTGTCATAGCGCGTATTATCAAGTAACAAAGCTACAAAGTATTAAACTTATTGTTTTGTTACCTGAAGTAGTGGTCCTACTTTTTGAGCAGCTCATACATGTTGCCTCGTCGTTACCAGCAGAAACAGGTACTCACCTGAAAATATGAAATTACTCATCAGTTATGCACCAAACTTCAAGCATAAGTGAACAAATCAATATTCAGAAAGGATATGCTAGAGAATTTAATAAATCAAACAGTACTTTGCCTAAAGTATTTATGTATAAGAGTTCCAGCTGTTTTAAACGATGGTATATTAAGGCAGTGCTTTGGAGGTAAGTGTCTTGGTTTTGTAATTGTAGTGTAAAAATAGGAAATGAATCTGGCAGAAACTTGAATATTTACGTAGTTAGTCTAATGAAATATAAGTTGATTGTTCGTAGACATCTAACAACAGCTACAAAAATAAACTGATTTAAATATAGGTTAACGGATTCCCTTTTAATGTTATGGAAATGTTTAAGGAGTAATTACATTTTTGTGGAGGCTAACAAAACTAGTGGAGTCTTCAACAATACTTATTGGATCACTAAGATAACGTGTCCTATAAAACACTTTCGCACTGATATGGAGCCACCTTCTATTGGAGAACTTAATTGGGTTATTAAGGTATGATGAAGATATTCATTAGGCACCTCAGTCGATTAACGGGTTGCAGGAATTCCAAAGTCATTAGGAAGCTTGGATACACGCTCCTTAATTTTGATTAGGGAAGCGTTTTCTTCTACTCACCTATAGTATACAGAAAAAGTGTTGAAAGGCTCTCAAAAATCAATGCCGAAATTTAAATGGAAATTCCCTTCTTGAATCCTCCTGAATAACGAAGCACAGGTAACTTTCTCTACTGTTATTTATAGTAAGGAGAGGGGGACCGTATTGTATTCCACCCAAAGATTCGATGCCGAAACTTCACAGGTAATTTATAAGAGGATCTGTGTCCTCAAAACCTTGTCGCCTAGGCTTTACTGTATAACTTACAGTACATAATAAATCACTATGCCGCTTGTTCAATTCTTTCTCTTCTAAGTGGTACTTGCATGGATTAGTATCCTAGGAACATTGTTTGCGGAAAAGTACTGGATCGAGGATCGGTGAGGGAAATTGGGCTTGTAGTCACATACATATGTTAAGCTCTCTTTAATATATTTAAGACTGCAGAATTGTATATAACACATAAGGTACAAAGGTTCAAACAGCTGAAAAAATGGTTCTATTGATCGTCCCTGACGTGAAAATCGTAATAATTCTATAACCATACAAAGTAAATACCCAAGATCACACACGAGAACATTGGCTAACATGAAAACCATCAATAAATATATTCAGTAAAACAGACCCTTTTTTGGTGTTTGACACAGTCCACAATGGCATGCATACCAATGAGGTTTCAGTCCACCTTTACCAAAGGCTCAGAAGAAACACCCAGTGATTGTTTTATTAAACTTAGTTACCAAATTTTCTCTCAATAAAACGCGAGTAAAACTCAAAGGCCTGAACGAAATCGTCTGGAATTTTCTCACCCTGCTTGTAATTAACACGGATGAAACAGCAGGCCCTTCCGATGTCTGGAACCTTTCTGGTACCAATGTTACTTCAACGTAACTCGCACTGGAAGATATAATAGGATCAAATCCACATTCAAATGGTAATATTTTTTTCTCTATCTTCTCTGTAAGCATGGCTTTGCGTCGTAGACTCTCATGTCCTAGTCACTTTGTGACTGGCTCCTAGCTGTGACTCCTTTACTGGAAGAATTCTCGTCGTGACTGCCTGTCCGTACTTGGCGAACTCTCGTCCTGACTGTCTGCCCGTACTGGACGAACTCATCATACGGCAGACCAGCAGACCAGCAGAAGATATGAGTCGCCCTGGTTTACCTGGACGGGGTGTTTGCTGCCCAGCACCTAGCCGCTTAGTGCGGCTTTATCTGGGCAGTATAACAGAAAAGTCGTGTGTCATCAGGCAGTTGTTTTGGGCAGAGCTATATCTAGCCATATGTGGGCGCAACTGCTCATGAAGGTCTTTACGTCCAGTGCTGGCTGCGCCGTTCCGCCTGCCTGTGAGGCATCTGGGCACAGCCCGCTTGACAGGCTAGAGGGAAAGGAGACAAGATTAAGGTATTAATTATGCCAAGCCCATTTCTGGGCTTGGGGGTCCAGGCATCAAATGGAAAAGTGGCCCTGCTAAGGTTAGGTCGCCCAAAGCGTTTTTGGGCAGTCATTAACTTGGTCGCCAGCGAGGAACTCTGAGGTCGGTACGGCCGTGGGTGTCCACCAGGTGATTGGGATGAGAGTCCAGTATGTCTCCCGCACTACGTCTACAATATAAGGGACTCCGGAATTGGTGTGTAGGACATGGGACGGGAATCTATTGGTCAGTTTTTCTCTGTCTAATTCAAGTTGCATCATTTTAGTACATATTCTTTCACTATACTTTTACACTAATCTGTTTTAAACCATATATGTATTTTCTTTCATTAATTAGGATATGTATCGGCATCATTCCGCTAAAACCTGTATTGTCTTTGTCGATATTGTTCTATATTCAGTGACTATTCGGATTAAAATTTTACTTTGTGGTTTTTATACTGGCTTTCTATATGTGTTTTTACGTACCCTGTCTTCCCAGATTGAAGTCCACATAAAATGATGGAGTTAGCTAATATATGTCTTTTGTCAGGTTTGGGCCCACCTATCTATATACTGCTGCCGTCCTAAGAAGCACACCTTCCTGTGAGAAATGTCGCGAACAAAAACTACAAAAGAATGCCCACCGACAGGCTCCTCTTGTGCATACAACTTGTTTGAATGTACTATGGCGTAACACATTGGCGCAGATGTCACTGGCGTCTGTCACGCTTTTGCACGTGGGCGCGGAGTAATACAAAAAGTGTGTTTCTTAAGACGGATGAGGTATAGGTCAATTTAACGTCAAACTGACGATGTAAGTTTAGAGACTAATAAGGTGAGGCATGGAAATTTTCTCAGAAAGGGTCCCTACATTTTTAATTACACTTTATAGTGACTGAACTGTTGTAAACGTTCATTCTGTCAAAATTACTTCATAGTATAGCGTATATCCTGAATCGCTGGTAAGAGAGAAAAAAGAAACAAAGAAAGAAAGAAAGAAAGAAAGAAAGAAAGAAAGAAAGAACGAAAGAAAGAAAGAATGAAAGAAAGAAAGGGAGGAAGGGAAGAGAAGGAGGGAGAGAAGGGAAGATGGGAAGAAGGGAGGAAAATCTTCAGCCTTCTTGAATAGCTCGTAAGTCGTAAGAAATAAAACCTATTGCACAATGAAACAAATGCACAACTCGTCAAGGCGTTTAATTTATGTCGGCGATTATGTAGTTAAACCTATCGAGATATTCCTAAATATTAGTTTAAGCTTTTCTACATTTTTCTCACTGGGAGAAGCCTTATTCGTTTCCTTTTCTCTTGACAATGCAAGGAGCACAGCATTTCAAATTCATTACATAGAAACCAGCGTTTTTAACATTTGACCATTTTAAGCCTACTGTGTTTCCTATTTCCATTGTATTTTCAGAAAAATATGTAATGAAGGGTTTCTGCATATGTTCATCTTGATTAACTTCTCTAGGCAAAATGATATCAATTTCGTGAAACTGATGTTGTGAAAAGCCCATTTTTCGGGAAAGATCAGTGAGTGTAAAGTATATATATGCACTGCCGAGACACCCGCCGAAACGTCTACCCTGAAACAGACCAGCATTCACCTAGCTACCAGAAAACCCTAGAAAAACTCATGGGTCAGGTTTGGCAGCCACAGGAATCTAAACCGGATCTCCCGAATGCAGACCACAGACGAAAGCGCCTGAGACATCCCGCTGGGTGATTTTCATGAAAATCCGCTCAACCCAAACTACGCATTATATGGAAATTATTTAAAAATAACTATAACTATTCTCGTTAAAAAAGAATGGGCATCTTGTATTTGGGGGGGGGCGGAAATTGAATCTCGTTTTCCTGAAAACTTTTGTATACCTGGTAAATCGTTAGATAGAATTATCTTATTGCACAGAAAAAGTAGATCTCCATAAATCATAATTTCACTTAAATGAATTTTGTGGCGTTTCATTTATTTATTCTGTTTTAAATTTTCAAATACCTGTGTTTCTCAAATGGAAACACATTTTTTATCCTGTTGCCATGAAAAGAGCATGGCATTCAAAGTCCGTACACTACGACATACCGAATAACAATCGTTTTTATCACTTTACCTATTGTGTTCAACATTTAAATGTGTAAATGTGAAGTGAAAGTGTATCTGGATTAACAAAAGATAGCAGCAGAAATAAGCTTTCTTTACTAATATTATATAGAAAAGTAGTAGAGAAAGCTGTGAATGCAAAAAGTTAGATTTTTCTCAACAAAATCCTCTATCCTCTATCTCTACGTACTCTGCGAATATTTCACACCTTTAGAGTGCTAAAGCAAACAAAGGTAAGACCAAAAGTAGCAAAAAACAAAGAAAGACCAGTAGAGAAAAAGAGTAACGGAGGAGATGATGGAGTGTTATCCGATTCGCACACTGCTGCAGTTTAGAATAGAAATGGCAGAACAAGGGAAACCTCTTGGCGTTCTCGATGGCAGAGATCAGCAGGGAAAAGATAGGGTATGCGTTTTGCGGTTTAGAAAAAGCTTGCGACAACAATATACACTCTGTGCCATAGCCCCCTAACATCCATCACTTGCACCAAGCCATGACAAGAGAACAACGTGTCCAGTAGGCCGTGATTCTTCTTTCACAATGAACATTTATTTTTTATAACAAAAGCTGACTCGGGCACCTGTCGCTTGAATCCTAAGTGAAACCAGTTCTGTGTCGGACAGTTCTTTGTTATTTAAATACAAATATGCCTACGTAAAACCTTTTGTTTCACTCACATTATGTCAAATAACACCACGTAAGCAAACATAAAATGCATTCTAGAACACCTTTGAATTAGATTTCAAAACTATACTAGTACAATGGTCATTGCTAACTTTAAACATAATAAAAACTTATTCCGAAATTGGTGTACTTTTAAAACCAACACACCTTCGCGGAATTTTACTTCCACTATTATAAGATGAATTTTGTATTTCAATCCCAAAATTTGCTACTTAAAATCATACATATATTGATGCTCTCCAAATAAAAATTAAAGGCCCGATCTTTCACCCACATGGCATTTCCTGCTCACACTTTTACAAATTCTTCTTACAAACGCTTATTTACTTTAAGTTCATCGTTAGAGATTGATTATTGTATATTTTACATAAAAATGCCAAAACACTGAACGCTTGAAACGATATGCAAATATCTTGGGATGAAGTTGCTGTGAGACAGCTTTAAAATGTAAAGTAAAGCAATGTACCTATCAGTTAAATGATTCAAAAATTAATTTGTGTACTTCAAACATACATTATATCTGTCGAACGTTTCTTTTGATGTTTCTCAGCAGAAAAAATGTCCCCTGCCTGGGCTACGGGGCCACGCAGGTTAAGACCGAGGAAGGGAGGTACAGACCAAAAGTAGATAATACCAATATAGAAACTATGAAATGTATGTCGGACATTGTAAAGAGGACATTTCTATATATACAAAATATTTGCTGGGAAATCTGCAAAGTTCCAGAGGAATACAGGGAAGGAAAAAGTATATAATAGTTTTAAAAAGTAAATAGAAATGATTGTCAGAACTGTATAGCGATATATTAACTAAAAGCTTTAAAATATTTACTAAAATACTAGCTCGTAAATTAAAAACCTGTAATTATGAATATATATAATTAATGAACAAAATGGATTTCAGCGAGAAGTTACCTGTTCAGACTGCAAATTTGTAATGGAACAGATCATTTAGAAAGGAGGAAAATTCAATCTATCAAGTTATATATCATTTATCGATTACGATAAACCTTTTGATAGATTACTAGAAATAAAACTTGGAAATAATTTATAAAAGAAGTCCGGAACACCTGTCAAGGGTAATTCAAAGTTTATATTGTACCACATACACCCGCATACACACACACACACACACACACACACACACACACACACACACACACACACACACACACACACACACACACACATTACATATACAGGGAGTTTCAAAACGACACCGAAGGAACATACAGAAGTAGTTGCTCAGTTTGTATCTGACGCATATAGATAGTTTTACCTCCAACAGAGCCACATAAAATTGTGCAAAATGAGTGTGGATTAGGCAGTGACAGGAACAATGACGCGTGCCTCACACTATTGTAGTTCGCAGGTATTGGTCACACGTTGTGTCACATGCTGTAACAGTTTGTAAACATACCGGCATACTCCGCAGTAGCTTGATACTATTAAGAATTTCTTTGGCTTTTGAAACCGCAATAAAGAATCTATAGCTTAATTACTGCTTATGAGTGTTTAACGTATTCCAAAATTCCGTTGTAGTATTCCATGATGACAAATAAGCTGGTGGACGTATGCAACTTAATTATGCAACTTAACGTATGAAGTTAATGTTAGTGAGGTTGAGGATGGAAGCATTAAATGAAAAACAGAACAGAAAAGGTCAAATAATTGTAGATTAATTAACCAAAACTAAATGGTTTTCTAGAATGAGAAGAGTATCATATTTCACGTATTTTATAATACTAAATAAAGCATTTTTAACTGGAAAGGAAGCAGCTGATGCTTACAGTAATTGGCTGAAAGTATTGTATAATTAAGATCATAATAAAATGGTCTGAAATTAAACAAATAAATATTATCGTTGATGTAACTATTTTTAAAATTCATAGTTTTAGCGAACCTAAATTAATCGTACGTTCTTTGAACTCCCGTCAGTTCTCCCATTCATCAAAACCGTATCCGTCACTTCGGCGTTCGTATAGTGCTCCATATTGCTTGGATTTGCTATCTAAGTACGCGCAAAATCCGCCCCCTTAGGACGGAATGTATAGTTTTACACTGAAGAGCAACCTTGCAACTGACCGAGTTATTAGTCGACTTTTGCACAAATAACAGCTCTTTGCCCCATTACCTGAAAGGTAGGCTTAGGTCACTGATAAAGAGCAAGGTGTAATATTTTTTTTTTCGTGGCCGGTGCGTCCCAGTTACAACTTTTGAGGTTCGTGCACCAATAGTTCCTGAGCTACCTAATCTCAAAATCATGTAATATATAATGCTGCATAAAATTATACCTAACAGAACTTTGAAGCTTCGACAGGGAAGTTCGGACTAGTTAAGTCATAAACTACTCAACAGCTATAATCGTTCAGTGTCGTTTTGAAACAACCTGTATACATGGCATTATATACATATATACATATATACATATATATACATATATACATATTAAAATAAATCAAGTTGCTAAACAAGGCTGCGAAATGTCCCTAGCGTTGTTTAGTATATATATATTGCCGATATCACACGGGACGTATAATTGCCTATGAGAGAAATAGGTAAACTTCAAGTTGATTCCACAAACTTCCAACGACTGTCCTTTCAATTTATTTATGGTCATCGCAAAGGCCAAAAGAACGGAAAGTTATAGACGCTTAAATTCATAAAGTAAATCTACGATCTAAGACAGCTCTTCATCTCCTTGGTATTGTGAAAGTGTTTCCGCGAACTTAAAATAGTCACAAATAAATTCAATTAATTTTGTGTCCTTTCAATTGACATTCACGAATTCACAAACAAAAAATATAAAGAAATTATGTTCATCGACATTTGACAGTTGCATATGGTCAAATATTTATATTGTTATTCTGCGTTCAGAAAGAAATTTTCGAAAGGTATATTAGTCATGCTACATAAATGAATTTCAGTCCTGCTAACAAACTATAAACGATATTGAATAAAATTTGGTATGTACAATAGCTTTGAAAACTTTTGCAAGGAGTGGAATATCTTTCAACGTTGTAATGCCTTTGTTTTTCGAAGGAAAGGGTGTATGTGTTCCGTAAGCGTTTGTATTTATATACTTTTATATATACATTAAATTTTAGTTAATAACCCGGTCCATTATCACTTCTGGGTTCTCCTCCCTAACCTTTTAAACCTTCCTTGGACTTATAGAAATGTTATGAATTAAGATTAGGCAAAACGGTTCAGCTGTTCTAGAATTGTTACGAACCTAACAAATGTCAATCCATTTATATATAATCTGAACTAGAGTTTTAGTTCCTATATTATGAGGATAGATAAAGTTATTTTTGTTGAAAAATATTCTTTCTTATTCCTTTATAAGTTAGGTGCACTCATAATAACATGTACGTCTGGTAAAATCACTGTCGAAAATTTGGATGGAGGTCAATTATTTCCTCCACTTCCACTCGTATAGAGTGTAATCGTAAAATTGGGATATTTATCCCTATTAATGTGCAATACGTATTTAAGGAGCAATATTACGAGCCATAAATAAGGTTATCGTACTCTTAGACCTGGTATATGGTTATAGGGAAGTATACAGAAGGAAAATGTGGAACAGATATCTCCACTAAGCCATATCTGAAATCCCTGCACTGGGAG
The DNA here is from genome assembly GCA_030765055.1 of Mantis religiosa. Lineage (NCBI taxonomy): Eukaryota > Metazoa > Arthropoda > Insecta > Mantodea > Mantidae > Mantis > Mantis religiosa. Next base: position 138,022,969 of record CM060957.1, read on the forward strand.
CCATGCTGTAGGGCCCTCTACAGTAAAAGATAATAATAAAATGTTGCTAGGCAACAAGAGCTCTCCGTCTATTGTTTTTTTCTTTCTTTCTTCGCTCTGAGCTCTTGCCTTGAGATGCTCTTTATGAATGCTTCAACAGTTTATGCAAATTTCTCATAGAAGTTGCTGGTCTTTGCGGACCACCGTTTATAGCCCACCCTGGCTCGGTTAAGAAAACCACTCGTATTCTAATCTAGCACCAGATGGCTCTAAGAAACGGATTATGATTGCCCATTGGGAGCACTAAACATAGACTGCGCATCAGCTGCATATAGCTAAAGTGAAATAAGAGGAGTTTGAGAGATATAGATTTGATATCTAACCCCTGGAAGGTGGGCAACTTCTCCCTCTCAGCTGTACAACAGAAACACCACATTACACAAGCTTTAACACCAATCATAGCAACTTTAACAGAACACTATGGAGAGGGAACAAATATAATAAATGGTTTGTGAAAGAAGTGTGCAATATTTTATAGCGAGAACAAGGAAATACAGCGATTATGTGTAAAAAGCACAGAAAATACGAACTTATATTTGAAAGTGAAATCAAAATTAGCTACGGGGGAGCTGACATGATCTAAAAGTAACGCATGAGTTCCACTGAGAGCGATTAAAGGATATTTGAATTTTTATAAACTTCCATAAAATTTAATAAAATAAAATAATAACATCATAACAATAAAATATAAACAAAAATAATAACAATAATAACAATAATGAAATAATAAGAACAATAAAATAATAATAACAATAATAAGAATAAGATAATAATAAAATAATAAAAATAACACCAACAGCAACAGTCACAATCATCATCATCATCATCATCATCATCATCATCATCATCATCATCATCATCATCATGACAACTACGACGACAGCGACAGCGACAACGACTACGACTACGACAACGAAATATACAACGGCAAAGACAAAGACAATACTAATGATAATAATTTAATAATGAATATATCAGTATTCAAGAATAAATATGCATAATCTTAAAGTTAAAGCCCTCATCACCTACAATTGTCATACGACTCGACTGCCAGAAATGTTACTCGGTTTTATTATTACGTGTATAAAATATGATTTATTTTACTTCTAACACATATTGGTTCTAAGGTTTGTAATGTATTCCCGTTTGTAATTTCTCAAAAGACAAAGGGATAATTTCCATGTAAACGTTTATTTGGTATGGGAGAATTTTCTTTGAAACTGTTCATGCTCTTATACTTGTTAAAACTAATTATTTTGCTTCTAATTATGTGCATAAGGAACCTTTATATAATAAATAAGGGAGTGTATCTTAAATGTTTGTGGAGAAGACAATTTCTTTTCTTCCGGAGTAATTTTTTATAATTTTAAATATCTCCTAAGCAAGCAATAAGCATAAATTTACTATAAAATGTATGTGTCCTTAAATCAATACAATTTTGTCTATTTTAATTAAAGCTGGTTCTAACTCTCATGGAAAGGGTATGAAATATTAAGGACTACACAGCGACTATTATAAGTCGCGCAATGGTTACAGACCTCTGACCACAGCGACAGAACAGCTAGCGAAGCCGTGTTTAACCCCCTTGATGTGCTGTCTCCTTCTAATTCCTATACTTGCTGAACCTATGGCATTTTACTGCTAATATGTTTGTAATACCTAATTTTAAGGCATAAAATTTTTAATGCAATAAAACACATCAAGAGAAGATGAAGGCTCCATATAATTTGAGACATACATATAAGGGTTAGAGAAAATGTTTAGAGAACTTACATGGAATGAGCTGAACTCAGAAATTTTGGGGGTAGATTTAATTACATCCTCTACAGACAAATAAAACTTCAGAACAGATATTGATTAAAGAAAACATGCATGAAATTGCAGAGCAAAATTAATAGGAGAAATTGCAACCCAACGAATTGGTTTCGCTTTTTATAGGCAGGATTCCATTATGTTTTCGAGCACAGCATCCAGATTATCTCGAAGTCTGATCGATTCGATATTTCATAGCAAAACTGAGGCACGGTTCAGCGAGCTGGTGTCAAGTAAACCAAAACACACACACGGCAATGCAGACAAGATTGAACGACGTGTATTGCACAGCAGCGTGAGTTGGGGTTCTGACGTATAAAAATTACAGCCAGGAGCACATTCACATGTGACTCAACGTAATTTAACGCTTGAAAGCCGTTGCCGTCACATGTCAAGAAGTATACAAAACGTTACTGTAAGCTTAACAGCTTTATAATGGTGGAACAAGCTAATAACTCTTGTACCTTGAATTGAATTAGTTTACTAAAGTTGGTCTATTACGTGCTTTTAAAGCAGTTTAAAAATTTACCAATGCTACATACAAACAGTTCATCATACTAACTGAATGCGGAAAATATGGGGCTGTTCAATAAAGAACGATCATAATCTTTTTACTTAGCAACTTCCACTTCTGACCGCTTCAATTTACTGTTTCCGACTCTGACCTCTCAGAGCAAAGCAACCTATTGCCAATATCTTAGGTCCATACAGTGGCATTTATTCAGGTTTTTATATTATTGTCACCCAATTATAGGAAGACACGACCAACTGGAGCTGGATAGGGGACAGGAGTCATTCAGGGCACGCCCACCCATTTATCTTGTAGCGCTAACATAGGGGATGGTTAGGAAAGTGTCACTAGGCACTCTACCGTCTCTTTCCCCTTCCCCTGACGTCTGGAACATTCAGGATGATGTTCCGAAACGAGAAGCTTCCAGAAACAGCGACATTTCTATATAAGTGCTGCAGTAGGCGAGTCAGTTCAGTTCTTGGCGAGCGGCCGTGAAGAGCGCAGTACTAGAGAACGGACTGGAAGCCTGAGTACGTGTTTCAGAGGAGTTGTACGTAATTGTGAGTGTGGAGTGGACCAGTGACAGACGAACTGGTGGATTGTAATTGTGTGCGCTACGTAATTCTAAGTAATCGGCAAGTGTTCCAACCGTAATTCGGTGGAAATAAATAACATTTCAGTTTGTGCAACTGGAATTTTAATTCTTCGAACCCACAAAGTCACATTATATTACATATATATTCTCATTCACAATTCTAAACTCTCATTAAGCATAGGCAATAATTCTGGAAGGAGAAACATTTTCAATTTTTCGAGTAGGGAATCAAATTTAAGACCTTTAGCAAATCAGGCAGCTGCTCCACTGAATGAGTTCTCCATATTTTAAGATATCTTTTAAATTCTGCTGCGTATTCTATGCACCTTCTATTGCTAAGTGCTTCCTTAAGCGATTTGTTTCTGCAGTTGAAGATGCTTTGAGACATTTATGTGTTGTTACCAAGTAAGTATTTTTTCCGGTGCTGACTTCCCTTCTGAGCATAGTGATGGCGTATTTTATGTGCATTTTCCTCTTTTCTTCTTTATGTAAAACTGCCTAACATTTTAAATGCTTGACTGTAGTGAAGAAATTACCTCTACTTTTATAGTTTAAGCTTTTAAAGAGGAGCTGTAAAGCGGTAGGTCTTAAAAAGAAGTGCTAAACTTGTATTGTGTCCGAGGTTCATAAAGTCGGTACTTAATGCTAGTTATGGCCCAAGATATTCAGCAAGTAAAGCAATAAAGAAACTTTTAACGTTCACTGCCCGGCCGCACGTTGCTTTAAGTTGCAAAAACCATCACTTGCGTTACGTTTATATGATATTCCTTCCTCCTTTAGGAACGAGTCTTACAAAATCTTATTCGAATTCTTGTGAAGTTTTGAAGAAACCGTTTCGTTGTGCTTTGATTTCTGGTTAAATTTATATTCTGTATTTAACTTAAATGATCATATCGGTGAGTATTAAACATAGCAAAGTAGTGCCTATGGGCAAATTTAACTTGTATAGGCTGGTTTCTGTTTTCATTTCCTATATTATATATAATACACAGATTTCTCATTCATACTTCCAGCTCCTGGATTGGAGGGCGAATAACCTTGGCTGGAAAAGGTGCCCAAACGCAAAGCTGTGAGTGCACTTCTTGCTCTTTGTTTGGCAGGCAAGGAGCTGGGAAAGGTAGAAAGGGAAGGAGAAAGAAAAGGGAGGGAGGAATGAAAGAAGGAATAATGGAAGCAAAATGGTAAGTTTTAGGTGCTGACATAAATATTAGGTTTATTACTTTCTTAAACCATTCTTCTAATGTAAACCGTCTTTGCGAAAGCTAATTCGTAAAGCATGTCAAAACTGTTCAGGAACGTCTTTATTGTAAACTTCGGAAAGAAAGAAGAGGGAAAAAGTAGAATAGTTGTAGAGAAAAATGTTTAAAACATGGGTAACTATGTATGTGACTACTTTGTAATTTCAATAAAAATCTTACATACTACATTGAAGTAAGTTTCTACATTCATATCGCTTCCGAAATCTAGTATTGCCTTTTTATTTTTCAATCTACTGATCGAAATAAGCCTTGGAAAAAGGCTTTCATCAGGCACTTCTTTGTAAGAAGGTTCCAGAGACGAGGCACTCAAACTCCTCTACTTCCGCCCCGCCATAATAAATCTTACAAGTTGGTAAATACTATGCAGCCTGTAAGTATCTTTTGAAGCTGAAGTAGCTATCAGAATGGAGGTATAATGTTTATTAACTACAGTAGATTAACCTTTAACCCTTTGAAGCTTCTCTTTGTTCCCATAGCTACTTCATAACACAAAGACATTTTGCTAAATACAGAAACCTCTGATGTTAATTCACAAAGAAAGTGGGCAAACAAACCCTTGAACATTTAAGATTCTCCAGTCTGTGTAGTTATACAGCCACCGTAAATTATAGGTTCCAACATATAAGTCATATACTTCATTTGAACTTATTTTCTTTTTTTGTTGTAATTTACGTCCTCCAACGTTAATTCATCTTGGGTGGCGAATGGAATGGATTAAATGATGCTCAAATAATCCTAGGATCCATAAAGCTTAGAGTTACCCGTCATTCGTCTTTCAGGATAAGGGAAAACCACAGAAAAACTTTATCCAGGCAACTCACCCTGAACGATATCGAATTTGGGACCTCTTGAACGTGATGAAGACACGGTACCATCCACGCTATCGAGGCCGGCGATGGAACTGATATGTAGTCATTTTAGGAGAAAACATAGTATAGATTGTCAGATATAAAAACTGATTTAATAATTTCTAATGCAGTACTGGACACAAAAATAAAGATTATAATATAATTATCGAATGTTTTAGCGCATCCTTTGATGAACTAAATTATTATAAAATACAGAGGAGTTTTAACAAACCCTTCCTCTATAAAGTATAATAATTAAAGGATTTTGCCATTGTGCACATAGCATACCATTATATAAACGAATTCTATTAGCACTTGGAATTACTTTATTAGTTACTAAATGGCTATTTATGAACTGAAAGTGGAAGGTTAGTGCTTTAACTGTCATAACAATCTTTACAGCTTAAACAGAAGTAAGTTGTTGCAAATTGTAGTCAAACATACAATTCCACAGCAAATTTAAGCTTGAGTGCTCTCGGAATAAACAACCAATTACCCCAGTTGCAAGAAATCGCAAATGATGGAGGCTAGGCTGTGTATTCTCCAACTTCCATTTGTAATGCAATATGAACAAAAGTATGCGAGAACTCGAAAACACACCTGGGTTTCAAAAAGTACCTAACCCATGACGTAGCAGCCCAAAGTGGGCCTGAGTCGGTCAACCAGGCAGCCGAACTCTCGTTCACATACACAAGGCAGAGATGGTCGATCATCCAACTGATAAGGGAAGAAGATGTGGTCATCATCTGGGCACTTCCAGCTGGAAAGTTGGCTTTCTAGACCAGGGTTCGTTACCTAGCGTGACTTCTGAATTTCCTCATGATACTGACTGACCACCGGTTCCATATACACCCCGGACATAAAATCCGCAACCGCAGGGGTGAGATCGAACCTGGGTGAATGCCGAGGTGGGGAACCAAGGCATAACGCTCTAGCATGAGTTGCTAGAGATGAGAAAAATTTATAAATACGTTCCTCTTTAGTGAAGACTTAACCTTGACTAACCGTTCTTGGCTGATTTGTTACAATAACTGGTGGGGGATTGCCCTTAACCTTACACAGTTTGTAATTACACTTAGGAACATTTCCATTGGCCCCTCTGATCTTCTTGTCTGCTACGACGTGGTTTCTCTATTTAAAAGGATAGCACTTCAGGAAGCCATCCAACTTCTGAAGAAGCATTTTCCGGCTGATATCACTCTTCAGAGCTCTTCCTTTATTGTTTCATTATACCTTGCCTTTAACTCTAATGACCATATCGACGGCTGTACTCCTTCGGAACATATCGAAGTTGTTAACTCGGATACGTTGCATGTTAATCATTAGATCACGCACACATTCGTATTCTCATGCAACGTCCACCTTCTTCTTGTTTTGTAGTACTTACTATGAATAAGTAGGCGGAGAAGCAATGGGCTCCCCATTGTCACCAGGTATAGCTAATTTCTATATGGAACACCTAGAACATGAAATACTTGCTACAGCTCCACTTAAACCATCTCATTTCTATAGAACGTGGACAACACATTCTAATATAGCCGCATGGCTAAGACACCTTACCTAACTTTCTTGTGTATTTGAACAGCCTTCGACATCAAATACAGTTTATCATGGAAGTAGAGAAGGATGGAACTCTTCTATTCTTGGACATTCTTATTTCAAAAAACAGCAACGGTACACAGGGACATGCTGTATACCGAAAGCCTATACACACCAATCTCTATCTGAACGTTTATGGTTTTCATAAGTCTCAACGACTGGAAATTCTCAATACACTGACCCACAGAGTTTCGTCTATCTCTTATCCCAGCCTCCTACACAGGAATTGCAGCACCTGAGACTCAATTTCTGTCGAAACGACTAGTCCGAATATGACGCTGAAGCCCCGATCACCAGAGCTAAGAAAGGGAAACCTGTAATACAGCAAGCGTCGGATAGGTCTACCGTTACAGCCTGCATCCCGTTTACCTGCAACCTATCCGGTAGAATCAGCAGAATTCTTGCCGAATGCAACATCAGCACAATCCGCAACACATCTCCGAAGATTAAACATCGGTTGAGACCGGTGAAAGGAAAACGGGACTTCCAATTTCTGGAAGTGTATTGCATTCTCTGTGAATATGGGACACCGTAAATAGGACAAACCGGAAGAACCATCGCTATCACCATAAACGAATATGAACGGAGCGTTCGTTTAATGCAACCCGAGAGGTCTGGACCGACAGAGCTTTGGTTTTAAAACAACCATAGAGCCAAATTTCGGGAGACGGCCATTTTGGAAAAATGCAAGTTACTGGGAACGGAGTGTTAAGGAGGCTTTGGCCATTTCCTCTGAGAGGAGCACGCTTTATCGTGATGCTGTATTTCTATCCAACTCTTTCCGGAAACCGGCCTTAAAAATGTAAATCCGTCGGCTTAGGAAGCACAGACTACACATCTTTATCATCAAGATGATTAATTTTCTAACCCCACGCCATCTCCTGACTTGGCATTTAATTGATGGAAAACAGTATTTTGTTCAGTGATGTGATTACTGGTAGTGGTTTGCCTTTCTTGATATTTTTGTTATATCCAGTTATAGATTTTGTGGTTATAACATTTCTTAAAATATCCTGATGATGGAAGTCTAATAATTTTTTCACCTGGCTGGTTTCCTGATAAGTTCTTGAACATACTCGTCGCCAGGAAAGTTTCATATATTATTTTAACAATGAACCTATCAACAATGAGTGGCACAAGGGTGTTCCATTAATGTATCTGTGTCACTTATTCTCCCCTTCCACGTGTTTGCGGCATACAACTGGAAGAATGCACTCTAAGAGGTTCCTTAGTGCCGTCCTATTTCCATCCTAAGGGAAACCATCTCTTGGATGTCTCAAGAAAGCAAGGTTAGAATATTCAGCTAATGACCCCTAACAGGTTCTTGGTCTAAATCTTGAATTACGGATACTGAAAATATGTGATTTTAAGGTAAGTAGAAAGGCAGTTTAGGCAACCGGGAATTCCTAGCAAATCAACAGGCACTTGTATCATTTTTGTATGCACCTCTGGAGTAAGGATGGGATTAAGAACCGCTTATTCGTCCAGAAATAGACGAATAATTTAAAATATGTTCAGAGCTTCATAACATTTAGAGGCCTGACCACTCGGTTGGGAGACGTTAGGGTGTAACCCGCCCAAACCGCCGGAGAGAGGCTCAGAGCTCTCCTCCAGTAGAAACAGAGGAATGCTCTACTAGACATGGAGGCTGGGGAATGACCATTTTCTTGCAAAGCCTAGAAGTGGTTTGAAATCTCTAATCTCTGTGCTACTTGCCCTTGGCTTAGCGGTATACAACCACAAAGTTGTCCTGTAAAATGGAAGATGGAGACGAAAGGCGGAGAGGAAGTGGTAGAAAGCAGAAATCCCACACAAATATTCTCGCCATTTTGATAGGTATAGACACAGTCTGCGTTTTATCTACAAAATCTTATAGACACATGATGATAAGCAGACCTGTTGTAAACTACTGTACTCTCTCTCTCTCTCTCTCTCTCTCTCTCTCTCTCTCTCTCTCTCTCTCTCTCTCTCTCTCTCTCTCTCTCTCTCTCTCTCTCTCTCTCTCTCTCGCTCTGTCTGTCTCGGTCCCTCTGATAGCTACAAATTTTAAACATGTTATCTAATGAAATATTAACAATCATATCCTAATATATTTACAAAATTTCTAATGATTTAACTGACAGAATGTTAGCTCATAGGGGCTGTTGCTCTGTTAATATTTATGGCTACAGAATTTGCACAATCCCACACCACTCAAGCCATTCGTCCGTTGCCCATAAATAAACATGCGTTGACGCAACGTACACAATCAAAACTTATTGTGATTGCATTACACACTCGCACACACATTTCTAAACCTATTGGCTTTAAACGTCATTGCTGAACACAGTCAAATTTATAATCTTTTCATATGTTAACATTATACTTCCGTTCGCTTTAAACAATTGCTGGTATGACAACTGAAAAATGAGATACTAAATTATTAAATCTATAACAGCATAAATCTGTTACGTACTTTATGTACCATAACGAGGGATTCAGTTGCCGAAACATTTGCATGGAACTAAGTTAACAGTGATGTTTTATTTCCTCTACAACACCTTCAATATGTATTATATCTTAAAGAGGGATGTCATACAGAGATTTTATCGAAAATATATCTTGATGTCTGTTATTAAATAAATAGAAAATATATTTAAGAAAAATCTACGTAAAAATATTATAAAAGAAAAGAATCTAAATATCTCTAGGGGCGTAACTGATAGGATAAGGAAGTAAGATGGCAGATCGAGATGGTAGAGTAAAGTAGAGTCAAAACTTAATCCCGTTGTATGTCTATTTACTATACTATAAATATTAACATTGAAATACAAGATGCTCCTGCTATTTTCATCTTGAAGAGACTTAGGGATGGAATGGTAACAGATATTATATACTTATAAAAATAATTCACCTGAGGGGCTTAACTTGGGGGTTGTGTTGAGGATTTGACGTTCGTTAATCTGACTGCCTCCACGACACACGAAAATAAGGACTTCAGAATATGCAAGAAAGTCAATAATGAGGAAATAACCATCAAATAATAAAGTTCTAAAGTTTGATAAAGTTTTATCTCATTAAAAAGACATATCTTTAGGATATATTCTAATTGAGGATTCTGAAAATTTTCTGAAGTGCTCATCATTTGGAAGTAATGTTGTATAACTGGTAAACGTTAAGAGACAGACAATTCACTGTGGTTCAAATAAATTTTTGTAGTTCATGCTACTTTCGATATATTGCTATGATTGCTTTGAACTTTTCAATACTATGTCATCCTTCGTATGTTGTCGCTTTGCAATTCCTTACTGTTGTCATAGATACTTGCATCTATATAAATATTTTCTCTGGTTTCCTCTATTAAAACGAAATAAATTCAGTGTACGAGAGGGTGTCGTCATTTTTTAATCATCACCCAGTAGATTTTATGCTAGAGTGATGAAAATTTTACAGTGTCATCGATCTCTCTGGACATAATGTTGATAGTTTCTATGATTTGAGTGCTTTTGTGTTTTTACAGTGAGTGCCAAAAGTGGCTGAGGTGTCAGATGGAGAAATTTGAGGCTCATAGTGTGATCAAGTTCCTGCATTTGAAGGGCAAAACTGCCCTGGAAATCCACGGTGAGATGACGGCTGTTTATGGAAATAATTGCACATCGTATGACACTATTGTCAGGTGCAAAAGGAATTTTCAAACTGGTCATATGTCCCTGACAGATGAGTCAAGACCTGGTAGACCGCCAATGACAGACGATGCTGTCACAATGAAGAAAGTGGGGTGTTTAATACTGGAAGACAAACGAGCAACCATCCAGGTGATCATGAATAAGGTACATCATAGTTATGGTAGTGTGTGGAAAATTATACATGACAAACTGCACATGTCTAAGGTATCTGCACGGTGGATTCCACATTTCCCTTTCCAAAACCAAACACGGAGTGACCTTTCAAGGCAGATGTTGATGCTGTTGGAACAGAATGAAGATACTTTTTTGATCGTCTGGTAACCATGGATGAATCCTGGATCGATCAGTATGATCCAGAGACCAAAACCATGAGCAAGGAATGGAAACATGCCGATTTCTCCTCTACAAAGTAGGCAAATGGATGAAAGTGAGCTGGGAAGGTCATGCTTTCAGTTTTCTGGGACATTCGTGGAGTCATCCCTACACTTTATCTTGCCAAGGTCAAACAATCACTGGCAGATACTAGTGCAATGTTCTGGATAAGTTACGAGCAGCTCTGATTAAGAAACGACGCGGTGTTCTCTCCATAGGTGTTCGTCTTCTTGCTGACAATGCACCAGCTCATTCATATTAAGTTTCAGTTGACTAAACAAGGGAATATGTCTTTGAAACCTTACAGCGTCCGCCTTATTCGCCGGATCTCGCACCACATCACTTTCTTGTTCCCGAAATGAAGAATCCGTTGAGTGGTCGCCAATTTGACAACACAAATGACGTCATTATGGAGTGGAAGGGTGGTTAAAAGCAAATTATGCAGACTTCAACAATAAAGGTATTCGGAAGGTTAAGAAACAGTGCCAAAATGTGTAGATCTGGATGGTGCCTACGTAGAGAAGAGCTAACAAGCAAATATCAACACCAACTCTCCATCACAGTTTTAAAGAGTGATAATTAAAACTTTATGTCACCCCCTGGTAGTGTGCAAGAAATATAACTTAAGTGAAGTTTTATTTTCTACAAATGCTTGTTTCAGGAATACAAAGTAGCCATGTAAACAAGACTTTATAAGAATAATATTTTGGAGAAATTATGGAAAAATGGATATATGAGAGTACCATATAACTCTTTCTTATTTGGGGAACCTCAAAACGCAACATTTAACGTTCTAACTTAAACGAAATAAAGTAATACACTCACTTATGTGCCTGAAGGCTAATGCAAGAATACAAAAGACATTTTCATTTCGTTGTAACTTCCGAACAAGACACACTTGCGAATAATGACTTAGCAAAAGTTCCTTAATTTAGTTACTGGGAAGTTCGTGAACAATCAGGGCAAAACAACGTTTATAAATACCGTTTAACGTGAAAGTTCGTTGATGTTAATGAACAGTATCAGTAAACAAAAGCTAGCAAGGAGCATTGCAAGGAACATAACAATTAAAATTGGATATGCAAAGTGAGTTTCCTGGAGCGTGTAACCAGTTGAAAGCGCCGAGCTGCCCCTAGAGTGTCTAACTTATTTACCTGAAGTGCTTGAGTTGCTTTGGTAAGTTCAAACAAAAACTTGTAGTTATACTCTGTCCATAACTGTATACGAAACTTCTGTATCTGAGACGTTGTCGACTATATGCATTTCTACATTCCAATAAAACATTTTAATGTTTATTGTTCTTTGATAATTCATTAATTGTGTTATAAAGTAAAGAATGCTAGATTTTAGAGCAATATCACACTTCAAGTGCATTATTTATGCCGATTTAATTTTTATTCATATTTAATGTCCATTTTTACACTAAGTCTGGCAATAATTTAATAATTTTTATGAATATAAGTATTTACACATTGTTATAGTGCTTAATATATTATTTTGTTTCAGAATATTATGGTGAATAAGTGAATTCTCATACCCACATATATCTCAGTTTTAAAATGTAATTATTAGGCCTCGTACGTCGCTTTAGGTTAGCCTAGTTTCTATTATACTGCTGCTTACATTGTTTACAAGCCAGCGAACTGGAGAGAGGGAGTAATCACATGTACTACTGGGTTTGAGCTGTGTACCTCATAGGTGCAGGTGGGCACAGTAGTAAGTATACAGTTTTTTTAAGCAAGTATAAAGTTTTATTACACAGTCTGTGCTGAGGCAGATAAAATACTAATATTTTATTTGTGATTATGTGCGTGGACTATTGCAGTGGATGGCATTGGCTGTTCTGAACCTATCAAAAGCAAAACTTCTATTACAACGCAAATAATACTTGTATCTTGCAAAACTCCGTTCCACATCGCATGATGTGAGTGGTGCAAAACGAAACTGATGAACATCACAAACATCTAGCTAAGAAACAGATGCATGTTCATTATTTAGAATGGCGTCCCGATATAACACATAATTGAATATCCTGGGTTTTTATCTAAAACACTATTCAGCTTCTGCTTCGCTATTTGAGCAGCAGGACATTTTTCGTCACAAGTAATAATAATGTTTTCAGTTTTTATACCATCTCTCCATATAAGAGACATTGCGGCGTCAAACAGCCTATCAATAGAGGAATGGTTAACTGCGCTTAACACCTGCGATGTTAATAAGATTTTTTTTTTTTATCTGGACGTTCAGGAGATAATATTCCTATGACCACATTGGGCATAGATCTTCCAGCAGCATCTTTGAGCTCATCTATTGAAATCCAAATATTACGATTTCCAACAGAATCTCTAATGTTGTTCGGAGTATCATCACAACAAGGAGGCAAATAATATTTTCATAAAGTAAACTCAGAAGGAACTTTCAAGGTTCTATATTTCCTCCAGAAATTTTTAAAACGCAGGATTTGCAGCTTATTAACTGGACTTTAATTTCTAAATATTTTGTTTCCACCAACTGTCAGGATCATATCAGTGTCGCCAGTGTATTGGTATTTTGACCGTATAAATGTAACATGCCAGTTAGGACATTGACATGTGGCTGTCACTTTTAAGTGGACTTAATAACTATGAATGTGATTTGGGTTTGAACTGAGACTTTAGGGTTAATAGTCCATTGCCTAACTAAATGAGCCACGCAGACCAATTTTTCAAGTATTGCAAATTCATTAATGTGCAAATTTCAAGACATCCGAGTTTATCACTGCATGGAGCACCTAATAAACAATAAAACTTAAGATACTCCTTAGATACCAAGAGTTCCAAGTAATTAATTATTTTCAAAGCTTTGAAAAATTATATATTTTGTCAGAGACAAGTTAAGAAACGGCATTGGAGTAGGTCAACTTTTGAGCTGATATTGGCAGTCGTGTTGACAGCATATCTTGGCTTTAATTTTCGAGGGATGTGCTGACGCATCACCCCTATTGGATTTCTTAAGATATCACTGAAGCTAGTTCGTGTAAAAAGAAAGAAAAAAGACAGGCTCCATAGATTATTAAGATCTTTTGATGGGTTTCTTGACAGCAGAAGAAAGGAGTGATAGTCCCTTATAGGTCCTAAATATTACAGTTTCAAAAGCTCGGCACTGACAGCACTGCATCAGTGTAAAGTGGTGAAAATATAAGAACCCGATAAAGAAAAACTTAGAAAAATTAGAAAGTTAAAGAAGTTTAAATGTTATAGAGAATGTTATTTAAGTTTCTAAAGGACATTTACTACCACCTTATATTAACAAAATTATTATTACATTTTACCTTATTTTCCAGGTACTGCATTACATTAAAGGTTCGAGATGGAGACTTCACGCTTAAGTGGTCTTTGATTCTTCGAGATACCTATCGTTTCTACATCTAAGTGCAACTGTGTTCTGTCGGCGAGTATGTGTGTTGTAATGGCCTGTGAATCTGAGAGAGAAGGGAAAGTAATTAAAATTGAAATGCTGTATAAGCATTAAATTTGATTGGTATTTAATTTCGACATATACTAAACAAATGAAACGTTTCAATAGTCTCATCGTTGTCGTTTTCTTGCAATGTTGTAAACGTACCTTGATTGTAGTCCCAAAATGTTTAAGATATTCGAGGCATAGGGCATTTGACAATTGAATATATTTTTAAATAAAAAATAATACTTTTTGTTCATATAAATATTTCAAACGTACCTTAATTGTATTACTGCATGATAAATATATTTCCTTGATTAATTTACTTCACAATAAAAAGAAGTCTAAAAAATAAACCAAGCAAAGATACCATTCAAAATATAAATAATATCAGTACCTAAAATAGTATACGGCAGCGAAGAATGCGTCATAACTCGAAAATATAAAAGAAAACTTCATTTAAATGAAATGAAATTTTTAAGAAGCATAGCTAGATCTAGAAAAATTGACCACAAACGAAATGAAGATATCCACGAAGAGCTAGAAATATTCGACCTGAATGACAGAGTACAAGAATATAGCAGTAAATGGGTAATCCATGTACAAACAATTGAGAAGCAAAGATTACCTCTCTATTTTAGGAAATATAGACCAGTAGAAAGGAGGAGCATGGGAAGACAAATAAAACGGTGGAACTAATAAAATTAATTATGTAGATCGAAGCAGGCAGTAATGCCTAAAGCCTGAAGGAAGATGACGATGACGATGATGATGATGACGACGACCAATTGTCGTCATCATCATCATCATCATCATCATCATCATCTGCAGTTATTTGGCAATCTCAGGCCCCCTTTGGGCTGCTACATCATGGGTTACGTGAATTGTATATATTCTGTATATATAAAACTTGTAAACCTTAGGATATTCGAAAATGTTATATGTAGTCTTTATGAAATTTTTGTCGCATTTTCATATTCGCAAAAATTAAGCTATGGGATAGCCTGAAACTTACTTCACAAAAAAGGTCTTTAAAGTGCAAAATATCACGTTATGTTGGCATTTCTAAGCTACCAAATATTTTTTATTTTAGATGTAAATATTCTCCATAGCTTTTAATTCGCTAATTTCCTGTTTCTCAAGATATTGAAGAAATGTGGAATTTCAATGTTAGTGTACAGTGATCCGCTTCTATATAGGCACATATGACTAAATTCAGTTTCCCCTAACCTTACAAGTCAAGAAGAGGTATTTTAAAAATAATAATTAGTGAAAATCATGTGAATGTATAAAATAGATTATTTTTATTACAAGGAGCAGATGATTGTATGAGAACGCACGTGAATTCCAAACTCCAAAAGTGGGTTAATGTTAAACGTAGTATTTAAATTAAGCATTGTCCAGTGTTAGAACATGAAGTTTTTCCAAGAAAATTACTACTCTAGACTGCTTTTTACATCTAACATTTTCAGAAGAGTATATGCTTTTAGAAATGTTTCTTATGCTCTAATATTGTTGTGAAATTAAATCAGATCTTGAATTATCTTGGAATATGTACAGAACTCCTCTCCATTCTGGATGACTTTTGCTTAACTGGTATACCGTAAGAGGTAGGCTATATCTTACTACATACAAATATAGAATGGTTAAATCACGCAATTTGTCATTTACCCCATAGATTAGACACATTGTCTGTTCCATTGTTCACAGCAAGTTTCTCCATTCCTTCTGCGGTCTGCCCACATCTCTTCTCTCTGCTGGTTTATAATACAGTCTATTTTCGGAACTCCATCCGTTCCAAATGTAACAACCAATTATTTATGTACTGTTTATTTCTCCATTTATAGATTTAATTTCTATTCTTAATAACATTATTTACGTCATCTAATTTTGTACATCCTTTGGTGGTTCTCAAGAATTTAATTTCATATTCTTGTATCTTAATTTCCTTAGAGCAGGCACTAATACAACATGAAAAAAATGTCATGGTAAAAACAACAAAATGGGAGAAAAGATTACTACAACCAATTAAGATGAAAACACAAACAAGTTTCCCACTCAAAGTTACGGAATTAAAACAGATCTGAATCTATCTAATTCTAAAAGGAAAAAAAAAAACAACAACATTTTAATCAACGAAAACCCACTGACTTTTGAACCAATTAATATTCAGTTAGATTTAGAACAAATAGTTACAAAATCTGGAACTCCCAAACCTGTACCAAAAGCACTAGCATTAGAAACTGTGAACAATAGATACCAACCTGAAGAATGGTTACATATTGTGACTTTGTGGGTTCGTGAAATGAAAAGTCCAATTTCACCACTCAAAAATGTTCTTTATTTCCACCGGCTTACAGTTTGATACTTGCCAATTACACAGAATTACGTAATGCACATAATTACGATTCACCAGTTCGTCCGTTACAATTTCACTTGCACTAGTAATTACGGACAATGCTCCGATGCACGTACACAATTACGTAAATTCTTCCGTCGCACAGTCTTCTCTTCCACTAACACGGCGCTACTTCACTAGCACGTCAAGCACTGACTGACTGCCCCTTGCACGACGTGTTGCTTATATAGGGTCCGCTTGCCGATCTAGAAGGTTCTCGATTAGATTGAATGTCCCGAGTTTACAGAACCTAGGAGAAGGGTAAAGAGACGGCTCAGGGGCCCGACATCCCTCTCCTAACCATCCCTTCTTAACGCTATAAGACAAACGAGGGGGCGGGGCGAACGCCGACCCGTCTCCTGTCGCCCACTCTATAGGGTGTTCCGATGCTCGCGTGACACTGCTCCCTCCTCAAAGCTGGTCGTCCCGAACAGCACCATCGTAACGTGCCAGGCGGTCCAGGTGTACCACCAGCATCTGCTCGGAGTCTCAGCCAGAAGTAGCGCTGCCGAAGTTTGTCAATCGTTCGGTTCGCTCCCAGGTGTCCTCCTGAAGTACCAGCGTGCACTTCTTCCAAGACTTCCGGTACCTTACTCCGGGGAAGTACTAACTGTTCTCTCTGCGTCTTCCCATCGGGTGACTCCCATACCCGGAACAGCACGCCCTCTCTGGTCTTCAACGAGTCCCATTGGGCCCAATACGACTTGTAGGTGGCGCTCCTCGGTGCGATGTCCTCCCAGGTTGGTCTCGTCCCTGCCTCCACTTCCCTCAAGAGTGGCCCCAAGTCTGCGTCCGCCAGCTGCTCCCTCCTCAGGCCTGCGCTATTCCAGCAATCCGCAGGCACTGCCGTGACTACTCGGACTGCTGCGGAACTCTCCTTCTCCTCCACTCTTGTACACTGGCCGCACTCTTCCGGACAAGGTCTTCGGGACATGGCGTCAGCGTTACCGTGGCTCTTCCCTCTACGATGTTCCGAGGTGAAGTCGTACTCCTGCAGTCTCTGGACCCAACGTGCCGTCTGGCCTTCCAGGTTCTTAAAGCTCAATAGCCAGGTTAGGGCGGAATGGTCAGTCCTCAGGTGGAATGGCTGACCGTACAGGTGCTTATGGAAGTGCTCCAAGGTCTTTACTACCGCCAATAATTCTCGTCGGGTGACGCAGTAGTTCTTCTCTGCCTTGGATAGCGTCTTGCTGTAGTAGGCTATCACCCGCTCATGGCCGTCCTGGATCTGCGATAGGACACCTCCAATGCAATGGTCGCCAGCGTCGGTGTCCACAATGAAGGCGCCACCCGGCTGTGGGAAACCCAAAATTGGAGCACTGCACAGGGTCTCCTTTAGGTGCTGGAAAGCGTTTTCGGCGTCCTCTGTCCACACATAAGGCCGGTGTTCCTCCGTCAGGCGGGTGAGGGGTTTTGCGATGTTGTCGGCCTTTTCCTCTAAATCATTAAGGCGGTCGTCTACTTGACCCATCCGCTTGCCCAGATTCGTGACGTCATCCCTCACGCTGGCCAACCGTTCCTCAAACTTGGCGGCGAGGACCTTGTTCGCCTCCCTCATCTGCGTTGTCAGTTCGGCCATCTTTGCGGTCATTGTCGTGGCCAAGTTGTTGTTTGCCGTTTCCATCTTCGCTGTTAATTCGGCCTTCATTTCTTCCATCTTCCCGGTGATGTTGTCGTTGGCCGTCTTCATTTGTTTCAACTATGCGGCCAGGTTGTCATTTGCCGCTTCTGTTTTTGCTGTTAACTCGTTCATCTTCGCGGCCAAGCTGTTATTTGCCGCTTACGTCTTCTCTGTTAATTCGGCCTTCATTTCCATCATCTTCTCCAAAATTGTTTCCAATGCCGCGTCCATGGTTGTAATGTTCGGTGATGTTATTATCCCACTTCTGACACCAGTGTGACTTTGTGGGTTCGTGAAATGAAAAGTCCAATTTCACCACTCAAAAATGTTCTTTATTTCCACCGACTTACAGTTTGATACTTGCCAATTACACAGAATTACGTAATGCACACAATTACGATTCACCAGTTCGTCCGTTACAATTTCACTTGCACTAGTAATTACGGACAATGCTCCGATGCACGTACACAATTACGTAAATTCTTCCGTCGCACAGTCTTCTCCTCCACTAACACGGCGCTACTTCACTAGCACGTCAAGCACTGACTGACTGCCCCTTGCACGACGTGTTGCTTATATAGGGTCCGCTTGCCGATCTAGAAGGTTCTCGATTAGATTGAATGTCACGAGTTTCCAGAACCTAGGAGAAGGGTAAAGAGACGGCTCAGGGGCCCGACATCCCTCTCCTAACCATCCCTTCTTAACGCTATAAGACAAACGAGGGGGCGGGGCGAACGCCGACCCGTCTCCTGTCGCCCACTCTATAGGGTGTTCCGATGCTCGCGTGACAATATCTACACAAATGGATCTAACTTGGACAACAACTCAGGAGCAAGAAATTAAGTGTACACTGTTCTCGTTCTATCAACCAGCAGGATACCACACAACAAACTTTGATGCAGAAGTAACGGCTATTCATATTTCACTCCAACACCTTTACAGAATAGATAAATTCAAAAATGCTGTCATACTTTCTGATTCTAAAGAAGCATTATATGCAATAAGTTCATATAAAATGAGGTCAATCGAAATTAAAGAATGTCATAAAAGGACCCAACAACTTCAAAATCCACAGAAAAGAATTATATTACTGTGGATACCTGCACATTGTGGAATGGCTGGAAATGAATCAACTGATTTTCTTGCCAAAAAGGGTGCAAATTTAATTCAGAACAAAAGTAAAAACTTACTCTTTACATCCATAAAAAGATTAACTAAAACAAATATAAAAACAAACAAAACCAATCAATATCTAATAAAGCCAAAGATAAAATATGGAACATTTTAATCAAAAATCCAGAAATTATTCCAGAAATCCCATCTAAAGCTTCAGTAACAAATGTTAGATTACTTACATAACATGATTATTTGGCCAAACACTTACACAGAATAGGAATTTATACAAATCAAAATTGTCCTCTGTACAACAATGAAGAGGAAATGACTAAGGAACATCTTCTAGCCTGTGAAGCCTTACCTGCCGGACCCAATACACAGAAATATTGGAGAGCAAGAGAGCTAATGACTTCATTGCCAAAGTCTAGCGTTTGAAAACAACAACAACAGCTTTCCACCTTCTTTGTTATAATCCAGACTTCACTTCCATATAAAGTCACTGGTTTTCCCAATTTTTTTTTTATAAATTTATTGCCTTTATCCTTTCTTGTTTTATTTTTAAAGCATTGTGTAATATTCCACTTATAGTTTAGATCTTGACAGCTTCAGGTTAATGTCACTTTCTTTCTTTGAACCTATTTCACATCCAAGGTATCTGAAACTTGAGACTTGTTCTAAAATTTGATCACCTAAATCTAATTTGGATCTTATATGTTGCTTAACCCAAACAGTCATTATCTTTGTTTTTCTTTTAAAATATTAAAATCGTAATTCTTACATACTAATCTTAATTCATATATAACACCTAAATCTTCTTCTTCATCATGTATAAGTAATGTGATGTGGTTAATGTCCTGTATTAGAAATTACATGTGAATATAATGTAGACTTTATCTGTGTTATTTAATATAAGTCCTTTATTAAAAATTTGCTTCAGTTTTAGAAAAATTTGATATATATATATATATTAAATACAGTGGGTGATAATGCACACCCTGATGTGACTCCTTCATTTATTGTTATGGCTTGGGTATTTTTATCCATCTGTGTTTATAATTATAGTTGAATCTTCAAAGGCTTCTCACCACCTTAATTAGATGGCTGGGTTGTAGCTATTCATCCATTGTATTCCATAGTAATTCTCTAATGACATTATCAAAAGCTTTTTGGAAATATATAAAAGCTATATGAGTTGGTAAATTACATTATCTTCTTTTCTCTAATATTTGCTCTATTATGAACATGAGTATGAATGTATATAACCATTTTGGATGTATTCCTTCTTTGAATTTTTCAAAATCTTTGCCTGTCTCAAATGGGAGGCAGCCATTTTTTCTTTATGCTACATCTCCAACCCGATTTGATAAAGCAGTTAATATTCCAGTATTATAAGACTTTACTGAGTATAAGGAGATAGACAAAGGAAATGGACATTCAACATAACTTAAATATTTTACAAATATAAATAGTATATAAACTTTTGTAGTTTAAGATACAAGTATCTCAAAATAAGGGCGAATACAAATTTATAGGAAAGTGCAGAAAATTATACGTGACAGTTTTTGCTGTTTTCGCTATTTATTCTGCTCTTGTATTGCTGTTAGAATACAAATGAGGCATTTACTTGTTATGCTTAACAGAAATGAATGTCATGTTTTTACGCACGAGAAGTAGAAAGTTCGCATATAGAAGGTCTAAACTCCTTTAAGCATGCAGCGCAAGGCAGTTAAGATAGATGCAAGGGAACTTGGTCGTAATAAAGACGCTTAGGCACAGTATGTGTATGAACACGGCATTGTGAGGCCTAAGCTAATCAGTATGATGAATGTGAAGCAGCAGATGTCATCACTCAGCGGTTTACAGCAGCTTTACTCTCCATTCCAGGAGTAGAATGGATTTTATATGAGCCTGCGATGACACGTTTCTTAGAGCCATTGCTGTCAACTTGAAGTACCTTCTGGAGAGAAGAAATGTAACTCTTATGTTGGAGGAAAAGATAATATTCTTAAATGGATGGTAATACCCACCTAACTTTGAGAATCTAGTGAGAGATTGATGGAGAGCATTATTTTTCGATGTATCCTAAGGAAGTCGCCGAGTTCGTTTTCTAAAAACCACATTAAGGGTAAGTAAAGAAGGGAAACACCTCGTAAACTGCGATCTATATACTGCGGTTAATGCCCCCAAGGAGGAATAGATGAAATGAAGCAACTGCAGGAGGCCTCGCAGCCAACTCCTCGGGTCCGGTGTCGACAAGCCTTCTCCCTAAACGAGACAGTGATCCCTAAATGCCGCCCAACGCCAAGAATAACATTTACTGTCCGCAAGTATCCACGCCATCTGTCCACACTAACACCCAAGAGCGTTAAAAAATACCTGAAAATGACGAGGAAATAGAATGAAAATAGATTATGGAAAGCACATTGTGGTACATCCTGTATTGGTGCAATGTTTTTATTAAACAGTTCTCGAAGAAGAAAAAATATTAAAATGTAATAGATTAGCATATATATGTTTTGTCGATCTTGAAAACGCATTCGATATTTTATATGTTTTAGGGGAAAACAATGTGCCAAATGTAACTAATATATTAATAGAAACCATATATTTTAATCATTTTAGTAAAAAGGTCCAAGAATAACTAATAAAATTCCAATAAAAAGAGACCTAAGACAAGGTGATTCCCTAATTCAATTCTTGTTCAGCATTACTGTAGATGTAGTAATTAAGAAAATGAGAAATGAATTGGGATGCAATATGGGAACAAAACGATTAGAACGATATGTTATGCACATGATAATACATGTGGCTGAAATGGAGGTTAATGAGTAAATTTTTTATAAGAGTTCCATCAAAAATAGAAGCTTAATATGAAAATATCCAAAAACAAAACAAAAGTATTAACCAATAGCAAAGAACTCTTGAGATGCAAATTGGAACTTGGGTTATACTATTAATTATACTATTAATACTTGGGTTATACTATACTATACTATTAGCAGTGAAGGAATTTTGGCCCAAAAATTAACCATCAAGTTGTAAAATCAACTAAAATATCTGGATGTGTTAATCAATTAGTATGGTGAAATAAATACGAGAAAAGAAACAAAAGTCAAATTTATAAAGCAGTAGTTCAACCAGTGATGACGTATGCCTTAGAAACAAGAGCAGAGGCAACAAGAACTCGATGAATGATGGAAACATCTGAAATGAAGGTGTAAAGTGAATAGCTGTAAAGACACTTTATGACAGAGTTAAAAATGAAGAAATTAGAATGTTGTGTAAGATCCAACTTGTGACTGAATGGGTGAAAAGAAGAAAGAAGGATTGGAATCTACATGTATCCAGGATGTCTGACGAACGAATGGTAAAAATAGGCAGAGATTAGTAATCCGGAAGGAAGAAGTGCAGGACGAACAAGAAAAAGATAGAAGGAGGCCTTGATCCATTCGGGCCTTATTTTAAACTTAATATAAGAGTATATGTACCAATTTACGTACAAAAATTTGATACCGAGATTTCAAAGAAATACTTTATAAACTACCAGAATAAAAGGAAACACATTTTTATATCAGTCGTCGCGAACAGCATAATGAAAGAAAATTTGGTTAAACAACAAAGCTTTTATTTTCGTTCGGCCTCAGTAGCGTGGAAGGTAGCGTGTCTGACTTACATACAAAAGGTTTCGCGTTCGAATCTCGGTTAGGGTGAGTTCCGGGGTTTTCTCATATCTTAAAAGACGAATGTTCGGTAAATCTAAGCTCCATGGACCCCGGACTCATTTCAGCATAATTTCACCCATTTCATTCATATTCCGATATGACTTAAGTTTGGAGGATATAAATTACAGAAAAGGAGAGTATACGAAGATTTTCAGAAATATCCCTACACTTCAAAATCATTATACATAGATTTGCATAATTGGAAAGCCATAAGAGGGAAAGGTACTACTACTTAGATACTGTACACGTATAGCACATAGTTTGTCAAGCAACTATTTGTGCAGTGAACCATTTCCCAGATTGCTTCTTACTTATTTCAATTACTTATGATAAATAAGGGTATAATATTAAATTTTATTTTTCAAGTCTTGTGTTTATGCGGAGGTTAATGACCACCGAGTTCCATTGAGGAAAGCATAATATCGGAATACTCAAATATATGAATATACAAATATAGGAAATATATGAATTTTCCGATATTATGCTTTCCTCAATGGAACTCGTTGGTCATTACCCTCCGCATAAGCAATATTTTAAACCTCTCATATAAAGACCTTCTCTTAAATTGTTGACTGTCGTTTAAGTATACTATACTACTTTAACTTGATTGTAGCTACAACAAAATATGTAATACAACAATTTCAACAAATGTCTATCTCAATTAACAGCAACTGGTTAAAAGAATAAATCTTTGTTAAGAAATTGTTTTAGAAAGACACGTGGAAGAGACATGCCATAATTTTTCTGTGTGGTACTGCAGAATTCACAGTAGAAAATGGTAGATACACAACCATTAAAGATAACCATTAACATAAAAGGTAAGGGTATGAGTGAGACGGCAACTTCCTTACGTTAAGCTGAAACGTAAGTTTCTGTAACAGTTTCATCTAAAGTGCATGGTTGAATTAATAGAAAATAAAATCGATCAAAGCTTTCATCGCGAATATGTCATTACATGTTTGTAATTAACTTTTGAAATTTGGATAACGAGATACAGCTGGAAAAGATGAGCTATTTTTTGATTCATTATATATTTCTAAAATTATTCGTTTAGCCATAAAATGATATGAAAGGACAGGATTTCTGAGTGTCTATTGCCATGAAGTCGGGGGCTTACGCTTGACAGCCCTGCAGCATTGGCGTGTTTGAATGCGGAAGGTTATGAATGTAAACAGTAGAACTACTGCTGCGATACTTGGCATAAACCAGGTTTTTTCAAATCATTTAATTCTGAAATGCTATCTTGTTGCTAGACTGTGAAGATAACGTATTCAACATTGTTCAAATATCTCCTTTAATTTTCAAGATAGATGAAATTGTTGTGGGACTTAATTACTTGTTATAATTGCACTAGCAGCTCGTAAATCTGCACACTCATGTCCCTAATATTTTGCATACAGTGCTAAAATGTATATTGAATTAAAGAGAGAGTTGCAATTGACAGGACCACAGAGAATTTACTGTTATTTTTAGAAACTCCCTCTAATTAAAGCTTACTTAATAGGTTTTGAGGTGAATGTTGCTGCAGAGGTGGTGTAATATTGAGACCACAGTATCAGGTGGCTGTGTGATAAGTAGCACAAGAAGGAAATGTTTAGTTTCTGCCTACACGTGCAACACAACTGCCACTTGTACCACGACAAGTGTTTCATTGCCGCAGGGGTCTTCTCTAAACTTCCACAAGAGCCTAGCTGCATAAGACAAAGTGTCACAAAGTGCCTACTTCCTTTGTTCCGCTGCTCTGTATACTCTGGGATTACTGTAATACCGTTTAAATCCTCTAAGTCGTAATATTTTTGTATTTATGCATGATCATTTTAACCCTATAAAAGTGATGAGTATTGTTAAAAAGCTGAATGCGTTAAAATCACATGACTTACTAAAAGCACGATAATATACTTTGACATTCCCTGCCACGTAGATATATGTAAAGAAAGTATTCGTTCCACAACAAATTTGATTTCGAAATAACCTTTTCACACTCCAAAAAAGTTGTATGGCTCTGTGTGTATAAGTGAGCAGCGTAACTGAAAATCGCAAAGTGGGTGCTTTAGGTTAAAAGCTTAAAGAACTTGACACAAAGAGTTTTAGAAAATCCTGCCACTCGAAACTATCCTTCACACCATTAAAATATTGTTAGAAGCACATCAATTCTAACTATTCAATTTTCAGGAAATAGCATCTGAAGTCGTCATTTTGAATTACCTTTGCATAACCGGAAAGACAAAAGAGACAATCTTACCGGAAAATCTATTCTCCTTAAGGACTTAATTCATATATAATTAATATTATTATTATTATTATTATTATTATTATTATTATTATTATTATTATTATTATTATTATTATTATTATTATTATTATTATTATTATTATTATTATTATTATTATTATTATTATTATTATTATTATTATTATTATTATTATTATTATTATTATTATTATTATTATTATTATTATTATTATTATTATTATTATTATTATTATTATTATTATTATTATTATTATTATTATTATTATTATTATTATTATTATTATTATTATTATTATTATTATTATTATTATTATTATTATTATTATTATTATTATTATTATTATTATTATTATTATTATTATTATTATTATTATTATTATTATTATTATTATTATTATTATTATTATTATTATTATTATTATTATTATTATTATTATGCAATTTTTGATTCCTGTTTTACCCAAAGATATATTAGGAATATAGTTTACAAATTTATGAATAAAATACAATTTACAAAAGCATAACATGTTCAATATCAAGCTGACAAGCAGTAAACATCAAGATGAATCATTTAGCTTAATTAATTTAGCTTAATTAATATTTATTTTCAGTTAAAGTATTGAAGATATTAGTTGTGAACTTTTTACATTTTAATATATCATAGTTTGCCCAAACGGGAAGTCGCTTTTCGTATTTTCATTTTTGGCTATCATTAAGCCATTTTATTTACAATTCTACAGAAGTTTCTTTTGTTTAACATTAAGTAGTAGAGGATAAATTGTATACGAATAACTTCTACAAAGTGACCAGAGAAAGTAATATGAATGCAATATATAGTTTTAATAGACATATCGCAATTCTGTTGTTTATCGTTATATCGTGGAAATAGTATGTATGTTTAAGGCCAATACATATCGATCCCACGTTTGAATATGACTTCTATTCGGTACCACAGAATCCTCTTTTACCAATAATGAAATGTCAGAGTGGTACTTGTTGCAAAGATTTATCTCTATTAACTTTAACTGGTAGGGAAAAATTGGCTAAGAAGAGTTTGTATACGTTATGTAGGAGTAAATTATATTAGAAAAAAGTTGAGTATATCAAAAGGCATTTTGTCCTGTTTGACATGTAGTAGTGATGCAAAGTTTGAAAAAGCCAGGTCAAACGAAAACGACAGAATAGTTTTTTTTTTTCAATTAATAAAGTAAGTCAGCACTGACTAGCATATGCTATTGAAGTATAAGCATTTTATTTCCTAACAAACTGAAGCTGCCATGACTAAATTATGGACATTGAATTATAAATTTTGAATACTAATCAGTGGCCACAAATGCGGCAGTTAAACTTCTTTTACCTATTGTTAAAGATTTCTAGTTTATAAAATAATGTGCCGTATTTTGTTTTATTAGCCGAAATATTACCTTCAATTTTGAATCAGTATTAAAGTAGAAATTTTGTAAAGGGTTAACAAACTTGCTTATATTAAAATAACAAAGGAAACTTAGTTTTACTAACAATTAAATCTTTAGACTACATACCGATTTCAGTATTATGGAATATTCTACATATGAAAAAATACACACACACACACACACACACACACACACACACACACACACACACACACACACACACACATCTTCGTTAGCAGCTATTCATATTTTTATTGCTTATATTCAATTAGAAAGCCGAGGGATGAATCATATCGTTTCTCAAGTCTTCTTGTAGTAATGTTGCAGTACAGTAGAGCAAACTTGGCATCAAGAAATGCATCTCGATAAGAAGCAAACATGAAATTGTTGAGATAAGGGGTGTCACTGTACCCTTTCTTTGCACTGGTCTTAAGGGAAAATTGTAAAATAAGACAAGGTAAGCAGAGGAATTATTTTAAATTCGATTGCAGATGCACAACATTTACCTTCACGTGTACCTTTATCGTAAAATACGAGTAGATTCTTTATTTTATTCAAGTAAAATGTGATTTTAACACTAATATAATTTGCAATTTCCTTCCTCTATTCCAATCCAAGACGGTTCAGATGTTGACTCCCATAATGCCTAACGAGTTAAAGCATAATATACTTCTCGCTGTGTCAATGTAAATCCTTATGCTGATTATGTAATAATAGTTTTAACAACAGCTTTACTGTTAAAAATATAAATGAATGAAGCCGTAAAATAAATAACAAAATATATCAACAATTCATTATATTTCCATATTATATAAATCTATTGCATTTACCGAATGACCTTGTTGTCGACGGGCCCTAAAACACCACCACACTCTATTGCATTTAATTCTGCCAAGGTAGATTCATTTTCCTGGAAACACAACTAAAATGGTTTATAACCATTTATTATATTATCCAGATAATAAATGCAATTTTAACTTCTACAATTCATTTAAATTTTCGTTATTGCTGAAAATGAGCTTAAAATTTGAATTTCAATAATGGTGTAATTTTGCTTTGAAAGTAGCTAACCTTCTTAGTCTTTTAACGGTAAACTACGGTATAAATTAACTCATTAGTAACATAAAAATTTACTTTGAGTATTTTTTCTGTATTGTTATCAACTGAAACTGTTAAGAAGTATTTTATTCTTTATCTCGTCAGGTATTATGGGAGCCAACATCTGAACCTAATTTCTAGATAATGTTTATTCTGCAGAAAGAAACCTATAGGACATATTGCGAAATTGTCTATGAATAGCTCAAGTAGCTCCTAGCGTTTAATATTTTACGAGGGCCGTTCAGAAAGTAGCCTCCGATCGGTCACAGTGCGGGTAGTGGGGGGAGTAGCGACGCCATCTGTGCATTCACCTACTCAGCAGGTCAGTCGGCATCAAGCCGTGGTCGAATGAACGTCGTATCTGCGCTAGTTTAGTGTTTGTGGCCGTTTGAAATGTGTGCTGCAATAGAAAACCCCGCCAAATGTGCAGTGCGTGCTGTTATAAGGTTTTTTACAGCCAAAGGTTATTCTGCAGCAGCTATTCATCGATAACGCCCGTCCTCACTCTGCTCGCAGAACAACAGCCCTCTTGAGTCCTTCAAGTGGGACGTTGTCAACCATCCACCTTACAGCCCAGATCTGGCGCCAAGCGATTATCACCTTTTCATGCATATGAAGACATGGCTCGGGTCGCAGCGGTTTAATGACGACGAAGAGCTCAAAGATGCGGTCACAGGCTGGCTCCAGGCACAAGCGGGTGATTTTTATGCAGAAGGAATTTCAAAGCTTGTGAACAGATACGATAAGTGCCTCAATCGTTATGGAGACTATGTAGAAAAATAGTGCAAAGATGTAGTTTTAAGATGTATATATTAAAATATTTTTATTTAACTTGGTGAATTTTTTTGCAATCAACCGGAAGTTACTTTCTGAACGGCCCTCGAATATTAAACTTCAGTACACAAGTATGTAGAAAGTCATTTCATCTATAGGCATCAATCCACAATAATGACACTACTTCATCTCAGGATCTAGTGATTCAAATCAGGTACCTAAGCATCTATATTCAAACATAGTTTAAGATTATAAGCGAAAAAACAGCATGATTATAAAACTAGTTAATCATATATTGAACTACCTTTTAATATTCGGAGTAATATCTATTCAAACAAACTTCAATATACGTTAGCCAAATGCTTGATAAATAAAGCATGGCTACAATAGTATCCAAATTGTTAAAATACAGTAGTACATGTGTATATTCACTACGTACTTATTACTGCACATTACACGCAGCTTTTGCAATTTTATACGCTTATGTAAGTTTTTCTATGTCAATTATTAAAAAGGGATTATAATCTATAGATAAAAACGGAGCAATATTATTATGCTTTGTTTTAGTTACATATAAACTGTAAAGTGCTAAGAAGAACAATACATTTAGTTGAATTATTCGTCTCTTGTCATAATCGTGTAATTTCATCAGTTTTGCTGATGTTCATATCTTACAATCTCTATAAAGATTTTACATTTTTGTAAATTAATACGAAATTCAATTCCAATGAGGAACCATACGTATATCAGACATTCAAAGTATACATCTTTGTTAAACAGTTTTTAGAATTTTTTCAGTTATTTACGTACCACTGTGTAAATTTTGGTTGAAACAAGCAGATCTTCCAGAGTATCTGCTTTCACTATATTGAAACAAAATAATGTTTCAATGTTAATTGTGTATGGTCATTGAAGACGCTGATATTTCATACGAAGAGATGTAAATCTAATTTTGTTTTTTAAGAATGCAACAGAAAATACCCTTGTTTGCTACACAAAACATTTTTTCTCTTAGACCTTTTCTCCGCATTGCACCAGAAGTGTCATATTTTCAGTGTCAGCAGTAATTAATATTTATTTTTCTTTCGTACATATTAGTTCAGCTACACGGAGGGTGACAGAGGTCGGAAAATATTTACCAATTTGGAGTACGCACATTATAAATGGTCTATAAACCGGAACTAAAAATTACTTTACTTTAGCAGCACAAACAATTTCTATTGAATCAGGAACGTATTCCGTATATTCGTGCGGGCGGTAGGCCTACTTCGATTATTAGTTGAAACATTTATTTTGACTTTTATTGCAACAACGGTTGTAAAGAAGTGGTTGGAGGCAATCGCTTCCACGAAATTGCCAAATTAAACCCTGAAACAATGCTTTTATATACAGAAAGAAATGTTATATCATAGATAACTCTGAGATTAAAATTTATTTCATTGCCACATTTGCCCGGCTCTTCTAATAATTGGCCTCCAGTTAGAAAGAGTCAATATTTCCGCATATAAGGCTCGTACTTCAGTTCTGGTATATAAGTTTTATTTAATCGTAATCCATTACAATTTCGACTGTATTTCAGAATGGGAATGCGATAAGAAAACACTATCATCAGTGTTACACTGCATATCTACATAACCTTAATTCCATTTGCGTAGAAACTGTCAAATCAGCAATACCCGACTTGTGTAATTATGGGTGTCCTGGCTTATCCACCCAAATTTCTTCTTATTCAGGAAGCAATTTGAACCTATAAAGTTGCTATGCGAGAACATACGCAAGAACCATTCCCCCAATAGCAGCAAGAAGGACTTCAGATTTTATATACAGGAAGCTGAAGATACTATTATTACTCAATTTAAATATGCTCGAAACAAAATATTCTGTATGCATGCATGGAAGATCTCAGCAATCACTTAATCTACTAGGTGCGCTGAAGATATAACACCTTTCTTCACGACTGGGACAAGATAGCAATTTTGACTGTTTGCGAATGCGTGACACAGATGGAAGTACTGTACAGTGCATAGAACTCTAGTGGTAATGACAAGAGTTAGGCCTTTTGTGATACTTAAAATGGTGACGTTTTCATTGCAAGAGCAGCGTGTAATCATTCGTTTTCTCTATTTTCGTCGTGTGGCACCTATTGAAATTCATCGCCAGATGAGTGTGACATGTGGTGATGGTACCATCGATGTGTCAAAGGTACGTTACTGGGTGCGACAGTTCAATGAAGTAAGAACATCGTGTGACAAAAAACCAAGACAGTTGCTGACATCGCCCCAAAAATGGTCATTTCCGTGGGATCTATGCACAAAATCATGCATGAAGATCTGAAAATGCTCAATCGGCGATCCTCCATAACAATATGCTCCACCGCTGGATCATGTCGTTAGACCGTCTGGTGCGAGGCCGTGACTGTCTTGCATTGTTGTCACACGATATTCTGCCTTCATTAAACTGTCACACCCAGGAACGAACATTAAACACACCCATGGTACCATCACCACATGCCGCACTCAACTGGCGATGAATTTCAATAGGTGCCACACGACGAAAATTGAGAAAAGGAATGATTACACGCTGTTCTTGCAATGAAAACGTCGCCATTTTATGTATCAAAAGCAGTCCTAGCTCTCGTCGCTGCCACTTAAGTTCTAAGCACTGTACAGTGCTGCCATCTCTGTTACGCATTCACAAAGACTCCACGTGAATTTAAAAATAAGACTTGAAGTTCGTATCTGTTTCCAGTCCTGAAAAAATAGGTGTTTAAGAATAGTTCAACGCACCTTTTATTTGCCTGCAAATTTTTGGTTGGGAGTTTGAATTAGGAATAATTATTGAGATATTTACATTTTATGAAATGTGTATTATTCTATTCGTTTTATTCTAACAACTTTACTACACATATTGGAATATATAGCATTAAAAGGTCTTAAATTACTTAATTTTTTAATTTTTAAAAAACAATATATGTCGTTAATTTGTTGCAGTTTATAAGAAGTGCTTATTAAGTTAAACGAGGTTTCATTTAACCCATCATTGGAATCTAGATATACTCTCTACTGGTGGAAGTTCAAGTACTGTGTACAAAAACAGCTGAAGTATTTTGTTGAGCAGCCTATAATTTCTTAACGTTTATCTGGATGATGCAATAAAGATGTCACATAATAGCTAACTAGTAGGAGTTTATGATATGACGAGGTTAATCACGGAATAAACAATTTAAAAAGTTGTTCTGTTACACTTTCTCCATCTCAATTTTTCTTTGTATAGCGTGTCTACTTTTGACATATTCTAAATGTGGTACTCATGCAATTGCTATTTATGTACAGTTAATAAACGTTTAAGTTTTCTATGAACTCAGTAATAAATTTTCGACATTTAGAAAACGTTCAGAAACTTTTGATATTATTTGTAAAATACTACTAAACCCGTTTCACTGCAGTGTTAAATATAAGATAAAGGTACTAAATAATACGATTAGGACAATATTTTTAATAAAAAATATATATCTTAAGCATATTTTTATCTAAAATATTCTCATACTTTGAAGAACCATGATCTGCCTGCGATTTTTCCTCGCTGCTCATTTAAATATTCAATGATATTTTAGTGAACATTCGAGGACGACGACCATGACGACGAAGACGACGACGATGATATGTGTATAAGGGCGCGCAACTGCAGCGGTTATCAGCGCACCTTAAAAAGTCATTCATGGCAACATCCAGATATCAGCGGTTCTAAAACTTAATGCAAATGTAAATAAACTTATAAAAATGCACATAAACACAACTAAAACAAAAACAAAAGAGAAAGAAATATGGGGCCAAACAGTAAAAGATTCTCTTCACTAAATTCTAAAATATAACTTAGAACAGAACTTAAAAACCTTCTCCATTGCTTTGTTGTCATCCGTGAGCATTTCTGCATAGCTAGCCGGCAGCTGCAGAGTCGTTCTAAGGTGTGCTATGCAAAAACACTCTAGCAGCACGTGTCGGACAGATAACGCTTCGTTGCAAAACGGTCAGACTGGAGCACGCTCCCTTCTAAACCGAAAACTATGCGTAAAAAAGCAGTGCCCAAAGCGTAACTGAGAAACTCACCTCGAGATGAACGACAGGAGGTAACCCAGGGAATCGGAAGTTCTTTCAAAGATGTCAGTTTATTGCTGCGGAGAGCGGACCACTCTTCCTGGCAGCAGGTTTGCAGAGCTCTCTGCAATACAGCTCTAAAATCTTCCCATGCAAAAGATGGTACTCTAACCCTATGCAGAATCCGCCGGTTCATTCCCTCGGCAAGCCAACATTACTAAGAATCCATGCACACATGAACAGTCGACGATATGTACAAATAAAAAATAAAAATACATTATCTGATTGTCTTATAATGTTTTTTCCTCCTCATATATCAATTTCACGTCACTTTAAATTCGTAGTCATAGTGCGACGGATCTACAAGCTATATCACCGCTAGGCGTGTGGTGAACAATTAGCTTTCCAGTTCTTACCCCTGTACTCATACCACCCTGCTTGGGCACATATCCACAGAGAAATTAGTGCTAGACAAATGTATTTTGCTTCTACATGTAAATGATAGTTTCCATATGTGTTTAAAGCGATCTTGAGGCTGGAAAATTGTAAATCTTTCTCCCTGTACCAGACAGATGACATTAAAGTACCGTTCAGTTTGCTGCTTTTCTTGTTTGTGAATAGTTGACAGAGTATCTACTCGTGTCTTATTACTACCTTTTTCACGGTTAGTATTGCATTAGACTTGCTGTTGAACATTGGGTCGTGATATTGAATGTTCAACCAGGAATTTACTTGGCACTGAAGGAGGCCAGGATATTTGAAGCTGGGACCTAGCGAATCTTCAGCACAACGTGTCAGCACCTCTCACAATCTTGTACGAATAAATTTTTCCAGTTTGAATTATTCTAAATGAAATTTTTTCAGTTGCTTTCTTTATTTGGTATATATGTTTACAACTGCAATTTTGTTATTTAAAATATTAGGAATTAAAAATCTTTCAAGTCTTACATACTTAATGTTAAACAAAATTTAGGCTAATTCACAATATAATTGAATTTAAATAGAGCATGCGATCATTAAAAGTTTAAATAATTCATATTTTCATTACGTAAGGTAGTGAACAGGTTAATTGTTTAACTTTTTGACAGCAATTGTTTTAAAGGCTTGTATTTTAAAGAACTAATAAACTGTTGTGTAGATCTGCATAAATATATTTGTTTTCCGTAGTGCATCCGTTTCTATTTTAAACATTTAGCAAACGACCTAGCATCAAAGTCAGGATAATAAGTATATTAAGTTGAATAAAGCCAAAAATGGGTGTCTGGAATTTAGCTAATCTTTCCGATTGCCAAAATATTTTAAAAATCTGTATTTCTCATCTCGTTAATCTACAGTTATATTTTAATGTAAGTCGATAAATACCAAATTAGCAGGGAAACTTGGTTTACAGTTTTATATGTATACATTTAGACTGGTTATGGACTGCTATTTATACCAGATGCATGTATTTCTAATTACGAAAGACGCTACGGAAGCTGGAACGAAACCATGGCGCTACTGCAAAGAGAAATTGGATTACTGGTGTAAAAACCTGACCAAGTGCTAGTCTTTCTTTTTTCCGCTGCAAATCCCATGTCGGCTTCGGAAATCCCAGTACTGCAAACTTTCTAATTAGAGAAAAATATATAAAACTGCAAAGGGCGGTATCAGACTGAGTAAAACTCAACTCAACCATTTTATTAACATTTTTAGTATACAACAGTACCGTGCACGATTTAAAAATGTTATGGCCAATTTTACAATGAAACTGAAGTAAAGGTTTAACGTCACCATAATCACTGTTTGTTAAGGTGTTTTATATTGATAAATAGAATGGTTTCGAATGACAAAAGAGTGCACTTTATTCTGTAGTACAATATTACTGAAAAAAAAGCATCAAAATTGATTAGATGTTTAGGAATACACAATTTGCCTACTATTTTAACTATGGGGATTCATGATTTCTTCCCCATGACACATTCCCCCGTATATACAAGATGTCTCAAAACGACACCGAACGAAATAAGGAAGTAGTTGCTTAGCTTCTATGTAACACATATAGATAGTTTCTACCGCCAATAGAGCCACATAAAATGCTTCAGAATGAGTGTGGATTAGGCAGTGACAAGAACAATGACGCGTGCCTCACGCTGTCTGAGTTTGCAGGTATAAGTCACACGCCGTGTCGCGTGCCTTAGCAGTTTGTAAAGATACCGACATACTCCGCAGTAGCTTGCTACCATTACGTATTTCTTTGACTTATGAAACCGCAGTAAAGAAGCTATTGTTCAGTTATTGCTTATGAGTGTTTAAGGTGTTCCGAAATTTCGTTATAGCAGTCTATGATAGCAAATAACCTGGAGGACATATGCAACTTATACCTTTGAGAGAGAGGTTAATGTTAGTGAGGTTGGGAATGGAAGCATTAAATGCTAAGCAGAACAGAAAATAACATCAAGGAATCGTAGATAAGTTAACCAAACTAAGTGGCTTATGCAATGAGACGAGCTCTTTATTTCACGTGCTTGATAATACTAAATAAATAATTTGTAACTGAAAAGGAAAATGTTGATATTTACAGTAAGTGGTTGAAAGCACTGCACCATTGGGATCATAACAAATAAAAATAACATTTGTGAATCTATTTTTACAATTCACATTTTTCATGAAACTAAATTAATCGTGCGTTCGATGAACTCTTTCAGTTCTTCCATCCATCAAAACCATATCCGTCATTTCGGCGTTCGTACAGCGTTCCATATTGCTTGGATTTGCTATCTAAGTACGCGCAGAATCCTCCCTGTTAAGACGGAATGTGTAGTTTTATACTGAAGAGCAACCTTGCAACTGTTCGAGTTATTAGTCAACTTTTGCACAAATAACTGCCCTTTGCCCCATTACCTGAAAGCTAGGCTGCGGTCACTGATAAAGATCAAGGAGGTTCTTTTTTTTCAGTGACCGTTGCGTCCCAATAAAAACTTTTGAGGTTCGCACACCAGTGGTTCCAGCGTTGCATAAGCAATAAATAATGTAATATTTAATGCTGCATAAACTTATACTTAACAGAACTTCGAAGCTGCGACACCAAAATTTAGACTAGTTAAATTATAAACTACGAAACAGCTATAATCCTTTGGTGTCATTTTGAAACTACCTGTATACCTCTCTCCCATTCATTATCTCTTTCTGTCTCAATGCCCTCGATTATTCGAAAACCTGTAAAATAGTTGACTTTCCCACGTTAAAGTGCGCTTACATAAAATGTGAACAAACACCCCCCTCTCTCGAAAGGTGTTACTTTCTTTATTGCTCATTAGAGCCTCAAAATTAACCCGAAACTTCGCATTATGGTTACATAAGAAACCCACATTCTTTAGGTAGTCAAGTGTGAAAAGCATTTCAGAAAAATATTATATGCGTATTTTAATAGCAAAACTCAAAATTAAACATTGTAATAAATATGAAACTTGGTACATAATTCCAATTTAAGCCTCTCGAGGAAGTAATACAGGACTTTCCACAGACTTTAGCTAGGCATATTGTAACGTACCACTAGTTACATTAGGGGATGACTTTGAAAGATTGGGACGATAACTAACAACACTAGGGGATATAATTCGGTTCCCAGTTATACGTTAAAACACCAGTCGCTTTCGTCACACACATTAATTGTCCTTTATTTAAGCACAGCGTATAATACATATTTAGGTTTAAGTTCAGAATCATAAAACAATCACTTCAAGAATCCAGTGCTCTAACTTTGATTCTCCACGAACCACGAGGACTTCGACTTAACACACGTCCGTCTTTTACTGAGTGATTCCAAAGACTGCTGACATCCGTTAGATTTTACGCGAGTTACTATACTCGAATACTCTACATTCTTCCATGAAATAGCAGCTTTCATGCACAGACTCTTCCGCTACTACGTGAGTCGTTGAGGGATTAGATTAAGAATTTAATAATTAAACTACGGTTTTTAAAATTAACTTAAGAATCTTATATATGACAATATTTTACGTAAGCAACTGAAAAAACTATTATTTTAAGAAATACCTTAAGCCATTAACTTAAAGCAGTTCATTTGAAGTGGCGTTTTGAAAAATATGCAGTGAATATACGATGGTGTTCTATAAGTGGTGTTGATTTCATTGAAAATATGGAAATTTGTATACTAATAAGCTAATTTCACGTAAACACAACGTTTCAGAGAATATGAACTTCGCTTCTTGCGTGTGGAACCTTATATCGAAAAATACCGGGATATTTTTAACTGAGTAACGAACACGGGTAAACGTTTCGGCACTATTGTGCATGAGCACATCATATATGGATGCGAAAATAAAACTACTGCTTTAAATTAACGACGCCAATATTATTGGTGGTGATGCTTCTACAGAGGAAGCTGAAGAAATATAAAAATTAACAATAATAATACTGATAATAACGATATACTTACAACAATTAATACCGCAAGAGTGTATTTATAATATAACTCAACTAAAGCTTACGAAAATTATTGGTGTCTACGTAAACCATGAAGCGTTCAGCTCCTAAACTTATTCGATCTTGCGGAACTACTCTCTAAATCGGTAGACATTTATGAGGCCCTTGTATTAGCTAATCAAAGTTCTGTAATTTCTCTCATTTAAGTTAAGATTAAAATAACTATTTAATGGAAAGACACATACATATACATTTGAGAAAGGCTCAAAGTTAGTTGTATTATATGTAGCTGTTACGGAGTACAAAAGTAAATATTGAGGTAAACAAACTTATCAGCATGTGCGATCGAAATCAAGTTTGCAGTACGACAATCACAATATTGCGAAATGCGACATGCCAAGTTGTGTACATGAACAGTTACTATTGGTTACTTTCGTAGTTGAAACGAAACCCAGCACTCGACATGTGAGCCATTCCTTGGGTAATGTAGGGAACACTAGTGTGAGCCACTATGCTTGAGAGAGACTGCGATCCAACTCTGAGAGTTAAACTCCTTCGCTTATTTTTAAGTAAATATTATCTCACAGAATAGGTTTCTACAACGCCAAATTACGCAACCTAGCTCCGCAAAAGGTACTGTGTAGGAGTACCGTCAGTGAAGTAGTTTGAGTTTAAGTCTGGCCATTTTTGATTGTATAGGAAAGGTTATACAAACAAAATGTTCCGAGATTAGTCATCCGTGCTCTAGGAGTGACGAGGACATTGCTTCAATACTGTGGACGGCTTCCGCTGTAAAAATCCTTGGTGTTGCTTCCTTCGGGAGGGAATCAAGGCGGTTGTCCTCTGCGGTAGATTTACGGTACGTGAAAGAACATCAAGCTTCATAATGCCCTGAGCAAAATGAAACAGTTCCGCATGCCTAATAAAGAACGAAACACTGAAAAGCATAGCAGCTGAAGAGCGTTTATCAATTAAATAAATTTCTGAGAGTAAAACACCACTTGAAATTAGGTACAGCCAACTGGGTTGTATACCCGAACTCGTATTGGAAGGCATAATAACTCCAGCTGATTTGCACTCCATTATTATCTTAATGAACACCAAACCATCATGATCTTATATGTTAAATTCGTCATGGATGAACACACAGGCACACATACACACAAATAATTTAGCTAATACTTGAATGAAAAAGTTGAGAAATACGCAAAGCTTTAAAAAAGTGGATGGATCAAGCGCTTTCGTCTGTGGCCCGTATTCGGAAGGCCCGCTTTCGATTGCCGTGGCCGACCTACCTTACCCATGGTCTATTCCAGGGGTTTTCCCAGGTCGCTAGGCGAAACCTAGGTAGGTTAATTACATCTCTCGAATATTCTGTCCCTCCATTTCATCTCCTTTATCATTTTACATCATCTTTCGACTGGTGGTGTCTTTCAGGGTAGAAGTGCCGGAGGGTGTCTCGGCGGTGCATGGCAGGATGATATGCTTTGAAGAAAATTACTTTCTCCTCCGGTAGGTCGGTTGCCGATCTCAGCTCCTCTGCTGGGACTATTTCGGGGTTGCCTGCTTGGGAACTTTGGGTCTCGGCTACTGGTCTCTTTGCCGTCCCGCACTAGGGGAGCGAGTTCGTTGCGCTGGCCTGATGGGGGAAGTCTCTATCCAAGTAAACTGTAGGGACCCTGTCCACTGTACTGACGTGGCTCCTTGGGTTGGCCACCCCCTGTCTCCTTCGCCTCATCTTTCCTCCCGGGGTTGCCCTCACTTAGGGGCATAGGAACAAGGGGCCCAGCATGGTGAAGTACGTACTGAATCTCCTAATCCTAATGCCCCACATGAAAACTCTTAACAAACAGTAGCACACGCAAATTTGAATATGCTTACATAAGACCTGAAGTTTTCCTGAGAATTCTACTAATTCTACCGGATAGGTTGCCGGTAAACAGGTTGTAGCCAAATACAACATCAGGACCATCCACGAGCCACCTCCGAAGATTAAACAGCTGTTGAGACCAGTGAATGACAAACTGGACTTCCAAGTACCGCGAGTGTACCGCCTTGCCTGTGAATGTGGGACACCGTATATAGGACAAACCGGAAGGACCATCTCTACTAGAATAACCGAACATGGACGGAGCATTCGTTTAATGCAACCTGAGAAGTCTGGGCTGGCAGAGCATAGTTCTGATAGTGACCATAGAGCCAACTTTCGGGAGACGACCATCTTGGCAAAATGCAACAGTTACTGGGAGCGGAGAATTAAGAAGGCTTTGACTATGTCCTCCGAGAGGAGCACGCTGGATTTCAGTGGAGCTCCTCTTGGAAACCGGCCTTAAAATGGAAATCTGTCGACTTAAGACGCACAGATCTATACATCTTGATAATCAAGTTAAGTAGTTACGTTTGTTTGACCCAATTAATTTTCCATACTCACGCCATCTCCTGCCCTGGCGATTAATTTACTGAAACAGTCTTGTTCAGTAATGCGAATTTTGATAGTGTTTTATCTTTGTTTATATGTGTGTTATATCCAGTGATTCATTTGTGGTTATAACATTTAATAAATATCCTGATGATGGGAGAGATGGACGCTCCTGAAACGTCGATATCCAATCGTCTTTTCACCTGGCTTGCTTCCCGAGAAGTACTTGGGCACATTGAACATGCTTGTTAATAAAATGCAAATATCACGTTCTACAAACCCTGTATAAAATCCTCAAATGCCATGTCCAAGCCACGCATTGTATATATTTTCTAAAGTAAGAAAGACAATTTTATACGTGCTAACTACCTTGAAGTTGTTAATGTGTTCTTCTGAATAAGACATTTCTTCTCCTTTATTTTCTAGAAGTTTTTGAAATGAGAAGGAATATTTCTGGAGGTACTGGAACTATTTCCTCTGTTGTCAAAACCGTGGACAGAAATTTATAGTACCTAAGTATTTTCTGAACTGTTCTATTATGCCTCGATTTACCCTTTTCGCTATTACTCATTTTAATGTACCCCCTGGAACAGTATCATCACGGCAGTTAACGTGGAAAGGGGGTAAAAAAGACCAGCAGCACGAAATGGAAAACATTAGACTGCACAAACTTGCTCCTTCCTTGTCACCGCTAAACAGAATCTAGCGCACCCGGGACTACGAAAACATTTCATATTTCCATTATACAGCCCTTCCACTCTGTCTCAGCATCTACATCACACCAAAATAATTTGGGGAGGAGTTGGGCACAGAATTACACGTCATACCCTCTGTATTCTGCTGGCATATGTATAATTACAATTTTGATATGATACTCGTCTCATTGCATGCCCGCCCTTTTGTTTACCATAGCGAGCAATTAGCAAACTATTGCATTTTCATGACGAGTGCATGAATAATAATTCTTTTTTGGAAACAAAGAGCTTTAAAATCTGGTACTCCTACATTTTGAGGCTAATATAAATTGCGTTGCTTCTGATCCGATTCTTAGACTGGAAAATTTTCAAACTTTAAATTTTACCTTCCGCAAAGACAGATATGTCTTACGTCTTATGTTAACTAGATAAACACGTGAGGCAGATCTACACTCGATATCTTTTGTTTATTTGATGTTCCGATTTTAGATTCATCATTCTAAAGGCCGGAGATATGTGCGCACGCATGCGATACCAGCTAGATATACAGCACTTGTATCAAACGTGCTAACAACTGCAAACGTCGAAAACAACATAACGTAGTATTCCGCGAACTGTACTATGTCCAACTAGAGAATAAAGTACCGTATCACTCGCGTCCACATGCGTTCGGAATGACACTAATGTTACCGCTTCGTATAATATATGAAATGAATATACATTTTCAACGCAAAAGACAATCCGCCTCGGTACAGTGGTGGTAGCCTGTCTGCCTCACGTTCAAGTTTGAATCTCGGTCAGGGTGAGTTACCTGGATAAGGTATTTTCCGGGGTTTTCCCTTATCCTGAAATACCAATGTTGGGTAATTCTAAGCTCTATGGATCCCGGCTCATTTGAGCATCATCTTAACCAATCCATTCATCGTCCGGTATGACCTCACGTTCGAGGACGTAAATTACAACAACAAAAGAACACGTATTTATTCAAATAAATCGCTTAATCGCTTCGTTAAGTATAATATTAATATAATTTTTGACACCTAAGACACATTTTTACAGCTAAGTACCACGCAGCACACTATTAATAACCATGAAAATTAACTGCTACTTCCGTAATTTTCGTGCTCTATAGCACGAGACTTGACAATCGCCAGCAATTCCGCCTTTACTTGACCCTCGTGGGAAATTATATTTTTACTCTGTTGCCATGTTATGATGTCACTTGTTTGGTATGCGTTCTAACCTCACACTGTGGTAGGGTACATTGTCGATCACAATAACGCCATTTGGTTGTAATTTGGGAGAATCTTTTCAAACCAGGATTAGAAAACGTCGCCATTCATTTCTTCATGATAGTCTCCCGTTGTTTTGGAGACGAACACAAGCTCGCCACCCACAACAATGCCATCATCAATTGTTATGTGCAACACAGTAAGATACTTACCCCTCCTCGTAGGATTTCTAAGTCCTGCACTTAAATCAGATTGAAATGCATGTTTTCTTTATTTCACTGTAGTATCAGTCCATACTTTGCTTGTCGGGTGTCCCTCATTAACCCACATCTCGTCTAAACTTAACGCGTTTTTCGGAGTTCCTTCAATATGCGCGCGCAACACGATTTACTTTAACTACAAACTAACTTAACTATCTATTAGTATATGTTATTTATAGTTAAAATAAGCTTAGTACGTGCTTGTTTTGAGCCTTAGCAAAATGAACTCAAGAATCCACACCTCAGTGGCACTACTTTTTCAAGGGAATATATACACAGCGGAGGCATCATGAAAACTGTGAAGAAGGCGCGCTACGATCAACGGTCACGTGGTTTGTTTACATCTACTTTATTCTCCTGCTCTCAGCAGTACAGTGAAGCATTGCCTTGCAATTGTATCAGATCCAGGGTCAAGTCACGGTGTGGTGTAATGCGACTGTTTTGTTCCCTCTCGCAGTTAGGCGGCTGTCATGGTCAGAATGCACCTACCTGCAATTGCTTACGTTCGCGAGCGATAACAATACAGTCCACGTGCAGTATACCCATGGAAAAAAATCATACGCCTTCGGCTTTTACTCATCACTAGAGAAATCGCTTCTTGTAGTCCACTTGGGCAATTGTGATTTAACATACAGCTGTATTTAATACCTCAACGTTGATGTAATTGAATTTATCACGAAGAAACTGAAATTTACCTTCCCTACTGCTTACCTACAATGTTGTATTTCGAGGACACCATTTAAAAAAAAAAATATGTGGCTAGTATATCCTTCTACTTACAACTGAATATTACGCAAACTTATAGTAATTTTTGTAAAAAAAAAAAAAAAAAAAAAAAAGTAAATAAATAGTTGGTAGGAAAGCAGTCATAGAAATTAATATGAATTCAGTATATTAAATTCTATGTTAAGGAAACCCAAGAGAAACTTTTTCGTGAATACTCAGTATCGTGTTTGACAGCCAGTCTAGGTATCTATGGCCATAAAGCGGTGTCTTCACAATGAAACGTTATAATTAAAGTACATCAGGAGCTTAATATGGAGTTCACAGCATTTATGAGACCTACATTCTAAGCAACCACTTTTTAGGATACGTTTGTTTATAATGGAATTAATCGCTCTCTTAGCCTCATAGCGCATGTGTAAAAGCGAGTACCAACCTGCTGTAGGGATTGAAATTGCTAGATTAGCGATATAGTGTTATTCCTAATTTGAAATCGGATTCATCAAGCTCCTGTATTACTGGGGTTTATTATGTGTTTCAAATGCGAAGAGTTCTCAACTGTAGCGAATCAAATGCGTTAGTACCTTCGGCGTTGCCACTCTTTTATATTTCCCTCTCTCCCTCTCTCTCTCTCTCCCT
This sequence comes from Mantis religiosa, assembly GCA_030765055.1. Lineage (NCBI taxonomy): Eukaryota > Metazoa > Arthropoda > Insecta > Mantodea > Mantidae > Mantis > Mantis religiosa. The sequence goes on from CM060957.1 coordinate 138,065,992, forward strand.
CTCCCTCTCTCCCTCTCCATCTCTCACATTCCTGCAAGTCTGCCTGGAGCTAGACGTAAGGGAACACAAACTGAATATTCCAAAGTTTTATAATAATACAGTTGTTGAAATCACAATAACTGCAACATGGATGTTCGTATATTACGTACATGTTTTAAATATACACTTTAAAAATAATTATAGCTTAAGAATTACTAATTATTTTAATCCAACGAAAATGGCATCGGGGCAGCCATATAGCTATAAATGTTACTTACGTTATGAGATGATTCGTCATTGTCATTGTCTTCATCGTCTGAGTATTGCCAATTTATGATGATAGGTTCCATATAGTTTATCTGTTGTCTCACGCGGTTTTCCCAGTCTTGTTTTCCTTGTCAGTTTCTTCGTGAATAAGTCGTTCAACTTTAGTCAGTTTCAAAGTATTACTTATGTTTCCAGCAGAATCTGAGCCCACACTAACTCGATTGAATTGTTCTGGCAGTGGTAGATAAGCGGAAAGGTGAATCGTGACTCATTTCAATTGCAAGTTGATCCAACTGATACACTTTTTCATGATTTTTAAGCGGAAGAACAACTGAATAAAACTGCTTTGAACTCTCTAGAGTAAATAGACATTACGAGCCATTCATTAAAAAAAGGTATGTTAATAGTCACGTTCTGCCGCTGCAGCATTTTACAATCCAGAAGGAAGTTTATTGTTTCCTCTCGCTCGAATTTTATGAACACCTTGGCTTATTCAAAGTAATTCTTTTAACACGTCATATCAAACATTTATGTTCCAGCTCTGAGTAATTATAAATATACCTACACACATACAAGCAAACCAACAGTGATGCTCATTACAGTGCTTACGTTACCATACATTGTTAAAACACAGTAGTACTTTATTTATTTCTATTAGGAAACTATATGAGCTAAAAATATGTGTTTCTTACGGTTATGATAAATACATTACTCTCTCCTTCCTCATTGATCAACTTTGCAAAATCCGAATTTTTATCTTAGCGGGAATAGTATTTATTAGAGATTAATTAGTTTGGCGCTCGTCACACACCACATAGGGGGAGTGCAATACAATAACACCGCAGGACTCCGTTTGGTTGTTCACCTAGTAGTGCTCAAGGACAAACATTATTTCATTTGAAACACATAATAGTTGCACTTGATTCCTACACTTATATAAAGCATCACTAGGCATGTGTGACTTAGGGTCCTCAACTATGCTTTGCAGCTTATAACCTCAATCCTCGTTTGAGGGTAAGGACATTCAATCTTCGGTTACGCTTAGGCTTAGGACCTTCTAATCTAAGCTACACTCTGAGGCTTAGAGCCTTCAACCTGCGGCTAAATTTGGTTGCTTAGAGCCGTCAATATTGAGCTATGATTTGCAGCTTAGGTCCCTAAACTCTAAGCTACCATTTTCTTCTTAGGAATCTCTATTCTGTTACGCGTTGCGGCTTATGACCGTCAATCTTTCAGGTACTCATTTCGGATTACGCTCAAGTCCGCGGTTACGACTTGCGATATAAAGCCCTCATTTCCGGGGTATGCTTTGGAGCTCAAGACACTAAATCATTGTAATGTGTGTAGTCTGTCTCGGTAGCGTAAATGGTAGCATGTCTGCCTCACGTTCAAGAGGTCCCGAGTTCGAATCTCGGTCAGGGTGAGTTACCTGGATATGGTTTTTCCGGGGTTTTCCCTTATCCTTAAAGACGAATGTCGGGTAGCTCTAAGCTACATGGACCCTGGACACATTTGAGCATCATTTTATCCATTGCATTCATCGTTCGATATGACTTAACTTTGGAGGACGTAAATTACAAAACAAAACAAAACAAAACAAAAAAAAACATCTAATGTATGTAAGGTGGCCAGAGTATCTTAGGCATATGATGCCAATTATGCCATTCTGAGTTACATAATTGTGAAAGTTTAAGCGTCATCTGCAGGAAAATCCAAGTATTTTATATTGCGGCCAGTATAGTCACAAGGGTTTGGCGTCGAAATATTTTTTTTTTTTTTTTTTTTAAATAAATACTTCCTCGGTATATTTGCGCTAAATAATAGAGGAAATAAAACTTTAGAAAATGTGATTGAGCTCATTTTTCCAGTCATTTGTGCAACGACTTGAGACGTGCTGTTTCTTGTTTGAGGTACCCCTGAGATATCCGGATAATTATGAAGGCTATACAATGAAAAAGTTCCAAGCATTACGAGAAAACTTTTAAGTCTTGAGTTTTATGAGAAAAGATTACCCCATATTGTTCAGTACACAGCGCTTATCATTCTTGAAGCTGCGCACAAAGCCGTAAACGAAAATGTGCATAAAGACGACGGGATTAGCTCGTAGGAAAACAGGGCGGTACATAAATATGGTTTGTTATTACTTCAAATCTGTCTGTACTGCTGTGTTGGACGATAACGTTCGTCCTCTTCTGCTGAGCCAACACAAATTCGATATCCACATCGAGGTGTAGCGTCAGCTGGTACAAACCCCAAGTTTGTACTTGGGGGGATTTCATATCCTTGCCGAAATAAATTAAAACAGGAGTTAGGTGGCGTTTCACTTTCAAAGCACGTATCTCTTATAGGAATGTTGCTTGGAAATAAAATTACAGGATTGATTTACGGGGGCTCTTATTGGAATTTATTGCACACCGCAGCTTCCCTTGTAGCAACATGTTTAGCTGAAGTATACTCAGGCTTATGTTTACTCAGGGCAAATGTTTGAAACAGGCGTTCACAGCCGTCTCCTTCCTTAGTAAGGACTGTGACATTTGGTTTCAAGCAACAAATATAGTTGATGTCTCACTTTCAAATTACTTTCTCTTTGTTTCTCTGCTATATACGAGGGCTGTTCAATAAAGAATCATCATAATTTTTAACACCATACTTTTTCGCATTAAAATTTAATTTTATTATATTCTGTTAGCTTAATGTGAAACAAACACACGGTAGTAGTTTCATTGTTGTTACTCCTGGTTCCCGCCTGTGACAACCAGCCAAATTCAGACATGTTCAGAATCGCCTAACACTGCAATGGTGGTATCATGCAGCTAAAGTTGACTGTAGAGAAAGATCCTCAGTTTCTATCAAACGTGATCACTGCTGATGAAACTCGGCCACATCATTTTGATCCTGAGAGCAAACAGGAAAGCTCAGTGTTTAAATCTCCTTTATCACCAACCCGCAAAAAAGCAAAAGTGGCTGCTTCTGCTGGGAAAGTTATGGTCATCTCATTCTTTGATATTCATGGAATGGTTTATCAGCATGTTGTACCTGCACACACATCAGTAACTGGAAAGTATTACAGGGATGTCCTGAAACCATTGCAAGTCCTTATCAGGAGCAAAAGACAACATTTCCGTGAAGCAGGCTGGATGCTGCACCGCGATAATGCTCGGCCGCATATTGCCAATGTTGTTGCTGAATATCTTGCAAAAATAAACTTGAAGTGCATCCCTCACCCTCCCTATAGTCCAGATTTATCCCCATGTGAATCTTTTCTTTTCCCTAACTTGAAGAAATACCTTCGTGGGAGGCATTATCTATCATCAGAAACATTGGTGAAGGCTGCGGATGCGATTTTGAAGGATCTCTTAAAAATTGGTTTCCAGCATGTCTTTGAAGATTGGCAGAAATGCTGGGACAAGTGCATCGCATTCAGGGGAGACTAATTTGAGAAGGACCATCAAAATTATGAGGATGAGTAGAGAACGTTGTCAAAAAATTGTAATCATTGTTTATTGAGCAGCTCAAAGAAACCGTTGAGCTTTCACTGGTAGCAACATTTTGAATCACCCCGCATAAATAAAAATTTATGTGAGTAAATTTAAATACTAGTTTAAATACACAATTTTTACCATTATTTGAGTTACACTTTTCCTAAGTATATCTTGTTTTTGCTTTGAATTCTTAAATAGTTTTACGTATTTTGAATGGGAAAATGCGTGCATGTCTTATTCTTCCCGCACCTTTGCCGTATCTGCGATTGGGTTCGCAACTCTTGTCAGAAGGTTTTGTTTATTTCCCTTTCTCAGTCATTAACGTGAAGAAACAAATCAAATGCTCAGTGTCGTTTAATAAACCCAAAATATCATCGGGAAAACACAAGCATAATTCGTGTACAATACAAGAGAAACTGAAAATTATGAAAGACTTTAAAATAGTGCCACTTTTCTGTGTGTATGGGCCTCTGATATCAGCTCCATGTTTCTCCATTTTGCAATGTAGCATATTGAACTGTGCACTAACTTATGGGCGTACGATGACGCTGTTGAATTAGGCCCAAAATGTAATTGACTATCAGCAAACAGTGGTTGCGGGTGGTGAGAAAGCAGTCACAGCAGATGAGATCCAAGGCTGGCTTGACGAAGATGAAGAATTTCCAGGCTATTATATCATGATTGACGAAGAAATTATGGGAATTTTAGCAATGCAAGAGACAGTGAGGCTGAGAATGCCGATTTTGGAAAGTCGAAATTGAAATTGTGGTTAAACAACATCTGAATTGTGTAATATACTTTATCCAGAAAACTGACAATAAACAGATTTCTGTATACTATAATCATATAAGGAGCCTTCGTGAACTCATTGTGAAACAGATGTATGATAACCCAGGAAAGATAGTTGATGGTTTCTTCAAACCAAATGAATAAAGATCTGTAATTCAAATCCAGGTGGGCCTATTGTATGTTCCGTTCTAAAAAATGATATATTACGTAGCCTAATTTCATTCACATTTTTTGTCTGTGGTGTTCCTTTCATTAATCTGGTCTTTTGCTAATCTGGAAAGCATTAAGCCCCAATTGGTCCGGATTAACGAAGTTTTACTGTACTGAATAACCACAAGAAGAAAGTGAGAGGCCAGCCTCGATAGCGTAGATGGTAGCGTCTCAGCCTCATGTTCAAGAGGTCCCAAGTACGAATCTCGATGAGGGTTAGTTACCTGAATCTAGTTTTATCCGGAGTTTTCCCTTATCCTGATAGATGAATGTCGGGTAACTAAGCTTCAGGGACTCCGGACTCATTTGAGCATCGTTTAATCCAGTTCGATATGACTTAACGTTGGAGGACGTAAATTGCAAAGAGCCAGAGGTGTCAGATCTGAGAGGGTCCTGAAACTTTAAAGTGATCGGAGACCAGAAGAACCGTGGTTGAAATCCCGGCTATGGCATTGCATTTTTCAGTCTAGCTCTTATCTTTCCATAATTTAGTCTACACACGGCCAGTGTGAAAGAACAATTTATTTCCAATAATTGACCTAATAGTGGTTAACTATAAAGCCCGGGCCTTAAAGTTCTTACATGTTGTAAGTCGTCATTAAGGTAGTTGTCTCATGTGTTTATGAAAACTCCTAAGTGGTGTACCGGGAAAATTAAGACAGTTGGAGAATTTAATGTCATATCGACACGTTGGCCATAGTAGCTCAATGGTTAGAGCGGCTGGACGGAGACCAGGAGATCCGTGGTTCAAATCCCGCTTATGGCATTGGACTTTTCAGTCTGACTATCTTTCCATGAGTGAGTTGTTTGACAACTTTATTGCAGGGATACTAAAAGTTACAGGACATGCTGGTTTCCCCTGCACGTGATTTTCTCTTTACCTGTGACTAACACAACGAGAGCCAGCCCTAAGGATGTATACGCATTTTATTTCTTGTACGTAAGAATGACACCGCAGTTCCGTCACTGGAACTCTGTGACCACAGTAAATCTGTTATTCTATCCCAACGGGTGGAAGGACTTGATTTCTAGCACCCCTCTCTTCTTTCCGCTTGAGCATCACAGTTTGAATAAGGGAAAGAAAGTAAGAATAAGGGTAAAACCCGGGATATACCTTATCCAGGTAACTCATCCTGACCGAAATTCGAACTCGGAATCTCTTGAACGTGAGGCAGACTCGCTACCATCGACGCTACCGAGGTGGACATCACAGGTTTACTGTGTGTTACTTGCGTACATAAATATCACAGTCACGGTAGAAAATGCTAATAAAAACACTCAAAATCACCTCTTCTAATGTCAGACAGTACTTTCTCTATAGTAGAAAAAGTAAGTGCCAAACGTTAGAAGCCATAGAGTGTAGAGCTAGTCATATAATACAAAGGTTTTTTGACTTGGAAGAAACTCCGGATACAGTAAACCCTTGTCGCCAATACTAGTACCTATATCGGTTAAGAGTTAAGTTTTATGTTCTGTGTTTATCGCTAGGTTACTATTTATTTTATCATCCCTCCAACTACTATCGCCACGGGACTCTTTTACGATATAGCTAAGAGATTCAAGTGCTTGGTAGCTTATGTGTCGTTGTGGCAGTCATTTGTTTTCCGATAAAATTCAAAAGAATACGACGTTCGTATTTCAACATTAGCTAGTAAAATACAATATATAGCTGGAGTGTTTGCTGGAAATGTGCCAAGAAGATCAATATTATTTTGGGGCTTAAGGTACAATTTTATTGCAGTTAGTGCTTTTAAAGTGAATCTCATTTGTAGAATTGTAGTCATTTGTTTTTGTTCAGGTAATTGAAGCTTATGATTTTACTTTTGCTGCATCTTACTCGTACAATAAAGGAAGGTTAAGATTGATTACGGTATGGTAATTAGCATTCTAGTTTTCAAATCCAGAGACACGGCGTTTACTAGGCAGACTTAATCTCCATGATTCCCCAGTTTGCACGCATGAATGAAAAAGTGGGTGTGTATATAGTTACAGGTACACTACGACAGTTGGGTCTCCGGCCCTGACGTTTTGCGGTTGCAGGAGGCGGAGGGGGGAAGGTTAATAGTACCAACACTCGGTTATCAGCAATTGAAAACATATCCTGAAAATTATATTTAGAATGAAAATATAGTCCTATATTAGCCTTAAAACACTGAAATCTAACTTTCAATTTCACTATCTTGCAAGATATTCATTTCAATACCATTCTATCCGAATATTTCGTTCACACCTTTTACGTGCGCTAACTGCTTCTGTTGGTAGTACTGGAAGTATCTACCTCCGGTGTCGTGGTCAAGAAGTTAAAATTGTCTGCTAGCGCCAATCAGCATAGTCGCTGCTAGGTGTGGCTTCCGAATCCAACACCATGTTCCCAGTTTAAATTTGTTTGGAGCACGTAGCTTTAGTTGCTTGCGCTGCTGAAGCTGCTTTGCTGTTTTGTGTGTGCGAGACTTTTCAGCTGGATTTCAGTTCAGCTCCTCTTGGAAACGGGCCTTAAAATGGAAATCCGTCGACTTAAGAAGCACACTTTAATACAGATTGATAATCAAGTTAAGTAGTTACGTTTCTTTGACACAATTAATTTCCTATACTCACGCAATCTCCTGAGCTGGCATTTAATTTACTGAAAAGTCTTGTTCAGTAATGCGAATTTTGGTAGTGTTTTGTCTTTGTTTATATGTGTTATATCCAGTGATTGAAACGGTACTCTCTTCCTCGAGTTGATTAATTAACTTTTAAGGAATATTTGGAGGACTAATTGAATGTTAAAGGAATATATACATGTAATGAAACAAATATCTTGTGTGCATTGTCAAGTTTGTTACGGGCTCTGCAGCGGTAGGATTTTTTCTCCCTTAGGAAGGACGGACGCAACCATAAATTTTAAGGTTTGCACTCGGTGTTTATTTTTAAGCATGGTTTTGACAGGAAGGGGACATCTTAGGTGGTCTAAAGTGAGGTTCTCGTAAGAGAGACTCCATATGAGTTCTACCGACCAACTAATTAAAAATAATGAACTGAAGGGCAAAGCAAAGTGTCATATGACCTATCTGGGAACAAATATATATCCAAAGTCAGTTGGCGACTGAGGGCCAAGCTAAACCGTTGTGCGAAACCACGCGGACAGAAATCGCGTTCATTAAGGTTATTTGGCTAATGTGGGCCAAACGGAGCGGACGAGTAAACTAAAGAAATCGCGTTCAGTTAAAGGTAGCTGGTAGCTGGGTGCCAATCCGATGAGTCGTGTTATAGACACGGGAGTAAAACCACGCCAGCGCGAAGCCCACGTTTCAGACTTCGGCTAATTTACATGTATTTCGAGTGTAATTGAAATACAACCAATCGCCATAAGAGAATTTAACTGTGTTTCTTTTCAAGTACTCTAATTGATCCACCCAAAACGCCCTGAATCAAGAGATCCTTGCTACAGATCCTATATTCATGAATGTTAGGATAACTCCGAGAGCGGCCGAGGACATCGACATTTTCAAATTATCTCTGGCGAGGCTGACGACCCAAGGAGTTAAACCCCTGCAACATAATGGCGCCGAACTAAGGGGCACCAACCTTGCAACATGATTCATTTTTGTTTACAAAAATGCACACTCCCGAAACGTCGATTGCTAATCGTCTTTTCACCTGGCTTGTTTCCCGAGAACAACTTCAGCACATAATAAACTCAGTTGAAAAGGTGCTCAAAATTGTCTCCATTTATTGCCAAACGATGCCAAAGCCTGTCTTCGAAATTAGTTAAAGTTTCCAGCAACAGTGTTTGCCTGATCAACAGTATTTCTTGCCCAATTCTTTGCTTTAACTCTTCAAGAGCTTTTGGTTGGTCCTTGTTAAACCCTCAACTTCAAATATCCCCACAAGAAAAAGTCTAATGGGTTAAGGTCAGGAGGTCTTGGCGGCCATTCTATACATCCTCTTCTGCCAACCCATCTTCCTGGAAATTAATGATTTAGATAATTCCCCACCTGCCTTCCATAATGTGCTGGCGAGTACGTAAATGTGCAGTTTCTTCCACTGATAATGAAACATCTGTAACTCGTTTGAGTAAACCTTCGTTCTGGATGCATTTCTAAAATAAAACACAAACCACTTCTTGAATCCTCCTAACACCATATCCGATCATCATTATTATTTCAATTCCTTGTCTCTATGTAAGTTGTACCATGACTAATTACTTTAAGAAGGATTTGAAAATGAACTAAGCTTTGTTGTCCGTATTAGCTTAGTATTTATTCAATTCTAGGCTATGTACTAAAGTAAGACACTGTACTTTTTAATTCAAAACCTACTCAATTTGAGGTTGTGAAGCGCTTTCCTTTGCTCAGTGCGCATGCAGTAAATTTAAATTGCTGTTTGACGGGATATTTGTTTCTGTGTTCTTAGACTTGGGTTCCGGAGTCTCGCGCTCTTTAATTGTAATCATAGTAATGTAAAAACATATTGATATCTTACTGCTGTTCTAAAAATGTCACTTTATAGTGTTGCAACAACGGGGTTACATGCATTGTTCTATACGTTTTGTTCACGAGTATATTGATTTAATTTAATAAACCTAGATACTTCTCAGGTCATTAGCTTTACTTCTTCAAAGTTGTACAAGATAACAATTTCTACATTTCAAATTTTCATCATTATCTTCCTTAAGACTTATTTATTTTTTAAAGTTAATAGCACAAGAACAGGAAACTTAATTTGATGTAATCATTTAAAAAAAATATACATATCTCAAAAGTCAATTAAGTGTTTGCAGTTTGTAGCAGCTAAAACTCTTGTATTGAGTAACTAACCTTGAAGTTTTCTCAAAACTTTAAGATTTCTGGCACAGTTCTTTCTTACACACACTGTATGCTGTAAAAGATTGCATTACTTTTAGGTAAAAGTTTTCTTAAGTTTGGAAGAGCAGAGCAGTTTCTAAATTTTGCGCTCATTAAACTCATAAACGTAAATTTAAGTTTTGGTTGGAGTCACTTTGTATGCAAATGCTGACGTAGAAACTTATTATTAACGCTCGTTACTGTGAAGTACTTGAGAGCAATATCCTGAACATACCGACTTCGTCTGGGTCGGACTGCATCAGCGTCTCAAGGATATTAGGTGAGAAAGGAGAACTGAGTAAGAAAATATCCTATCGAATTAGAGAACGTTCTCTCGTAGATACCAATTCCTAAGGATCTTCCTCTCGCATAGACGAAGTGTTCTATTCCCAGTGTCCAAATAAAATCTCCATTGTAGAAAGAGATCTGAAACAAGTTACCCATCCTGAGATATTTATGCGAAATTTATCAGTGGGACACTTCTGAGGGGATTACAAAATCTTACTTATTAACAATGAGGAAGAAGGGCATCTGATGGTTACCTGTGAGTTTGAAGATAATAGTCTTACTTATAAGATAGTTATAGTAAATCTACTGTTAACTTAGTCCACTAAAATGTTCTGTATATATGAACAAAGATGCTTAATTGAAATTCAGTTTGCAAGAAGCAAGAATATTAAAAAATGCCATATAGCATTATTCAAATCTTCTGATAGATGAACTTCACTAAACTAGTTAAGAGGGCTCATGGGCTCACGTATTTTGACATTCTAAATTGGGATTTAGCAGGCCGCAATCGACAAGGGATGACGTGAACGTAACTGGTTAGAAGGTTGCTGGAAGAACACCAGTTTGACAGGTAAGTAAAATTTGAACTGCTCTTGGTACAATTCTTCATAATTTAATGTAGGTAAGGATCAGGTAACCACTCCGTAGTTCCACACAACGTCTAAGAAGAAAACCTGTTGCAGAGATAACCCCTTGAATGCTATGGAAGTGAAAGTAACATTTCCTTCGACGTATAATAACTTAAATGATTAGTTATATGATACAGATATTAATATGTCAAGTGTCAAAATGATGTTAAGTTTATTTATTTATGTTTAATATTGATATGTTTAAAATGATGGGAGTGTGTTTTGAATTCTTATGAGGTATAGAATAAAGTAGGTCACAAACAGTGAAGATGAATGTTAATATCCAATAACGATAAATGGTAAATATGATAAATTAAGTAGAAAGATCAAAATACAAAGGAAAGCTGTTTTTATGACTTTATATTTGGAAAATCAGAAATTTATATAATTCAAAATTAATGTAGTGGCAAGATAATGTCTTTTGTGTCCTGATCGAAGAGGCAACAGACGCGTGTGCTAACCATTGCATGAATTGTACTAATTATTCATAATCGATGCAATGAAGTTTCGATACAGTGCAACCTTATTTTCAGAAAAGTAATGTACGAAAAGCGAAGAAATTGCGTGTGTAAAGACAACAGAAATCTAATCAGAATTGTATGAGAATATGTTTGATCATCATAGATGCTGTGAATTGCAGTGAGTTTAAATTGAAGAAAAACTTGCAACCATTTTTTATTTCCTTAAAATTGAGTTCGACAATCCAAGTATCGGAGACCACGATCCAAAGAAGATCTCTTGCAAATCGGAGCTACAAAGGACGCATCAACGAGAACATTATCACTACGAGTACATCTTCATCACCCATCATGAACACATTTGTAGTGATACTGCTACAAATAGAACTTCGAGAACACCATCCAAAAATCTTCCCATTGCTGGCCATAATTAAGGTTGCATAGGGATCAAACCTGGCTCCAATGATATCAACCAAATATGAGGGGACAGTCAAGTGAGTTACAGCATAATGAAATCCTAAGACAAAAACTGTTTCTGTAAGAACTGAAACCATTTAAAGTCAAGCTCATGGTTGCTTATAATGACGTATGCTTCTCACTCATTCAGGTTCTGTAGAGATTTGGGAATGGTACGGTTACTTTCTGCAATACCATTTGTGACCAGCTATGCATTGAAAACGTCATGTTATTTTTCTAAATGGTGCTACTGGCTCATTTAGTTATTTTGCATGTGAAGCTTTCTCATTTTAGAGTATACTTCACAGCAACTAAACCATTAAACCTTGACCTATTCTCAAAAATTAAATTATAAGTGAATTTTGTTCAGAATCAGACAGGCAGTTTACAGCACCAGTGGATTAGACTGTTCGAAGTTCAGTATAACATGCTGTGGATGGCATTTTTCATCTCCCTGGACTGTGGAGGTGGATTGTTCATGTTGATTACTTCTGAAAACAGCAAATGTATAAAAATGTCCTTTCTTTTAATTCAATTGTTGCCTCCAATTGTTACATCATAAACTTTAAAACCTCATAAACAAAACACTCTAGTTGAAGTAAAGTTTGTTAAATTTATAAGAAGATAAATTCAACTCCTAGCTACCTTTAAGAGAGGAACCATCCTAACATGGAATATGCAAGTGTTTCCTGGAAGCAAAATATACAAAAAGAATCTTTCTGCAGCTGACTACCAAGAATGTGACTTTATTACTCATTGTCAACCTTAATGAAACCTTAATACATTGTCAACATTCAATAATTGTCAAGGTTCCAATTATGTTTCTCTTTTCCCATCTTATGAAACTAAATTTCTAAGTTTCCAATCCTGTAAGTATACCTACATGAGATTTAGGTATGGCTATACAGGGTGTTCGGAAATTTCCGGACTCATATTTTATTTTTGATCAAGTTTTATTTGACATGCAAACTGAATGAGAATACACATTTATTACACATCGCTTTATCTACCTGAAACCCATTTTGAATCAAATTTTTTAGAATTTTGAAGATTCTGAAAACACTGACGTCCCAGTTCACAGCAGCTGCTGAAGGCAGTCACTATTTTTCTTACAAACACATTATAAATGTTACACAACACTTTCCATATTACGTTTTTACAGCAAGTGCAGTAATTCACCAAATATTTTTGAAAAACCCAATTGCACTCGTCGACGCATGCTCCATGCATTTTTGAGTTCTTCTAGTAAGTGTGACTTTCCGTTGTTCACTTTTCTCCTCAAATAACCCCACAGAAATAAATCTGGAGAGGTAAGATCGGGGGAGCGTATATGCTATAAATGCTTAGAAATAATTTTATTCATGAAAAAACCCCATTAACAACTCCATGGTCTCGTTTGCATTATAAGTGGCACCATCCTGATGAAACCAACTATCAAGTTCATCCTCTTCCAGCATAGCAAGGAACTGCTGCAAAATATTCCTGTAGACGGCACCAAAGTCTGTTTCCTTAAAGAAAAAGGGCCCAACAATATTATTTTTCTTCGCCATCCGCACAACAAACGCCGACTTGTTCTGAATGAAGCGGCTGTTCATGAAATACATGCAGATGTTTAGTTGACCAAGTTCTAGTGTTCTGGGAGTTCATGTAGCTATTATAATTGGGGCCACGCCTCACTCGTAAAAATATCTTATCCAGAATGGCTGCATTGTTGCAGTGAAATAGCGAAACCATTGACAGTAATAGCGACGGTTCACCAGATAGGGCGGCTGCAGCTCCTGGCGACTGTAACACAGTACGGGGCCAGTTTGGCCACTTTATGACCATTATGTGTGGAGGTAATTGATGTTCCAATTTTTTGTGCCAAATGTCTTTCCGATTTTGTGTCGAGGTAACAAGTCACTGCTCTATATCATAAACGAGATCTTCTGTGACTACCTTGGGTCTACCACTTCGTCGTCCATCATCCACGGAGCTTAAATCACGAAATCGGAGCACAATGTCCTAAACGGTAGTTTTACCTGAAGTCGGATCATTGTAAACAGCCTTTTCCATTTCCCTAAACATATTTCATAGGATCTAAAGTCAAAGTATGCTTCCAGCGTTGTGCTCACGTAGAAATCATTGTCCCCGACTGCGATTCGTATGTCACTCCGAGCAACGCTAAAGCTACACTGACCTAAAAATAGGGCAGAGCACTTCTTCAAGGTTACAACTATCCGTCATGCAAAGCTTGCCAACTGATCCAATCAAATACTCTAGAGACAATTTTTGAAAGTTTGAGTCCAGTGACTTTTCAAACGCTCTGTATTTTAATGGCTTGCAGTGCTTTTTTGTATTTGATTTGGTCACATTTTAACCGCGCTGTTGTACGTACTGAAGTAAAATATTTATTATTTTGCTGGAACATAAAAATATTTTGTCATTGTAACTACTGTCGCTATACAGTTTTTCCCGATATACTGAAAAAGATATGCAGTTCCAAGGTCTCTATATAGCAAACAATTTTTTAGCATTTGACAATCTACATTCCCTTTGTTCCTTTAATGTGATGATTTTATATCGTATGTCATTGTAAATGAGAACTCCTTATGGTTTACGGAGAAAATACGAGTCAGTTGGAGAATTTGCTGGCATGCTTAAAGTCTCTGGACCTCAAAATAATTGTGCAAAATCTGAACATCCAAGTTTTGAAAAGAATGCGGTATTGCTTTACAAGTATATGGTAGAGAACTAAACATGAGGGAAACGTTTACCGAAGGTTTATAAATTAGTTGCGGAAATAGTCACCTCTCGCTAGGGTCCAAAGTTTGCTGTTAAGGGTGAAGGACTAAGCGAAACTTCCAGCCCTGGGGACCTGATCGGCCCTTCTGATTGCTAAGCCAAAGTGTGAGATAGAGAGTTCGTTAAACTGCCTTTAAAAAGTCCTGACAGAGTTTGTAGAGATCATTATCCTTATTTCAGGAAGAGAAGGTGAAGAAAGGATAAGAAAATAAAGATGAAGCCTGGATGATACAAAAGCTTGAAAAAAGAGAAAAATCAGTCCAATTCGCAGCTTCATGCCTGGTAAATAAAATGTCCTCCTGGAAACAACATGAAAGACACCAATAATTAGTTTACTGAAGGCTAGGGGACTTTTCCTGCCTCTAATGATTTGTTCCGCACTGACGCAAATAATGAAGGCAAGAAATACAAAACCAGCTAGGAATAATTACAGGAAAGAGGTTTGGTTTCCACACTCGTGTTCTTCATTTTTTTTACGAAGCACATTTATCATAAGTCTCAAAGCCTACCAGATAATTTCTCTTTTCATTGATTTTATTTTCACAATGTGGCATATGACAGAAGATAAAAAGACTATCTATGGCAAATAAGGGGAATATGAACCGATATTGAAAAGCTGTCAGTGTCCTGTAAAAAATAACCAACACTGATACATCAAAAGGCTTCATATTCGATAATAATTAAATATATCATGATATTGCGGAAGTTAAAATGCATAAAAGTAAATTGATGTATTGACATTTACAAAACCCTCCACTCGAAATAAAGCAGAAACATTTTTGTGAGGCATTCAATGAACTTCTTTGCTCATTATTTAATCACCTAATCCTATAGAAGTCTATTATTGCATCTTTGTATTACTAATATAATTATTATTACATTTTTATTTAACATTTAATTGCGCGATAAATTAGTTAAGGCGAATTGCTGGAAATTAATCGTTCACCCACACTAGCCATGTTTGGGCTAAGTTTTCGGATATGCAGAGTGAGACTGAAAAATTCAATGCCAGAGCCCCGATTTCAAACACGGATCTCGCGGTCTTCGTTCGGTTGCTTTTAACCATTGAGCTACCATGGGCAACATGCCGGCGTAACATTAAATTCTCCAGCTGATTCGTACTTTTCCCGGTAATATATATTTTTTCATTAATCCTTCAGTATGACTGTACATATACAACCTTAGCCTATAATAGGCTAGTGTGCAGAAACAATTAATTTCCATCGATAAAGCTAAAAATAGTGGTTTAATTATGAAGCCTGAGCCTACAGTATGTGCAATGGTAAGCCGTCACAACGTATCCCATTGTACATGGGAAGCCCTAGTGGTCCTCCTGGAAACAAAATAATTCTTTGAAGACAGTTTCTTTTATGCGGCATGTCAAATCTACTCCTTTGCATAATAATTTTACGGGTGGGAAAGTAACAATGGATGAATGAATGAATGAATGAATGAATGAATGAATGAATGAATGAATGATGATATATATAAGGGCGCTGCACTACGGCGGTCATCACCGCCCTTTAAAAAACTAGTCATGGCAAAAGCTAGATATAAAACTTTCTAAAAACTATACAAGTGTAACAAAACCTATTAAAATACACGTACATAAAAAACATCAATCAAAACCTACTAAAAATTTCGTTCACTAAATCCTAAACTCTAAAGTAGACAAGAATCTCAAAACCTTCTCCGCGGGTCTCCACGCACGGCCTACACGTGGGTGCGCCTGTTGACCGTCCCCCTCAACCACGAAGAGGAGCCCACACGAGGGAGACTGTTGGCTTGGGACCCCGGGTGCGCCAAACCCGTACCTACCGAAGTAGGCCCCTGGGGGGGGGGGTAACAATGGAACTTCAAAATATGGGCATACAGTGAAATTTGCCTGTCAAATTTTTGGGTAGGATGTAGTGGTACTTCTAGTTACCATTATTGCTTACTATATAGGAGCCAGATTTGCAAAGTGAATGTTTTCTCTTACAGTCTCAAGATAAAATGAACCTCATTTATACATTTTTGGGGATAGGAAATTAAAATTTATTATAATTATTGCTAGTCCTAGTCCTACTATTAGTCCTAGTCCTATTACTAGTCCTATAACTATTTCTATTAGTATTTTATTATATTATTACTATTATGATTATGATGATTATGCTGATGATGATTATGATGATTAGTATTACTATTACTATTATCATTATCATCATCATTACTATTATTATTAAGAGGGCATCGCGATCTTCAGTTTTACGGAAGAAAATGCTCCACTTGGTCTCCCATTCTACTCTATTGGCAGAAAAGTAATTACAATTATACTAACGTGTGAACAATAAAAGTAATTGTTAATAGTGAAAATCGCACTTCCAGACAACTGTATTTATCCACTATAATTTACTACTACTGTCATCTATTCTCCAAACTATTTTACGATGGTCCTGTTTTTACTACACCTACCATCTATATGTGGGTGTAATGCCTTCAGAGCTTTTTTATCTTTTTTATTTTTGCATCTAGTTTTGCGTTAATGTTCACAGAAGCACATGCATAGAAAGCATTCCTTTATGTAAATTGTTTTAGGGGCGATTCAAGAGGAAGTAATGATATCGAATCTACTCCATTGCCTAAAAGTTTTGCGGGTGTGAAAATAACAATGGAAGCTCAAAATATGCGTAACATAGTGAAATTTGCCTGTCAACTTTTTGGGTCAAGTGTAGTGGTTCCTCTACCTATCATATAAACGAGAGATTTTTAAACCGAAGGTTCTCTCTGGCATTCTGAAAATAGAATAAGCCTCATACAATTTTGGGGATAGGTAACTATAAATTATTATTGTTATTATGGTTACTACAACTACTGCCATTACTACTTTTACTGATGATGATTGTGATGATATGTAAATCGGCAAACGTAAAAATAAACAAATCACGTATTTTTAATATAAGAAGGCATTAAACAAAACGGTCACCTAAAATAGAACATAACTCACCATTAGGATTACATATCTCTGTACTCGGTACCCTATATTCGAATACAGTACTCATAATGAAAATTACAGATAAAAGTAAAGTTCTGGTCTTTCACACGTTCTTTGTTTCCTCACACGTAAACAGGATTAACAATGATAGTGTTTTATCCATTATTTTTCAGAGTTTCATTAAAACATTTACTTCAATGAACTGTCACAGTTTGCGCTTTGAAATGAGGTAAATTTTATGTAATTTTTGTACCTTATATACAGTAGGAAAGCTCATTATCCTCTCCTGCTGATCTATCATCGTCATATTATTATCGTCAGATGTAACCTGGAGAACAGTGACCTCGCCCGACCCTATTTCGATAAGCGCTTAGCAATAAAGCTTTCTGAAATTGTTGACGCCTCCCACAACTTGCTTAATGTTGTATGCTGCATCAGAGGAAACACAGAAGTCATGCATCATTTCTTAACGCAGCAGAGACCTAGCTTACATGAGAAAGTACAATAATATATATCGTACATGTGAACAAGAAAAATGTGATATATTTATGAGGAAACGTATAAACAGGTTACATGGTTCTAAAAAAGCAACGGTGCCTATGAAGGTAACGTGCCTCGTAAAAAGCATACAGGTTAATACTGTATAGATGAGATTATGTTAAGAACATATGTCGGCAATAACAGCAAGATAGGGGCACAAATGAAAATAATTTTGCAAAAGAGATAAAAAATGGTACTGAACACCCCGATGTATAGACTTCTAAAATATTCGCTGCCGCCTACATTTACTATTCGCCTGAAACCTTTCCAACGAGTATAGTGTTCCATTGTTCAAAACTTAATTGGGGTCTAGTGTAGCAGAGCATGAAACTGTGCCACGAAATATGAAGCGTATGTCGTGTGAGGCAGAAAAAAAGGCGTGCGTGCAAGTGTATAAGATTGATAGGTCCGCAGTGGCGAGGCTGTAGAGGGGATGAGGAAAAGGCGGGCGTGTCGCTTCGCCCATTCTCGCACCCTCCATAAACACGGAAAATTATAGCAGTTCTTATTACATAGAAAACATTAGCATACAGAACACGCTAGTCTGCCCTTATCCCATACAGTTCTGGTTGCACTAAAACTCGTGCTTAATGTTTTAGAGATTCAGGTTTAACGTTTTATGTTAAATAATTTGGTCACTGTTTTATGGAATTCTGTGTTGTACCTTTAGTTCATAAAAATATATTTAAAGTAACTCAGAAGTAACTAAATTCTACACATAATTATTTTATACCTTATTTCATTAATTTCTTAGCTATATAAACACAGGAACTTTTGCATACCATCCAAGAATACAACATTTCGTTAATTCAATTTTTAGTTCTTATGAAAGCATTGTTTTTAGAAAAATGTATGAGAGAGAATAGAAAGACAGCTTGGGTGTAACTAAGGTTCTTTGGTTGACAGGAGTCAGCAAGGTTTGCTTCACCACGTCTGCAGGCCAGAGTGGCTTTGTGCACCGCTGGCGTATGATGCTTTTTAAACTATTATTACTGAAAAGGTAATATTTATTTGCCTTGAGACTCAGCCTTAGCTTCAGTCTGAAATTTCTCCTGTGTTACCGCAAGCACTCATAAAGCAGTAGGAGGATCTCCTGAAACTTAAACGGCGCTTGTCAGGGTCACAGCCGCTCAGAAGAACATGACTATCAAGGTGCCAAGTCGCTCTCCTACTTCTGCTCCCTTCGTGACCATCAAAGCGAAAGTATGGGTATCAATATCCATTGCAGGTAAAGATGGGAGGGCCTACTCTGACCATTCCTTCCAAATATTCTTCCTCCGAGTCGGTCTTTAGTTGAACTGATAGAGTCGACATGAAAGATTCAATGCCAAAACCGGGATATGAACCACAAATCTACTGGTTTCCATGGTTGACGGCTACTGGATAGAAAGCAGTAGAACCGTGCCTCAAATCCCGGCCGTGGCATTGAATTTTTCATGCCAACTCTATCAATCCAATACCTCTGCCTGCATACGGATTGTGTGAAGAAATGATTAACTTTTATCAATTAACGTAACATAATAAGAGTTAAATGATGAAGCCTGGCACTCAAGTACTTACAATAGTAATTCGTCAGAAACGGTGTTTCTCGGATGCAAGGGTCTCTAGTGGTTTACCGGGGAAATATATGAGTCAGTTGGAGAATTAAGTGTCATGATGGTAAATTGACCATGGTAGCTAAATGGGTAGGAGCGACTGGACGGAAACCAGGAGATCTGTGGTTCAAATCCCGGCCGTGTCAATTAACTTTTCATGTCGATTGTATCAATCCATTATCTTAGCCTGTATAAGGCTATTGTGAAGAAATAATTAATCTTCATCCGTCTATAGTATCTACAAAACTGAACAAGGCTACTCCCTGATTTGTTAAAGAGTCGTAAAATTTGTGGCCTGGCCCCTAATTTTATTCTTTAAGGCAGAGATATCGCTTCATGAAGCAAGGAAGTGGTGTTCCTCACGCTTCAACTTTGATGCCAATATCTAGTCTTAGATTTATTTTCTGCAGTCTGCTCCAGTGAATAAACTATAAGATATTTTTCTCAGTTGCAAGTGAGGATGAAAAGCACCAGTAAGTTGATTGATAAATATATTTGAAAGCAAGTTGCCTTCTATTTGATGTAGAATTAGTGTTTCTGAAACTGACACTATTGTAAATATTGAGGTATTATACCTACTAACTTCTATCGTTATATGAATAATATTTTTATAGATAACTTTATAATGTGAAGAATAAGTTTATACTGAAATACAAATTGGAGAATACTTCGATAGCGACCACCAAATGTGCGCGGTTGTGAGGCGCTATAGGCTGCCGATACCCTATACCAATAAGGCACTTCTGTAAATCACTGAAGACTTAAACACAGTGAGTTAAGTGCTTGTTTCCTGATCCCAAGGTTGCTAGTTGAAACTTGGTCCAGAGCAGTGCTTTCTAGGTGTGCTTTACTGTTATGTAAAAGGGCTTCTTGGTCAAAAAATTCTAGCACACTTGTGACATTGTGTTATTCTGGTCATTTACTATGTCGTTAACAAACAAAATAGTTATTTTAGAATCGAAGAGAAGAAAGAGTGTGTATTACATTTCATTATAGGATAAAACATTTTAATAAAACACATTTTATCAGCTTGAGCTCCATTATTATCATGACTGCTGCCAACGTTCCAACATATAGTGCCAAACTTTGAGCAGCTAATTTGTACAGGAAACAAGTGTGTCCACTCCTTGAATTGATAAATTCGAAGAACTTTTAGCACTTCTAATTTTAAGAATTGGTTTACGGGTGTAGTTGCACGTCCTGAATCTTGAGATAATAGATTATTTGTCGATACAATTCACAGAAATATCGTATTACCTTAGCTACATTCCTTAACCCTTCATTGTCTAGGTAATAACTTGCTCATGCCTTTATATCTTACACTTATTTACATTTTCCAACATTATTTATTGTGATTATTTATACCTCTCCCGATAATTTTTGTGTAAAATTATTGTTTAATTCATAAATGTTTTGGATAATGCACACATACGGAGCATATGGTCAGGAGGCTCCTATCCTATAGCCACTGCGGTAGTAGCAGATTGCAGTCAAGCCCTGACATAATTTGCTTATCAATTATATAGCCGAACGCTTCCAAATGAGTTTGGCAACCGAAGTTTTCCGTATCGAAGATGAAAGCTAGCTCTGTTAGCTAAAACAAATACAGAAAATACGTAATTAATGAAACTCGATTGGGGAGAAAATAAATAATCCCTCCTATTTAATTGTTTTTGTCATTTAAAGCTAAATGTGACCATGATGCAATCCAGTATAGAGGTTGAAAGCTTTTTTAAAATTTTTATAGATTTATAACATTTCTGATTTATTAAATTACACCAATCGATTGAAAATGTCACACGGAAGTACAGAGTGATGTATGTATCTGTGTGTGAGTGTGTTGTGGTGGGTGAGGGAAGGCCAATGAGTAGTATAACTCAAAAACGAAAAATATGCTGAATACCAAACTTTGTCTTTAATTTCAGCATGTTCTAAGAGTATGGCACTAAAGATTTTGAAGAACTATTTGCCATAAACCAAACTTTCATGGAAAAAATTGATATACATTTTTATTTAAAAAAAAACGGTTATCCATTCCATTTGTTTTCAGAAATATACATGAAAATGTAGTAAATTTGTGTCTCTGGTAATGTATGATTTTTAGAACTTTGCACCTGTTCAAGAGGTAAATTGTATTCGTATTATATCTTAGTCCCGCTAAGTGGACAGAATGTCAGTCATGGTATAGCCAACCACTTTTTAGAAATTGATTATTAATACTAATATAGCCTTTCCTTCTGTTTTATTATTGATTATTTTTATTGATTCTTTGATCTTATTTCTCATTCTGCAATAATATTGTTAGGAAATATTAATGTTTAGTGAGACACTACGGACTACGGTGTATTTAGATACACTTTACTCTCTGTATAAGTATGTACAGTTTATTTGGCCTGTGCGGTTTGGGTCTCAATATTGAATTATTCTACTTTATACTTAAAATGAAATATACAAACCTGCAAATTAAAAGGGATATTTTTCTCAATTTACAAGAACTTTAAAAATAATTAACGTATCTAAGGATAATTTAAAAGTAGGAGAAGAGATGGTAGATTTCTACAAACATCCTTACTTCCCTAGAGTTAGCAGTTTTTGAAAAATCCCATCATACCTTAAAGTTTTACAAGGTCATACTTAAAGACTTTTAATTATTATACTCTTTTCCCACGCTCCAGATGCGTCTACCTTCTCGCAAGAGAAACATTTCTTGTAGAGTACCTAAGGATACCTTTGATTCTACCCAACACTCCAGCCTCAGAAAATCTTTTATCAACATTTAAAGCAGGAAGAGAAAAAGTACCCCAAGAGTTTTATGGAGCGGGGTTCATGATAGACCGGACATGGACCACATCCAACTTTGAGATGAGGCACGTGTTTACTAGAATGACAGTACACGGTTTCCATCATCTCATCTGCAAGAGCACATCATACCACGAGCCAGCAGAGACGTGTAAGTGCAACTTATGCGGACAAACATGTTAACGTTACCACATAGAACCTTGCAGGAAAAGAACCATATCAAGTAAGGGCTATGCGAACCAAAAGGCCAGAACGCAAACTTGAATAATTTGTATTTGTTTGAAATTGACCTCCTTTTTATGGCCATTTGGCTACAATAAAAGTTTATTATATTATTTTTCCATAGCAAGGACTCGTTAAGATGATAAAATTGCTGAATTGTCTTCGACAAACCTTGTAAATAAGCAGTCGCGGTTGCTTCTTTTAAAATCATGCTGAAATCATAGCTAAAAAGAATGATGAATAATGCAAAATGAATAGTCAATTATTTTATGTGAAAAGTTAAGTACATATACAGTAAATGTATTTTAAGTTAGGAAACTTACTCTATATTTCGAAGGCCATATATATAAATTTATATTTTCCTGTATTTTAACTGAAATATTATGTTAGTATTAGTGAAACTAATGCTTTAAAAATGAAGCTAATTAATTAAAATTTGATTTAGATAGAGCAAAATTTTAAAAGTTAAAACAATTTAATAAAATATACATACTGAATTATCATGGGAATACACCTCATTACGTTCTATAGAAAATTCCAATGATTATTGACCTTCAATTTATTGTGACTCTTGATACTATTTTTCGTTTATCAATTTCTCAAAATTTGGTGTAATTTGTAATGTGCAAACGAAGGCAAGTTAGTAAGATAACCATTTGTAGTTGAGCTAAATATAGTTTGTTATTAATTGCATTGATGGTAAAAAAGGAAAATATTATCAAAATTTAAGAAAATTATAAGTTATTCTAAATATTCTTAATTGTTAGCTGAATGTTTTCCCAGGTTGCTTTTTGTAAGGATGGATATATTTTGAATCTGTGAAATGCAAGATATATTTATGAATATATTTCCTTTGTCATAGTTAAAGCAGAAAGACGCAGTAGGTAAGATTTCTAAGGGGATAAAACTGTCCGAAGGCCCAGTAGTTCCACATTGAGTGTTGAGTATAGACAGGTACATTTAAAATAATTTAACGTCCTGTCACTTAGCTAAGGGACCAGATTTTGCCTATCCCCGATATAGTATATCTGGTATATATGCAGCTGCATATGGATCAAAGGGAAGCCTGCAAAATAAATTATCAGGTTTAATTACGACTTAACCTGGATCACAAAATGTGATCTCGTTTGGCAAAATCGACCCTGAGGAGAGTACATTATGTAAATTCGTGCTGGAAATATGAAGAATTACACCAAGGGCTGCGTTCAGTGTTTTAACATCCCCTCACTGTGATTTTGGCACACGGGACATAAAACATTCCGGTGATTACCTCTAACATTTTAGAGATTTTTTGTGTGTAGCCAGACGTCAATGGCTATTCCAAATGTAGTACTCCTGATTTATGCGGCTGGAAATTATTTTAATGCCCCGCATGCGGCAGATAACAGCCCCATCTGATATTTTGGTTCACCTGATGTGGGGGGGATTATCTGGGATCATCTCTGCTACCAAATATCATACAAACCAGGGAAAAAGAACAATCAAGCAGTGAATGAAGCATTTTGAGGAATGAGGGGGATGAGGTATTGAACGTACTCATCCACTGAAATATAATGCAGCTCTGACTGGATCCAAAATAATGATGGAAACAGCTTTGTAGCAATTATTTCTGTTTTTTACAATGCATGAGAATAACTCCTGGTTGTTTTATTTGTACACCAATTGCTGCAAAAACGTGATCGACATGCAGTCAAAGTACAGCCTGCCTCATAACGTCTGCACCTATAGAGTGCTCCTGCTTCAAAAAAGGCACGTGTTAGTGCATTTCTCTAGTTATTCTTTCTGAAAATATTTTTGCAAAAGATGATTACTTTCTCTAATGCACAGTAGTAAGAGCTGAGAACTACCTTTAAAAGTGTTCATATTTCACAGGAAATTCATGTTTTGAGGCCGCATGTATAAAGAAAAGGAATTTTAGACACGCATGCATATTGTGCGTGTATGTTTCTGTATTTTTGTTAAGAAAACTGAAAATAAAAACGCAGTTAAATGAGAAAATTCTGGGCTGTCTTTGGTCTTAAAAGCATTTAGTTACCATTAAAGGACAAAGAGATGTGCGCTCGCATGCGATACAAGTTAGCTGGACACAGAGCATAAATGTGGTCAAATGTACAGCACGACCATTAAATCTGCAATCAATCAAAACAACGTAAGTAGTTCTCCGCGAGCTAGTGAAGCATTGCCGTGCAAATGCAGGCATACTCAAGGCAAAGGTGCAGTAAAACGCTGCTATTTTGTTTCCTCTGGCATTGTGGCGGTTGTCATTGTCACGCTATAGTATATACTGTAGTATAGAACCTGTACAGTTCGGCTGGCCGTTCTCCGCCTCCGACATTTCTCAAGAGAGATACGCTGACTGGTGCCAGTTCTTTAGCGGGAATTTCAAACAGGGAAACATACATATTTTAAATATTTCACGCATTTCCATATTTCAGGAACCAGTAGCCATATTATAATAGCGATAATAATATGATTTACAAACATTAAAACTCTGAATTCACGTAGGCACAAAATAGCAAACGTCACCAGCGCAAGCACCAAAAGCAAGTATAGCCACGTGGTCCACACAAAATTAAAGTGGCAACACGGTGTTGGATTCTGAAGCCACGCGCAGGGAGAAGGCTGATTGGCACTAGCAGACAGGTTTAACTTCCTGACCACTACACCGAATGTACAGACTCCCAGTACTACCAACAGAAGCAATTAGCGTGCGTAAAAGGTGTGGAAGAAATATTCGAATAGAGTGGCGCAGTAATGAATATCTTGCAAAATAGTTAAATTGCAAGTTGATAATCAATGCTTTAAAGCTAATATATATAGTCCTAAATTTTCATTATAAAGATAATTCTGTGGATATGTTTTCAATTACTCATTACTGTATGTTGTTACTATTAACCTTCCCCCTCCACCTTCTGCAAACGCAAAACGTCGGAGCCGTAGATCCAGCGGCCGTACTGTAGTTCCTTACTTTCACGACCGATAGCAGTACAGCCCATGTGCAGTATAGCTATGGAAACCGCACACGCCTCCAGTCTTTTGTTATGGCTATATATATTAAATTATATGAAATTCAGACATCACCCATTTCTTTACCTATACCTCAAGACTTTAAGCAGAATAGGGAATAATACTCCAGAAAGTAAAATTTCCACCTTTCAGACGTAATCGAACGCGCGGCTATAGTTATCATACTAATCAGCAAGTGGTGCAAGTGCGTGCCAAACTGTTATTTAAGTTAAAACATATTCACCATTAGTTTTGAATGTATGCAACATGCTAAGCAATATATGTGACTTATGCTTTCTAATGGATGATCTACAGAACAATTTATGGAGAAGGGGTAGACAGCTCTGTGCATAAGTGTTGTATGGGACAGAAAGCAATGACCATGTATGTCGGTTTCAAAAACATTGTACCCAAATACAGAGACTGCCGTAGCAATTTCAGACGAGTTTACAAATTTTTTATTCATTAGCGTACATTCGCACATATCTTTAAACACTCCCCTGAAGGAACAGCCTATCACATGCATCAGTTGATATTAACACTGGAACCCAAAATGGCAGATCGACACAGTGGGAGCAATTGCATTTAAATCTTTAGCCAACACGTGCTTTCGTTGTACAGCTATGTCAAAAATACTAAGTATTAGGTCAATCGTTGATGTTTCTTTCAGAAAACTACGGCAGTTTTTAGCTCATACTGTAATTGTGATGGCAGATACAGTTTATTTGTGTTAAGACTATCAAAACGAGCTCAAAACACTGTATGAAGCTGTAAAAACGGGGTAAACGTCCCAGGTGGAGCCTGAGGTCTGCGGTTAACTATTCGTATAGGACTCTCTGCTTGCAAGTTGGAGTTGGCTCAATGGTATCATCCAGGCTACCTCAGCACCCTGCCGCTCATCCTTCGTGTTCAATTCAAAATGTTATTACCCTTTGTTTTACCCCTTGCGTCTTATTATTTGATAATGATACAAATAACGTTTTATAACATTATAGATGCTTACAAAATAAAATAATCGCCAAGTAGTTATAAATTTATATTTCGTAGTAGATATTTTATTGTGGTCGGTATTGTGCTTCACCCATTCAACCAAGTTTGGAACATTTCACAAATTAAAGTGAAACATATGACTTACGGACGAAACAAAAACTATTACATCAATATCCTCGACATGCTCCTAAAAAGATGAAAGTCAATATGGTTTACAACACCACATATGGTAAAGGTAATAAGGCTCAGAAAGTCAAACGTTATCCCTAATTAAAAATAAAGATAAAGATATCCCATAGTTTCCCTTTGAAGGACAAAGGCCTTTTCTAATTGCCGGTAGAGTGAGATTGGCGAAACTTCTATGGTGAGCTACTCCCTGTAGATCCTTAATTATTGGATTGTAATTCTTGTGTCTTTGGCTCACAAGAGAACCAATAGCAACAATTAATGAATTACTAATTAAAGTACAGATAATAAAGACTAGGAAGCAACGTGACGTCGTTTCGAACCTAGCTTTTGCAGCATCATATTCCGCCAGGTAAACGTGTGCGTGTGTTGTTTAACGCCCGCTTTTACTACATACGGCACCGCAGGCGGTGACACTGATGATAAATGAGATGAAGATGGAGCACCGGTGGAATGAGATGGCGGGGGAAACTGGAGGTCCCGGAGAAAATCCACCCAGCGCCGTGTTGTCCACCACCAATCTCACTTTGCGGTCGCCTGGGATCGAACGCGGGCCGCCTTGGTGAGAGCCACGGGGCGGCCTCCAGGTAAACGTCTCGACCATTTACCACGCATTACACCTCGCTCTTTCGGAAAGCATTCGTTGTCACCTTGCTTGTGTTATATACGTGAAACGACGTCATGTATCTAGCGTTTCGCAGCTTCGTGGTTCTTATTCAGGGCGCATATATAGATGTTTTGTACAAATAGTACCCTGTAGGAGGGCAGTTTTGCAATAACGGCTTTTGTGCTAGAAGGGTCAACGTTTTCACATTAGACTATAAACTAGGGGTTGCATAGATAAGAATAAATAGAGGCAGCTGACTCACCTGGTATAAATTGTGTACAATAAATTAAAATGTTAAAAGTGGTAGTGGCTCTGCCTTTTTATACGGTAAATTCTGCAGTATTTCACGGAAAAGTATCCCAACTTTTACTCCCTTTGGAGCAGATTGGTACTTGTACTTCTTTTAGAAGTCTTACGCTACTATTATTAGTGTAAATATGGCGGTTTCTGAATCCTGCAGTCAAATGCTTTTCTTGTTTACAAATATATGCCCATTTGTTCATTGTTTTCTCAACGAAAATTTTGCTTAGAGGCATTGAATTCAATGAAAATAAATTTCATGACACTAAAATAACCTTTGTTTATGAGATATTAATGTGTGATTCCATTAGCTTTTCTTCTTCTTTTGTTTTTTGAAAAAAAAATTAGGGCTGCATCCTTCATAGGTGGTACTAATTTAAATAAAATTATATTTCTTAAACAGTATTACTGTATAAAAGTGGATACGAATTTTGAAGTCATAGATACACAGATCATTAAATCTTGAAATAAGATAACTGAACATAGTATAATCAATTAAAACAATAACTGAATGTAGAGAAATTCGGAAACAGTTAGGATACCTAAAGAAGTAGGTAAATATTTACTCTATGAAGGAAGGAATCTAGGATGACCAAGGTAAGATTGGACTGAATAAGACTTTGGAACAAGTTAATATGGCCCAAACCGCGAAGAAGAGTGAACCCAACAATTTCAGTCTGCTATCTTATACTCTGTTGTGCCGCAATTTCGTTCCGCAGGGGTTCTTTGATATGTTAGCAGATCTACCGTGTTTGTCACTTTTAAGTACACTTGGAGGGGTTTGAACCCCCTGACCATCAAATAATTGACCAACTCCTAGACAACTGAGCCATCCAGATCTAAACGCAGTTAACAGATTACATTGGCAAGATGGTATTTTAACTGCCTCCTAAAGAATAAATAATTTAAAAATCAAGGGTACATTGGGGCATAGTCTAATCGTGCGAGAAGGTAAGATAGCTTATCAAAACAAATGAGCCATCAGTACATCATATTCCCTTTAGAGCGCTATAAACAGTTTTATTCCAACACATCACTGAGCAGAATGGTTTGTCTGAATAATGAGTAGGTATTCTGGAAATGAAAGAGCACATCATAATTAATTTTAATTGCTCTTAGCTCTAAAGTTTTACGACTGCACCGAGTAATAGAAATGAATGGCGAAGGATTTAACAAAAACATTTTCTAACAGAGTGCCATAACGGATTAGAACCTAAATAAAAAATAAAAATCTTGTTTTCAGCTGAACTGGTCGCAAGAAAACATTTCGACTCTCTTCACAATAAATCAGTTGGACGAATATAGCCGTAATGGATTGCACTGTCAGAAAAAGGCCCAGGGTTCCCGAACACTCATATGTTGGAATCTTTCCAAAACACTCAAAGCCGGTTTCTCGTGAAACTGTGGCGCGCACAAACAGACAAATATAATAGGTTACGTGGTAACCCATGGATATCGTAAATTGTCTGCAGTAGGTATTCCCCGCTGCGACGTGTTTAGTTTCTATAAAGAGGAAATTAAAATTACTAATGTGGTAGTAGATGTGGTGCAATGGAGAATTTCTGTAAGTGCCTCTTCAGTTCATTTTCCTGCTGCCCTTCAAACAGCCGTTCATTGCACCGTGCTGCCTATGAAATTGTTACGAATAGGAAATTACCGACGAAAAACAAAATGCTCATTGGCGAAAATCTCCACTGAAAATGCTATAAAATTTATCTGAAGATTTATTTGCTATGTTGCTTTATGTAAATGTTATTGCTTTTAATTTCAGTTGATCTGCTGTTTTACTTTGTTAGTTACTAAATTGTAAACATGAGCAGAGCTTACATAAGGCTATTTTAAAAACATATGTTCCATAACTCATTTACTAAATTATAACAGACAAATATGTCTAACACGTTTTTATCTAAGGTTAGGAAAAAATTGTTCAGTACTTTTATTTAAAACTTCTTAAAGTTTTTATGTAACTTTAAGATACGTAAATATCTGAAAACTTTTTTCCCAGAATATGAAAATTCAAAATGAATATGAGGTGTAATTCTGTCCTGCTAAGGATAAACATCGGTATTAATTTTATAAAAGATCAAAATATATGTACTTTTATGATTATGGTCATTGTGTTTCTTTTTTTTTTTTTTTTTTTTTTTTTTTTTTTTTTTTTTTTTGATCTCGTGGATTTCAACTGTCGATATTTGCGATAGCGTACCATTTCCTTTAAATAATTATTTGATGACTCGCGTTTCGGAATTTCTCAGTTCGATTCCCTACGAAATTGCCCAATATTAGATTTTTCTTTGTCTTTTCACTGTGTGTAGGCAAATGCTGCAATAGCCACTTATCGATTACTATTTACTCCTCTTTATTTTCCTTTCGTTTACGTTCTTTCCTGTCTTTAACTGTGCCTTTAGCTACTGATGGAGC
Organism: Mantis religiosa; assembly: GCA_030765055.1. Taxonomy (NCBI): domain Eukaryota; kingdom Metazoa; phylum Arthropoda; class Insecta; order Mantodea; family Mantidae; genus Mantis; species Mantis religiosa. The sequence goes on from CM060957.1 coordinate 138,095,800, forward strand.
AGATGTTTTGATTAGAGGAAACAGTGCTCCACAAGTTATTCTTATCTTCCGTTACCTGGTTAAAAGATTTTTATATCATATATGGAAATACATCAGAAGATATCGAGAATGAATCACTTTAAATTAAGATATTTTTAAGGTGAGTGGAGTTAAAATTCACTTTATGTTATTTTTACATTTGATTATAATTATAGCCCTCTGGATTACAAATATATAATTAAAAGTTTATTGTAGCAATATTTTATACCTAATTTTCTTATTATATTAGTGAGTGTTACGTTTTTGTCACGCCCATTTTCGTGAACTTTCAGAAAATCAATCATAACTTCTGTGATACTGAACAGACATTTCTGAACTAAGCCTTGTTTTTAAGGGATCTTTCAAGCTTCCTCTCAGTACCACTCTAACTCCAATGATGCTAGTTTTACTGTTGTCTTTGGCTGTGCATGTGAACAGTTATTTGTTTTGAATGTTTTGTACTAATTATTGGTGAATATATGATATGCGTAGGCCAAAAGCATTTCGAAAGAGAAAGTTTACAGGCAATGGTTTTACTAAAAACGTAACAGTAAATGTGTAAAATGTAAATAAAACAGACAATGAAACCACATGTAATATTGAGGTTAGTAGGTCCAGTTCACAAAATACATGTGCTAAACATGACAGTAGTCATATACAGAAATTGATGAGCTGGAATTCGTGAAGGCAGATAAAACTTTTGAAGAACTGATCAAGAAGGCAAGAAAAATGAAGAGGAACTGAAACAGAACAGGAGCGAGTACAGAGGGTAAAGACTATGCAGCAGGGACGTTCTGACTCATTTGAGAAGTCAGTAACCCATATATAAACTTTAAAGCTGCTTTTCTCAGTTTCACATTTTTTAAGCTTCCATTACACTTTTATAAAAGCAAATCAACCAAAACATATGAAGGTTTTCGTGTGTAATAAGCAGACTTATAAGAATAATAAGAAGGGATGTTTCTCTGAGATTCATAATACTTGTTTATAACAACTAAATTATCTGAAATTTCAGTGCTTTGTTCTAAAAAAACACCAAATGGTTATAACAAATTATCAGTAAAACATTTTCAAGTAATAATACGTAATATTCGAGATAAATCTTTTAACAAAATTCCTGAAGATTATCATGAATATATTAACAATCATTTCTTAGTAAAGTGCACCCAAAGGTCATGGAAATAGCATTGCGAACATAGGCAGTACCTTGTCACCTTAAGCCTTTCGTTAAAAGTACTGTGAACTTAAAATACTTTCTCTTAGAAAGGTAGTGATTCATATAGTTCTATTCCCTGAAAATTAAAGATAATTTAGCTGTCCTTATACTAGACCTTCCAGACACCATAGAAAAGCCTTTTATTAGCAATTTTACTAAAAATGTTTTGTTTTGGGCGTAAAGAATTGTGTTGAAGAATTTGTGTTGAAATTTTAGGTGCAGTATTTCCAAACTTAATTTTCTCTGAATAAAAAATCGCCTTTGCATAAAATCTCATAACGAAACTAACACAGAGTAATCAAGGAACATATTCTTTCGTTATCAATTAATATATATGTATATAAGAGGCGAGTCCGTAAAATAAGGTCTCAAATTTTATTGTCAATTGAATGTTATATTGATGGAAAGGCGGAGCTTACAGCTATTTTTCAACATAATCACAATTGCGATCGATGCACTTTGGCATGCACTGTGGCAGTTTTTGTATACACTTGTCATAGCACTCTTACGGCAAGTTGCGCAGGTAGCGTTCAACCTTGTTTTCCAAATCATCGTCGGTCTGGAAATGTGTTCCACCCAGGTGTGACTTCAACTCAGGAAACAGATGATAGTCACGAGGTGCTATATCTGGACTGTAGGGAGCATAGGTGAGGAATGCCCATCCGAACTGGGCCAGGAGATCATTTGGGTACCCACTTCGCACACACCTTGCGATAATGCAATTGTTCGGTGAAAACGTGTAACTGACTTCAGGGATAAGTTGGCACAGCTCGTGAACTGTCATATGCCGATCTTTATGCATTCCTTGCTGCACTGTTGCAATTGTTTCGGCTGAAACCGAAGGCCGACTAGAACCTGTTTGTCATAGACGTCTGTACGTCCCTCTTTGAACTCTCTGACCCACTTTCCACGCTTTTGACGTCCATACACTGTGGCCCATAGACTTTGCATAACTGACGATGAATCTCAGTGGGGGTATATATCAATAAAAGCTTTAAAAACTGTTGGACATCAGTGACCGGCCTACTGAATGCTCTGATCTTAATGATAAGAACTTTATTCTCAAATAATTCCAAACGAATTAATTCCAAATAATATTCGAGTTCTTGAAACAATTAATCTCAAAGCACTCATAATAAATACACGTCTACAAGTAGGTTACGGTTTAATGTAGCATTTTAAATTTTTCATATTTCATTTCCAATGTTACTTAAGGATATCCCATAAGAAATTGCAGTTCCATCCAGTGGATTTACTTATTTTACTAAGTATAAGGTAGATAGCGCAAGTAGTGCGTTCTGTGGAAATATTAATCATTGAAATTTCACTATTTTGAAGTACCCAAAATTAGAAAGTAAAAACATAAAATTGTCCATTTATGTGTATGTGATTTTCTAAACAGCATCATTCAAGAAGGAAATATCAGTTAAATATGAACCTTGGTATTCAGCTTGGCTTAGGATAAAATGGATATGTATTTAGATACAATATTTTTATATATTGAATTTTATGTGAACAGCTACTGGAACTCTCCATTACTAATACCTCTTACATAAGCTATATATTGTGATAAATCGTTTTAGATTTCTTTAAAGCAAGCAGTTTGTGTCAATTAATTTTCCTCAATATACAGACGTGTATACTGAGGACTATTTCTTGCAAATAATATTCTGTTTAATATAATGTGTAGACAAGATCATATAAAGGAATAGGTAATAGTTTTACAGAAGTTTTCGCAGTTCCCAAAACGCATTATGCCATCAATTAGAAATACATTCCTTTCTTCTCGGTTGTTGTGATGAATATCACTTGCGGTTTAAACCGGTTACATTTATTCAGAAATAAATAATGTCCGCAACATAACAGCGCTCTGTGTATTCCGCATCCTGCTACAAAGATTTAGTCTGTTTTGGGAAAGGAGATGGTTTGGAAAGACCATTTCCAAACAGATGTGTCTGACCGAACTAAACGACATTTTCGTATTGACCAACAAAAGTTATAACCCCAGCCGTTTCCTTCTCTGCAATGTTCCTTGGCTCTCCACGGAAATATCTACTCGGTGTCCCACAAACACTGTACATTTCCTCAAGCCTTTGTATTCATGCACTCTCATGAATCGTGCGTCAATTTTGGTGTATATTTCAAGAGGGAAGAATGTTGTATTCTTCTTTTGGCAGGTACTTTTCTGTTCACCTTCTCAGAGATTTACTTTCAAATAAAAGTTCACCATCAAATTATAATAGTACGTAGAATCCCCTAAGCAGAAACGAAATAATTTTTGCCTTTTTTACATAGAGTGAGTAATGTAACTACTATATGCCTCCCAAAAAACGTGTCGAAGTTTCTCCAGAAATGTATGTTTTTGTGCAACAAAAACGGCAAAATAAACCATTTTTAAATATTTATATACGTGTTATTGAGTTTGCCTAGAACTCCACACATGGTACGTTGATTACGTTAAATACACGAGTTTTCTCATAGCTTCTGAAGCCCTCAAAATCATTCATCAGAGAAGATGCATATCAGTTAAATCATAAAATTTATGTAGTACCAGTTTAGTTGACCACATTAACTACGAGTTTAAAAATTAAGTGAAAATTAAACTTGTTTAATTCCTGGAGAAGTTATCGTTGCAGCAGATGACTTCATTTGCAATATTGATTAGGTTTAGAATTTCATTAATGAGGGAATTCGGTATGTAGGCCACCTATTGCTCCTATGCCCCCAAGTGGGGCACCCTTGGGAGGAAGTATGAGGCGAAGGAGACAGAGGGCGGTTGACCCAAGGAGCCACAACAGTACAGAGGGCAGCGTCCCTACAGTTTTACTTCGATAGAGACTTCTCCCGACTGGGTAGGAGAACGAACACGCCCCCCTACTGCGGGACGCCAACGAACCCAGCAGCCGAGCCCCAAATGTTCCTAACTGGTGGCCACGAAATGGTCCCATCAGAGGAGCTGAGGCCGGCAACCTACCTACCAGAGGAAGAAGTAGTTTTCCTCAGAGCGTGTCGTGCTGCCATGCATCGAAGAGATACCTGCCGGCACTTCTACCCAGAAAGAGATCACCAGATGAGAGATGATGTGAAATGATAATGGAAATGAAATGGAATGACAGGAAAGTCGGGGGATGTAATTAACCTACCCAGCATTCGCCTAGCGACCCGGGAAAACCCCAGAAAACCCCATTGGTAATTTAGGTCGGCCACGGGATTCGAAACCGAGCCTCCAGATTGCGGGCCATAGACGAATCCGCCTGAGCCTTACCGCTCGGTTTGCAATATTGATACAATCGCCACACCGAACTTTAAAGATTGGGACAGACTGTTGAACGCTATTTACTTTAAGTTGTTGAGTGGTATACAAGGAAGTGTTAATTGTGATAGTGATGTTCTCATTTTCGACGACATTTTATGGAATTAGAAACATTATACCCAAGTCCTACACAGACAAAGCAGTAACAGAGTTTTTCTCGTATCCTCTTCTCCTTAAAGTATAGGGTGAAATATATGTAGGAATCATTGCTGGAAAAATAAAATATATGCGTAAATATGTACAAATGTATTTAAATATGAATTTTAATGAACTACAAAACCTCCGCAGTACACTCCTGACAGTGTGGAATAAAGGTATTACATGCATACGTGAAAATATCAAGGAATAAAACAGCCAAATACGCAAAAATTCAAACTCTGGTCAACTAGCTTTAAAGTATTTGAACATTTTTCAATGCCTGCTCTATTTCCCTATTGCCATTGTGTGTCTGAGAAAATTTTGAATGAAGTATAAATAATAAAAAAGGTGCGTGTCTCATAGCATATGAGAGCCCCTAGTAGTTTACCGGGAAACATACGAGTCAGAGAGTTAAATGTGATGTCAGCATGTTGGGCATAATAGCTCAGTGGTTTAAAGCAACCATGGACAGAGGAAACCGTGGTTCAAATTCCAGCTTTTGCATTGAATTTTTTAGTCTGTCTCTGTTCATCAAACTTTAGCCTACACATGGATAGTGTAGAAGAAATGATTATTTCCAAAGCAATATCTTCGAATATGTAACCGGATTTCTATTCGTTGCTAATTTCTCTCCATCTTTTTCGAGTCCACGTTTGGACTCCATATGTATCAAGATATCTATTCTGCTACGATCCCCACGTTGTGGCGACATGTGGAACAGGATTTCTACGGTGAAGATGGGATGCACGTTGAGTATTTCGAAGCCCCAGGTCCTGAAGCCATATGTAACAGGGTTACTTCGTTGTACTTTGAATTGCGATGTGGAATATTGTGTATATAATTTAATATTAGAACACTTTTAAACATTTTTCCCAAATTTCAAGTAACATCACCAAGCAAATAAACCAATCTCATTTTCAAGGCCAAACAGAAACAACTGTTACAAATAGTTTGATTTTAATGAAAATGAAAAAAAAAGTATTTAAAATATTATATTTATGAGAGTGTAGAGAATGTCTAGTAAGTGTAACAATATAGTGTAAGGCAGTTCGGTATGTCTCTGTAGTAGCAGTATAACTCAAAACAGAAAGTCAAATAAACATAAAACTCAGCATTTAAGCTTGGAACTTCCAAAATTCGTCGCAGTAATTTTCGGAATTCAGTAACTAATCATAAATATTTGTCATACTTTTGTAGATACAGGAATATATTTTACATAAAAAGGAATAAAGTATATAAAATTCTTGTAAAACACGTAGTACTTCAAAACATTGCAGAGGGGAGGAATGAACGAATTGCATTCCAGTTAAAAATCCATTCATACAAAGCGGTGTGAGCAAGAAGCTTTATCCCACCGATATGTGGAGGATGAAATTAGGCGCCGGGCCACAAAATTCTATGCCAATTTATCAAACCACCAGAGCGCACTGGTTAGGTCTCTTAAGGATTATTGTCCAAGAGACCACCGCTTAAAGCCATACCGGCTACCACGCATGGCGTGTGGGCAATATCGGTAACCATAAGGAACTTATTTCAGCCTAAAACAAAATCAAAATTTCTCCCCACCCAAGATTTTGTGTGGGATAGCTTCCTTTTCATTCAATACTTCCTACTTTAACACCATTTCGTTGCACCCGAGCCTGCAACCATTGAGGAAGAACTAGCTACCTCTTTTCTTCCCCCAGCATAACTTACACTCGCCATCCTGTAACCACCTCATTCCGTCACTACATGGTCAAGCCCTGGGCAGGTACATATCTGACCCCCCTACGGTCTGTTCCTCAGTCCGCCAACGCCTCTGCTGCTTTTACGCTGTGAGCAGCTGGTACAATATAAAGTATCTGTAAGGAGAGTTGTCCAGCGCCCCGTAGCGTAGTGAGAGCACACCTGTCTGGCGCGAGGAATCCGTGTTTCCCAACACCGGCGTGGGATTTTCCCCCGCTGTAAGTTCTGGTCCGTGTGTACTCAACCTCATGATGGAAAAAGAAAGGCTACTAAGATGCAAATGTGCGTACTCAGCCTCGTGATGGAAAATGAAAAGCTACTCAGATGCAAAGGTGATCAAATGGTAAACTAACGGTCGGGGGAGTTGTTATCTTGATCCGTGTCATCCCCATGCTAGATTCCTCCGTGGTGTGAGACCGGAGGATGCTCCGGCTGGGCGAAAACTATACCAACTGAATGGGATACACCCTAGGGATGATTTATCAGATGAGTTGTAAAAGATTGGAGGAAAGAATATGAACTGAACAAATTTTTATGTCAGCTCTAAGACATTCATTGTTGAAGATAAATGTTGTGTTTCGGGCTTATGGGCCGTGGTATGGAAGCTCTTGAGTGAACCGACGTTTCACCAGGAACTGCGCCCAGCATCATCAGGGTTGCTCCGTCCACTGTGGAAGTCAGAAATCGAATGTGTGTCATCGTGTGTCATGCGACTTCTGACTTCCACAGCGGACGGATCAACCCTGACGATGCTAGGCGCAGTTTCTGGCGGAACGTCGTTTCACTCAGGAACTTCCAGACCACAGACACGCCGGCCGTGAAAGCCTCAGCTTAAGCATTCATTGTTAGTCCTTTGAATCTTTCTAAATTCTATATTCTTTTAAAATGTATATCTGCGTTTATTTTTCCCTGTGATGATATACAGTGAATATGAGTTTCAAGGGTTGCAAACAGCAAAAAAGAATTTTAACATTTTATTAAAACTTGAGACTCCTGTACAAAATTATTGAGTTATCCACGACTATTATGTGTTTCAAATGGGAAGGGTTCTGGAGTCCAGCTAATCAGATACCGTATCACAGCGTTGCCAGCTTGTTACCCCACTACTTTTATATTTCCCTCTCTCTCGCACAACATGCAGATCTGTTTGGCGCTAGATGTAAGGGTACCCGAATTATATTTTTATAAGCTTTTACAATGATGCAGTTGCCAAAATCGAAATTGGAAATAGCATTTTCGCAAATTATGTATAGTTCTGAATACTATAACTATGATTATAGTTTATAAATTTCCTGCTATTCTAATCCAAATGCGGGACACACTTGTTTTACCTACACCACACGCTTCAGCAGTAAGCCATTGAGTATGTTTGAAATCGAGCTGATTTCTATATTCCTCATTGGCCATTTTTTGAAGAACGTGTACACCTTATAAACAATATTTCGAGCATGACTTCGGAATAACTGCCTTTTTGACCCGCCACCAAATTCACCGCAAGAAGCCATTGCACTGTTTAACTCTTACTCTACTGTTGTGTAAAGAACAACTGAATGACATTGATCTGGATTCTCTAGAGTAAATAAACACTTCTTATCCAGCATTCATTCTTAAACATAAGCATACAGCACTCCACAGGCTAACAGGAAATGAAGTGTTTGCTCTTTCTGGAATTTAACATTTTGATTTATTCACAGTAATTCTTTTATCACGCCATGCAGTAGTTTGAATTTCGTTTCTGAGTAATGAAAAGTATATGTTCATACGTACACACTACTTTGAACTCTCTAGAGTAAATAGAGATTACGACCATTGATAAACAAAGATATAATGTGACGAGACAAGTTCTGCCAGCGCAGCAGGAAATTTATTGTTTCCTCTCTCTCGAATTGGCTTATTCAAAGTAATTCTTTTATCACGTCATGTCAAGCATTTACGTTTCAGTTCTGAATAATCACAAGTGCTTACGTCGCGATTTATTGTTATAATACAGGTAACTGTTTTATTTTATTGTATTAGAAAACTTTTTTTTAATTTATTTAAGGTGGCTTTAACTTCCTGGGTCATATCGCGACCATTTTTAAAAAATAATATAATTATTAGAAAACTTATTTGAGCTAAAAATATGGGGTTTTCGTGGTTATGTTAGATACATTACTCTGTACATTCCACATGGATCAGTTTTGCTGAAATCTGAATTTTTGTCTTAGGGCGAATAGTATTTCATACAAATTGATTAGTTTGCCGCTCGTCACGCACCACTTAGCGGGAATGCAATACAACAACACCGCAGTACTCCGATTGGTTGCTCGCCTAGTAGCGCTCAAGGACAAACACCTTCCCATTTGAAACACATAATACAGCTAAGTATACCTTGTGTAGCTTTACATGTCTTAAACAATTACTTTGCTTTACAGCCTTAATATTGAATTTTATGTGGAAATATAATAGTTAAATTTAGAGAAAAGAAAAATGAACTTTCAAGGTTTTGAGTTAAATACTTCAGAGAAAGGATTTTGTAAATTTTGTAAACCTTGACGTGTGTAGTGTTTAGTAATAAAAGCTGATACAAATAAACTTTAATGTGGCAAACTCTTTCGCAATACAGCTGTATTTTAATTGGATTGCAAGTGCTCATTTGGAAAAAAGAGTCATTGGAGTTTCATCTAAATATGTCACTTAGTAATTTATGCCATAATCAGTTCTCTTACTGTGCTAAGATCCCACTGCTGCTTTTCATTTCCATGTAATATCTTGCAGATTAGCACTGATACCATTAAAGCGCATTAAAAATGAAATAGCAGGTCTTTTAGCAAAAGCAAAGAGTTTTTGTGATCCTACCTGAAGTAGGTACATTAAAGATTTAATATCTCCTAATGATCTTCTGCTGCAGGTTCCTTTAGAAGTCAAAGTGCCTGCAAGTTCTATAGAGAAAGGCTTAATTACGGCTGTGTGGCGCGGCCAGTATACAACAAAGGGGGAACGCGTTAATTAAAAGAAAATTGATTTACTACGGACGTTGTAATTAACGGCAACTTATATCAAAGTGGAGTCGAACGTTGGTCGCTGTGGGCGCATCAACAACCACCAGCTGTTGGCTTCTTACACCATGATACTTAGTGGTGAAACTGCAAGGATGCGGAGAGATTTGTGCAACAGACAAAAGAAGTACAGAGTAGTTTAGTAGACAATGCTAAGGATAACGTATACATTTCATTACAAACTACCGGTTATATTGCTATACTACGTACTTTTAGTATTGAGATGCCGTGGCTATTACGCTTTTGGAAGGTCAGTGCCAGGCAAGAACCGTTAACAAGATGCGCTCTCACACATTGCAAGAAGTATAGTGCGATAATAGGTATTTCCACATATCGAACATTCTGGAAGGCTCCTACAGCTATATGAGGGAGTCATTGGACATGTGAGTGAGGCTCGTGGAATATGAGTGCTAGCGGGAAGGACGAGAAGTGCTGTTCTCCGACCTAATTGGCGACGTCTTGGTGAAGTCCATTGAGTGCTATTACTGCACTGGTTGAACTGCACGAACTGTAAACGCGTTCACAATGTTGAAGTGGCAGAGTGAAATAAGCGAATTCTTGGCAAAAATTGAACTAGTGAAATTGGTGAAGTGGCACGTTCTAAAAATATAGACGAATTCACAACATGAAAGAGTAGAGGTTAAGAACCTTTTCCTATATACCAATCGCAAAATAGCCTGAATATCTAGCTATATCTTGTTTTCTTCTTCTTCTTCTTCTTCTTCTTCTTCTTCTTCTTCTTCTTCTTCTTCTTCTACTACTACTTCACGGATATATGTCTCTGACCTGTTTCCACATCAAACGTTCGAGTTTATCCATCTGGCTCTTGGGCATCCAACTCTTCTTTTACCTTTATGTTTTTTTATTATTTAAAAAATATTGGTACTGTAGTAATGTCTGTGGTAATATATGTTGTGGCATCCTTCCTATGTGTTCTAACCAGTTATTTCTTACTTCGTTTATTCTGTCGTTCAAGTTGACAATGTTTAATTATGTTCTAATATCACAATGATGTTCTTTTTCTCTCTCAAAGTCTATAACATGCTAGAGAACGTAAGAACTTAATTTCTTCTCATTCTATCTTTCTTTTATCTCATCTTATAAGTGTCCAATTTTCAAAGAAATAAGTTAACATGTAAACTGCTATAGTTTTGATATTAACTTAGTTATTTTTAATGTTTTATTTCTTAGTATTCTTCTTTTGGCGTTAAATCCCAAATTGTTAAAATTATTTACTTGTTCTATTATTTCATAATTTATAACTATTTCACATCTTAAGTGTTTTGTCCTTGCAACGCCATAAGTTTTATTTTCGTCTCTGTAATTCTCATGTTCAAATTGCTGATTATTCCTTTTAATTTGTTTGGTTTCTTTTTAAAATATTTCATAAATGGAGGAAGCATTAAATTACATTCTGAGGTTTCTTGGATAGAAAATTACAACCAAGCCCGCATTCGCGCGAGAGTTTCTGTAATCACAAATCAAATTTTGGTCAAATACCAACCCAACTACTTTATCTCAGCATGTCCTGAGTATGTCAATAATGTAGTTTTATATCTTCTCAAAGGTCTTTAATCAAAATATCCAAACCTATGTCATATGGAAAACAACGCTTTATTCGTTCTATGAGGTTCTCATAATTCTGAAAGAATATGCATAATTTTCTATAAAACCGTTGAACCGTATAAGACAGAAAGCAGGGGAAAACAGGTAGTGGCGGTATGGCGTCAGCTCTGTCCGCTATAGCCACCAAATATGCTCCCGAACGAAAGACAGGTTATTGTGTGACGTCACATCGCTGGTTTCTGTTGCCCAAAAGGAAGGAAATAGTTTGATTTGTTGGGGTACCGACAGCGTAGGAAAGACAGGAAACGTGTCGGGTATTAATAATATGTACAACTTACATCTTGGGTGTTGTAATATTAATACTGACTGATTTAATTACACCATTGGTCACAATTGATAAACAATTACATTTTGGCTCTGTGCTATGAGAAAATATATAACTCGTGGTTTATCTTCAGGATAGGAATGTTATAAAGTAAATAAAATAAAACAAAGTAATTATCTTTGCAAATTAGAGTAGCCTCAGTCAGAACAGAATTACGTGGACATTTTCTGACATTTTCTGTTTCGTTTTTCTTTATCTAAGAAGTTTATCAGTGTCAGGATGCAATGTCTGGAAAATTTGTAAGCGAACCCTGCATGTTAGACTGTGATCCGACAAGGTACTTTGGGGTTTGGACTAAGCTAATTTCATAACATGTGTCGAGAGAAACATGCCCAATGTCCATGCGGCAAGAGAATGCAACCTCGAAAATCTGTTTTGGGGGACATTCTTGAGCCAAGACTTTCTTGTGTGTATATTTTCCCTACAGTAAATCGTCACATTGTATATTTAACACTTCCATTTGGTACGTCGCAGCTATATTGTCATCGATTGTGCTACACCTGACTGAACCCTCAGATTCTGTACTCACAGCGACATTTATATAGGCAGTTTGGTGCTACACGGCTCTTGCCTGACGTTAAAAGTACTGCAGGACACGCTCCCCGCTGAAATATGTAACAACCCTCGAAGCTGTCTTCTTATGTTCTACTGTTAGCAACTAACTTCGTGGCATTAAGGACTTCGTTGCTATTGGCTTGACTTTTCTAATACTTCAGACATTACCCCGATGATAATGAAGCACTTACTTTTCTTTTAGATAATGCATATTAAATTATCAAACTTGATGGACGCATTATAGTAGAAGAAAAGTCAGGTTTCATTAAAGTTAGAAGTTGCATTTATAATGTCTTCTACCTTAAGCAAATAATCTAAAAACGTAGAGCGTTCAACCTGGAAACATACACCTCCTAATAGATTTTAGGAAATACTTTTTACAAGTTATCCAGAGTAAAACTATGGGAAATATTAGAAAATAAAGCAATGCCAACGCACCCAATAAATATAATTGGAAATTTATATGTAAAATAGACAATTTTAATAATTAATCGTGAAACAAAAATTATTTCAAAGGAAGGAGTTAATTTGGGGTCAAGAATAGTAAAGATAATAAATGGTATTTGCAGATGACGAGATATTAATGGATAAAGTAAAGTTTAAATCCTGCGGATGACACAAAAATCAAACATAAAACATGGAAGTTTCGAATGTGAAAACTAAAGTTATGGCATTTAAAGTTAAGCACAGATCAAGTATGAAACTTTCACTTCCTAGGTTGTGAAATAATATACGAGCCTGAATTAGACATTATTAAAAAGCTTAACAACTTTATATAACAGGAATCATAAAGAGAAGTAAAGAAAAAAAGAAAACTTGAAGTAAATCAATAATAAAACTTAATAAAGCAATGACCATGCTTAATAAAGCAATGACCCATGATGGGTCTGAAATATGGTCATTGACTGCAAAAAATGAAAGAAGAATACAGAGAGCTAAAATAAAATTACTCAGACCCATAAGCAGGATACAGAAGACTGGATAAAAACATGAAGTAATACAAAAGTTAAAAACCTAAGAATTAAAGAAAATAATAACATAATGTAGAATCAATTGGAAACAATACTTGGAAAGAATACCAGCAAAGAGGATACCCCATTCTGCATATAATTATAGACCCCAAGTATACAGAAACCCAGGACGTGCAACGAAAGAATGGACACAAGATTTTGAAGCCGCAAAACTCTTGTAACGGCCTAAAGCATGAAGCAGAAGAAGGTTATGCAATTACAATGCCAGTTTATTAGTTACTTACTTTTTATATTTGAGACTATAGCTTCAGCTTCTTCTGTCACTTTTGTACCAAAACAAGAGAGTTTTGAAAGTGAAATAAACATGAAATTTCAAGGGAACAGTTTATAGAACACTAGGTTGAGAAAGGTATGTGAATGTAACAAATTACCTTTTTTATCAATCTTCAACTACAGGGAGTGGATTTTAAAGATATTCTGTAGCTATCGATTTTCGAAAATATGGAGAATTTGATGCTCCATTTAAACCTGAAGTAGCAGAACTGAGCCGAGTTCTCCTTTTAGACATCGGGGGCTAGAAACCACCCCCGAGGCAGGAGAGAAGTTCATCACGGATTCAAGAACCGTGACGGAATCACTAAACCGGAGATCATCCCCTTCGACTTCCTCGGATCTCTCTTGGGAAAAGATGTGCGCTTCTTGGCGCCGTTCAACGGAATAATATTCAAACTGCTTTTATTGCGTCACACGATAAATATTAAACTGAACAAACTTCCAGGGTGGTTTTTCACACATTAGAAAATATGAAATAGTATTCCTTTTTAGCCAACACAGCAGTACACAGAACCTAATCAAACTGCAGAAGAAAAGCAAATATTTATCGTTCCAATGCAAAATTCTCTGCTTCTAGAAGGCTGTATTTTTAAGTTATTGGAATATTTAAGGCACCTTTAAACATAAACGTCATAGGTTTGATGCTCTCAAAACAGTGCTTTTGTAACGAATTTACTCTCTATAAATTTATATGTAAGAAAGACTAAATGCAAAAGTGTCCAGAAATGTCCATCTTAGCGTTTATGTAATGTTATCAATTGTAATTTCTTATTTAAGTTGATAATTTTGTCATACTGCGCGTTTCATTAATTTAGCAGAAAACGTTGTACCCATTGTAGCAGAGAAGTAGATTTTAAATAATATGTTCAAGGAAGATTTCTTTAGGAAGTATGAGGGGTGTGATAAAGTTTTAATTATCACACTTTAAAAGTATGATAGAGAGTTTGTGCTGTTATGTGCTGGTTAGTATTTCTCTACGTAGTCACCATCAAGATTTACACATTTTTCCCAGCGTTTCTTAACCTTCCGAATACCTTGATTGCAGAAGTCTGCAGAATTCGCTTTCAAGCACTCTTCCACTTCATTGATGACGTCATTTGTGTTGTCAAATTGGCGACCATGCAACGGATTCTTCATTTCCGGGATCAAGAAAAAGAAACCTGGTGCGAGATCAGGCGAATGAGGTGGATGTTGTAAGGCCTCAAAGCCTCATTCCCTTGTTTTATCAACTACAACTTGAGATGAATGAGCTGGTGCATTGTCAGCCAGAAGACGAACACCTTTGGAGAACATACCACGTCGTTTTTTAATCTGAGCTGCTCGTAGCTTATCCAGAAGATTGCAGTAGCATCTTCCAGTGGTGGTTTGACCCTTGACAAGATAATAAGTAAGGATGACTCCACGACAGTCCCAGAAAAGTCAAAGCATGACCTACCCAGCTGACTTTTTCACATTTGACTCTTTGGGAGGGAGCAATCGTCATGTTTCCATTCCATGCTCATGAATACATGTCTATAGATCATACTGATAGATCCAGGATTCATCCATGGTTATCAGAAGAACAAAAACATCATCTTCATCCTGTTCCAACAGCATCAACATCAGTCTTGAAATGTCACGCCATGTTTTCTTTTGGAAAGGGGTTAGCAAACGTGGAGCCTACCGTGCAGACACCTTAGACATGCTCAGTTCGTCATGAATAGTTTTCTACACACTACCATCACTAAGATGTGTCTCATTCATGATCATCTGGATGGTTGCTCGTCTGTCTTCCAGTATTAAACACTCCACTTTCTTCACTATGACAGCGTCTGTCATTGACGGTCTACCAGCTCTTGGCTCATCTGTCAGGGACATGTGGCCAGTTTGCAAATTCCTTTTCCATCTCACAATAGTGCCGTACGACGGGCAATCATTTCCATAACCATGCGTCATCTCATCATGGATTTTACAGGCAGTTTTGCCTTTAATGTGCAGGAATTTGATCACCCAACGAGTCTCAATTTTCTCCATCTTGGACCTCAGTCACTACATCACTCACTGTAAAAACAGGGCTCAAATCAGTGAAACTACCAAAATTATGTCCCGAGGAATCAATGATGACACCGAGACATTTTTATCACTCTAGCGTAAAAACTACAGGCTGATAATTTAAACTTAGGACATCCCTTCGTATTTCTATGTTTAATAAACTGTAATAGTTTACGCTAAAATGAAACGCACTGTGCTCATTCAAGTTATGTACTAATAAAAATTATTTTAAGTGTTATTATCCTGCCGCCAATCAACTCAAAAGTCGAAGCAAGATTTCCCGTAAAATATGCATTTTGGCGTACCTTATATGTCTGTATCTTATATCTGCATCACAAACTACTAACGAACAATAGAAAACATGCTGAAGTTTTTTTTTAAATTCCGAGGATCCGACACAGACCATTCCTCGCCACTGTGAACTAGCATGTGAAAGAATAATAACCATGTTATTTAACCTTTTCAAAAAGTATTCATCTGTGATGCACATTGCGCATCGTGTATTAATTTTCTATGAATAGTCTTCTTCATTCCTCAGTGGGTGTTGTATGACAAACTAAAAGAACGGGACGTATTGAAATATAAAAATGCATATCGTAAGTCTACCTGTCCATTTATATGTTTTAGAAATGCCTCTTTTTATTATTTAAGTTTACCTATGTTGTGGTGCCACACGTCATCCATAAAGTAACACCCGCAATTCTACATTGAAATACGCAGGCTCATGGGTGAAGGGGTCAGGAATAGGAATACCATTACAGAGGGGATTCGGTACGTGGGCTACCATGCTGAGTCCATGTTCCTATACCCCCAAGTGGGAGCACCCCCGAGAGGAAGGATGAGGTGAAGGAGACAGAGGGCAGCCAACCCAAGGAGCCACGACAGTACAGAGGGCAGGGTCCCTAAAGATTACTTAGAGACTTCCCCTGAAAAGCCAGGACAACGAACTCAGCCAGATGGATGGCAACGAGCCCAGCAGCCGAGCCCTAATAGTCCCAGGCAGGCAAGCCGAATCCCAAAGGTCCTTGGCTGGCGGTCCCGAAATGATCCCAGCAGAGGAGCGGAGACTGGCAACCAACCTACCCTCGGTGGAAGCAGTTTTTGTCAGAGCATATCATCCTCTCATGCACAGCCGACACACCCACCGACACTTCTATCCTGAAAGAGACCAAAAGATGAGAGATGATGTGAAATGATAATGGAGTTAAAATGGAGGGACTGGAATTTCGGGAAAAGTCATTAACCTACCCAGCATTCGTGTAGTGACCCCGGGAAAATCCGCGAAAAAAACCATGGATCAGGTAGGTCGTCCGCGAGGATCGAACCCGGACCTCCAGAATGCGAGACACAGACGAAACTGCCTGAGCCATCCCGCTTGGTGGTTCATGGGTGACAAAACTTGAGGTTCAATAAACAAACAGCTGTGACTGTTCTAAATTCTCTATGCCAATAATTCGAAAATGCTTAATTTGATAGCATCTAAATCTGAAATAAAGAGTTAGTAACAGTTCTGACTTGAACTTGTGTGGGTTCAACACATTAAATTAATCACATTTAGCAATAAAACTTGATTGTTTCCTATATAATTTATAGTTTATTTGCTATAAATTGCGTGTATGCAAGAAAAGACTCATTCTTCCATAAAGCAATCAAATAAAGCATTAGTGATCTTGATCAGAAAGCACTCTGGAATTGATCATTATTAACTCTGACCATTTATGCACATTCTATATCGTGTTTTTATAAGTTATAAAATAGCCACAGTTATCCAAGCGTGTGAAATAGCCATATAAATGGATTTGCTACAACTTGAATATCGATAAGCGCAGGCATGTGAAATAATGTTATTTGATTCCGTAGCGGTATGTAAATGTTTTTAAAAAACTATTCAGCTTTATAAAGCGCAATCCAGAGGTAAACTCCACTGAAACTAGCCCTTCTTGTAGTGCTCGATTAAAAATAAAACTCGGGAAGTAAATGGGAAAGTGGTTTTTACAACACAATTTTATTCCAGAGCTGGTAATTTCATTTAAGCAAAGCCTTCGGACTTCTCTAAAGCAGAGTAGGTTGTAAAGAACTGAGGTCACCTTCCCCCTTTTTCTATTTGCTTTTTGCCTGCACTTGCATCTCTCCGAGACCGGAGTTATATTTTGTTTGTGTTTGTGTTATTCTTTTGGTGTGCAATTCGTCTGATACAGAGTAGTCTCTCAAAGTATTTTGCTGACCGAAACATGCCAATACGATTGTGCAAAACAGCTCAAAGGTTTGGCATCCGTTTGATATTCAGGACAGTGCTTCAAAGAGTTTCCAACAACGAAAAGAAAAACTTCTGTAGAACATTGACAGTGACAGAAAATCACATCAAAATTCTTCTGGTAGCCGTTCTTATTCTGACTTTCTTTTATTTCAAACAATTGATCAAAGCATCAATGTCTATACATCATTCCTTCCTGTGCGAGATGGCTCCATGGAAGTGCGTGAATTTCCCTTTCGGATGGTCCGTTGATCGACCCAGAAAAGCAATGTGCAGCAGCTTTTCGGTTGTTTCTAGGTTTCGGGGTGTATGGCGGTTTCGGCTGCTAGCTAAATGGAAAGAGACACTAGCGGACTGCTTTGTCGGAAGGTCTAACCATCTCTAGGCAAATATCAGGTATGAGAGAAGTGTTCCAGTCTGGAAGAGGTTTTCTGCTATCTCTGGATTATTTTCATTTCATCCCTTCCTCATAAGAGGGAGGTTACAATGAATCTAAGTAGGTCTAAATGGCCAAAAGGTCCTAAATTATGTGTATAGCTAAATATTTCTCAAAATTACTTGTTTAAAAACTGAAAGTTTTCAACTTTACCAACAGTAAGTACTCTATTCAATAACTTCAATACTCAGTTTTCATCGAAAATACATGCATGTTTTCAGAATTTTTAAATAAAAAGGCCCACTTGTATGCATCTGTCTGCTGTGAGTAGCTTAATTCAAATCGAAACTTCCATAGTATTTATGTTCAAAATCTTCTACTGTGAAACGAGTCGCTTTTGAAGAAAATCTTTTGCTTCAAATTCTCTTTACATGAAAAATACTTTGTTTGGTTTATTCAAAAATGTACTAGTTGTACTAAAAATAAATAAATAAATAAATAAATAAATAAATAAATAAATAAATAAATAAATAAATAAATAAATAAATAAATAAATAAATAAATAAATAAATAAATAAATAAATAAATAAATAAATAAATAAATAAATAAATAAAATCTGAAAATCTAATCCCGGTACCTAATTTCTTATACCGGGACTTGATTTCCAAATTCTAATTTATTAACTACCACATAAATACAAAAATACAATTTAAACAATCATTTTTCAGATAATAAAATAAAACAAAAATTAAAGAAAAAAAAGAAAAAATTTTAAACAAATACAAAAACTACCAATTTTAAAATTTACAATTTAACTAATAAAAATTTACTGGAATCCAGTATACAAATAACTGGCAACCAGCTACAATTACAAAATAAGACTACAATACCGGAAACCGATACTTAATGTACTGGTGACCAGTACATTTAAAACTTATAACTAATAAAAAACCTCCTTAAAAACTTACAAAACATTTAACCAAAAACTTATATAAAAATAATTCATAAAATTTACATTACAACAATCACAGGATTTACAAATTATTAACTCCAAATTCTTTAAACAAATAAAAATACATTATATCAATTTACACAAACAAACAAATTCAATTATTATTTTTAATTCTACAACAATCAATATTTTTTTTCAAATCTACTTTATATCAAATAAAATGTAAATTTCAAATTCAAAAAATAACAATACAATTCAAACATATTAAACAAACAATAATTATACATTCAATAACTTTCATATATTTCAAAATTAAACCATTACAATAACCTTCAAACCACCAAACCAAACAATTCAATTTAATTTATTTATTTCATCTATTTATAATTTAATTTTTTTACCTTATTAAGACAAAAATATCAAATTAACATTATACCAAAACACATTTCAACTATTAAATCTCCTAAATCTTCAACATAATTATATATATATAAAAATTCCTATTCTATAATTTCTCAAAACACACTTTCTCAAAATTTAACAATCCTCATTTTACACCAAATTAAAATAAAATAACATCTCCATAATTTATCAAATTAACTCCTTAAATCCATTTTTCCAAATATCCACTTCTTAAAATAATTCATTAAAATCCTCCTTCATCTTTCACACAAATTATCCATAATAATAATCCATAACTCAATTCACCAATATCCTTCACTACAAAACAACCATCCAAAAAAAAAAAAAAAAAAAAAACTTTACTCATCCATTACCACACCACATTATTACTTACAACACTTCTCTCATCATCTTACACCGGGGAAGGAAAATCCCTCCCTAAACTAAACCACAAATAAACTTCATCATTCACTTTAAACACCACGGGGAGGGGCAAAGCCCCTCCCCCAAAAATATATACTATTAACACTACTCAAAATTATATTTAATTTGAGGGGAGGGGGTCCCTCCCCTAAAGATTTCACAGGATACTATATTACACTGAAACACTAAAAAACTTTCATTTCTGCGATCACCTCCTCATTATACAGATTGTTGGACATTACTGGATCAGTTGCACCAACAACCTTGAAGCGGGTACCTGATTCGCCGGCAGGAACTCTATGTGTCCTCCTCAGAACTGGTAGACATGGAAGGGGAATTGCGCCACCCTCATCCTCTCTGCATCACCTTCGGATTCTGCTACGGCTCTAGTTCTCCTGTTGCCCCAATCTCGTCGACCAAGGGAAACACAGTATCCTCTTCTTCTACTATTTATATTTTGCTAAAAATTAATATCCATACCTTCTTAAATAATAATATTTTCTTCATTACGTGGATTAATACGTCTTTGGGATCTTCTTAATTCAATTGGTGGTTGAATTTCTTGAACAGGTATACATTTGGGTAGAATTGATTTCCATGCTAATTCGCTGATGGTATTTGCTAATTTGGCCAAGATATTATATAATTCTGGGATTCTTATTATGTTCCATAAATTAAATCCTCTTAATTTATTTCGTTCTTCAGTAATTAGATGGTCATACTTAACGCATTCAAATAAAACATGTTCTGGGTTATCTACTTTACTACATATATTACAAATGGAAGTATTTAACTTCTTCACTTTATACCAATATGTACCATAAGGTCCATGTCCAGTCAAAAAATGAATTAGACCTTTTGTGGGTTTTACATGTTTCAATTTCAAGCGTTCGATTATAAATGGAAGGAATTCATGAGTTCTTCTACCTTCATTTATACTATCCCATTCATTCTGCCAATCCTTCAACAGATATTTCTTGATATCTTGTCTGGTATTACACACCTTTCCAACTATACTATTTACTTTATCAAAATTATTTTTCTTGAACCAGAACATTGCACCTCTCAATCTAATTAGAAGATCGATGGGCCATATTCCTGTCGTTACAAGGAGTGCTACTGTAGATGTCGTGCAAACAGCACCCGTATGGCGAAGCAGGATCTTCCTCTGTGTACTTCTTAATTTGTTTCTGGTATACAACTAGTTGTACTAGTTGTACTAGTTGTATAAAGAAATTTTTGTTTTGAATTTTATGAGCGGGCCTGTAAGGCTCTTATTACAAAATTTGTCAAATAGATTTTGTTGGCCATTCTCAAAGTTTTACTTTGTATCTGTTGTTCTTTTTTAATTTTCAAACCTTTTCTCAAACGCTAAAGGGTCATTTGTTTTATTGTCACCGTGTGGCATTGTTGTGCTGCTGTCTCAGGACGGAGCCACGTGCCTGTACAAGAGAGAAAGAGAGGGAGAGGGAGAGGGAGAGAGGGAGAGAGAGAGAGAGAGAGAGAGAGAGAGAGAGAGAGAGAGAGAGAGAGAGAGAGAGAGAGAGAGAGAGAGGCTCCAGAACGTTCTGTCCATTGTTGCGGCCGCGAAAGATCTCGAAAGGTCTGCAGCTTTCTAGAAACAATGGCTGCAGAGGTATAAATACTGGCAAGGTGCTAAGAGCGGCAGTTGTTTTTTGGTTATTGCGACATTCGGCGATTGAAGTGTACCGCAGTGACTTCTTTCATTTGTTTTCGTACAACAAAACACCGAGTCAGCATCGAGGACAGCTGATTGTCAATTTCACGTTTTATCACTGTAGTAAAAGTTGTTCTAAATTTTATGCAAACCAGATTTCCGAAACTACGTAACCCACGCACACATTAACTTTTTTCTTTTCTCGTAGTAACCCAAAGAGAGTTGAACTTGAAAGTCCTTTGCACAAATATGTGCAATGAAAATTCAACTATATGGATTTAACGTACACATTTAGAGAACTAAGATGTAGTATGCACAGAAGGAATAATCAGGAGGAACTCATCTTAGACTTGTAGCGGTTGTTCTGGTTTAGGCCCCAAGAATTGAAAAATGTTTAAATATGTGGTTTCGGAATCAATGTGGACTAGTTAGAATAAACAAGAAAACAAATTCTTATAATCCAGCAGGTCATGAGATGATGCTACATGTAAATAAAATAATGTTAGTGTCATATGGTTAGCAGTTTTAAAAAAATTAGATTATGTAATGGGTCAAGTAGACCAGTAAAAAGGAAGTTTGAGTGATAGTGATGGCAACGAGCGAGGAAAAGTTCAATAACCTTTGTTAAACAGCTAGAAATGAAATGTTTTTCAATTGCGTAACGTCGCAGTGACCAGACGTGTTCTGTATTGTGGAACATTATAAATAGTTAATATAGACTTTCAGTAAACTGTGTCGATTATACATCACTTATGTAAAGTGTTGAGTAGAAAAGTGCGTAAAGTACTTATCGTAATTGAATTAAAACAAAATTTACCTATTTCTGTGTTCATTTAACTAAAGAATTCTTTCCCCTGCGACTACGCCTGGAAAAAAAGGTTTCTCATGTCACGGCTGAAGCTACACAGAAGATTTTAGATATATCTGAGTGCCAGATTGCTCCGAGAAGAGTTGGCAACCCGTGGCTTCATCATCTCGGAGGGCTGAATACAACCCACAAGCCCAGTCGCAACGCTGTACGAGTGCAAGTGAGAATAATAACGTTCCACATGATCGCTGCAGACTTCGAGAACACCATCGTCCCACCATGAACACCCCTAAATTCCCGCTACACACGGTTTGATGCGAGTGGCTTACATTGTGAATTCCGTGAAAGCTAGATAATGTACGTTTGGGTAGAATTAATATTTTACTCGCCTGGAATTAGTTCTTGCTACAGAAATAAAAAGGGAAAAATCAAACAGCTTTAGTATGAATTATAAAGGGATTTGTGTAAGTGGTTCCCTAAACGCTTAACCTGCTATTTAACTCTCTCTACCTTAACCAAGTAGTTTAAATAGAACTGTTGACGAAAAGGAGCAAAACACGAAGTATAGAACAAAATAAAAGGAAGCAAAACCTAAGAAATTTGCTCGAGTACGTCATTTACCATTCCCACAGGAAACCAATGTGGATAGCAAATGCGAAATGAAAAGAGAATAAATATAAATGAAGGAAGTGGAGGAGGGATTTGCCATTTGCTCCAACGAAATATCGGAAAAACATTTCCTGAAAGCAAAGGCCTTCTTGACTGAGAGCAGCCACGGTAGTATTGTATTGCTTAGCAACGAAATTTCAACGCCCTCTGAAATAAACGTTACGAGAGCGGTGTTGGGATTACTGACACAGCGTTTCAAGGGTGCTTGGTAGCGAACAAAAGTTTGAAACGTGCCAGCAAAGAGATAAGAAATATTAAATAAACATAAAAACTACGGATATTGCGTTAAATGGTAATCCCAAGGCGGGAAGAAAAAAGCCATCTGTGCATGCCATTAAATGGGATACTGCAGATTTGTAAGTTTCAATTTTACGAGTGCAAAGCTGGGTCCAAACTTGTGAGATTCTTAGATCGTTTTATACGACACTAACAGCGCAGCAGTGAAGTGTACGGCTTTGATGGTTTACAGGAGGCATGACTGTTGCAGTCACTTTAGCACTGGCAATTCGGACATAGAATAACAAAAGGGAACAGAGAGGAATTGCTTGTGCATTATATCAAGACTTACTTTCTCAGCTAACCTGTCTTCCACCCAAAACATTGGCGCCGCGATTTAACGATAAATACAAATTTTGGGATCCCCTAAATCCAAAAAGCCTTTTAGAAAAAAGGTTAATTGTGGCTTGTGTGTTTGTACACAATAAAACTCAATCAAACGGGATGGCTCGGGTGGTTTCTTTTGTGATCCGCATTCGGGAGATGTAGGTTCGATTCCCGAGGCCGGCCTACCTGAACCATGGGCTTTTTTGGGGGATTTCCCGCGTAACCAATATAATGCTGGACAGATTAATTATATCCCTCGAATTTCCTTCTCCGTAGGGGAGGGGATCCGTCCCCTTCAGCTGCTGTGGTGCGAGCGCTGCGGACCCTTAGCTCTCGTGGTACCTCTGACGTTACCAGAGGAACCTCGTGCCGAACATTCCAGCCCCTCCCTCAATGGGAGTTGTTCGGATTGCGTTGGACTCGAGCGGGAAGTGTGTTCCCGTTACCCGCGGGAGATCGGGTACCTCCGGCCAGGCTTCGGCCGCACGGATGGGGCAGAGGGTTGACTAAAATGTCCCACGTACTAGCCTGCAGAGCTAGTAGAAGGTGTGCTAGATCACCAGGTGGCCCCACCGTGGTTATTCGGTAGTCTTCCCTACGGGGTTGACGCTCGTAATTGGCGAATCCACTTCCACCCGTCTTGGCGTTGTTATCCATGGGGGGGGGGGCTTTTCAGATTCAAGGTATTGTCCCAAGGAAAGAACCCCAGATTTTTCCATCGCATCCGGACTGATAGAGGCCGGGGACTTCGGACCTTCAGTAGACCTCGTGACAACTTGTCCCTCCACTTATCATGTTTACATCATCTCTTATCTGGTGCCCTCTTCCGGGGTAGAAGTATCGGCGGGTGTCTCGGTGCTGCATGGCATGATGATGTGTAGACTTTCCCTTCTCCGTAGGAGAGTCTTCGGTTACCTGGCCGGCCTAGTGGGTCATTTCAGGATCATTTTGGGTGGGTTGTCAGTTGTACAGCCCTGGCGGGGAGTTTCCAACCGCTCAACCGTAAGGATCCTAGCACTTTACCGTCGTGACACCTTGGGTAGAACGCCCTCTCTCTCCTCTAGCCTTATTCTTCCTCCCAGGGAGGCTGTACATCGGGCGTAGGTACAATAGACAAAAAATGGTCGCAGTGCCAAACCCCTCCGTAAGTATAGTTTCCTACACATAACTGGAAAGCGAAAGTGCAATCGAATGCTGAACGAGCTGGAGTATTTGTCTTCACACATATTTTCAAGAAAATATGTCCATTTATTCGCAACATTTTACGTTGTGTTGTATTTTGTAGAAAATGGTTCTATCGATTATTGATATTCCAAATTAGTGTGTTTGCGTGGCAAGCAAAACGTATATCTGGAATTTTTTTGTGAATAGGCAGGGAAGACTTCTTAATTCTGAATGATTGGTCAAATGGTAAACCAAAGCAGACAGGATAAATGTTCATGAACAAAATATTTAAATCCTGTTCAAGAACGAATATAATTTAAAATAAATCATAAGCATTAAACATTTCCAAGATATACATTGTTTCTTGCAAATTTGCAAATGTTTTTATATTTCTGGGGTCGTGAAGAAAGAATGGAACTTCAATATACTTTCTATAAGTTATAGTAAGCTAAACCTTTCCTCTAGCTTTCTATATACTTGTTATATGCAAGAAATTGCAAGAAATGTGTAAATATGCAATTAAATTTATATCTCTTAGAAATAATAAGCTTTTATAAGCAGAGCGAGTCCAAAGATCATATAGAAGTATCACATTACTTTTTCATTTCGTTCCGTCTCCAGTTTCTTAGTTATTCGGTTCCGGTTTTCCATTTCGCCGCATACGAAGAGTAGAGGAGTGTTTATGGAATAGTCGGGGAATATGGGATACTACGATTTCGGCTCTGTTTGGTATCACGTGAGAGTGCCATGAAATTTTCAAGAAAGGCTCCCATGATGCACTGCAGTGAGAGTTGACAGTTTGTTGTCGTTTCTCTTGCTACAGAATTAAGTGTGTTTTGTAATATACAAAAATTTTGCAGGCAAATTTTAAAGCATTTTGTCCAGTGTACGCATATAAATTGAATATTGCTGTTAAGCGTAACGTGCACTAAAATAATTGTAATTTATTATATTGTAGTAACTTTTAACTGGCAATATTTTATCCATTGCTTTTAAGGTTCAGTGTCCAAGATGACGTGTCGTGTATTACGAAATACCAGGTATTTATTAATACCCGGAGTAAAACTATGACGTTCCATATAACCGTACAAATTATACTGAAAAGAAGTACACTAAAAATGAGTTTTGTGTTTAACATCATAAGTCACATCAGACGATGGAATGAAATGGGTGAAGTGATGCTTAAATGAGTCCGGGGTCCATGGAGCTTAGAGTTAACCGACATTCGTCTATCAGGATAAGGAAGTGTTTTTACAAGTAATAGTATGCATCCATAACGATTTGGCAATTTTTACTTAAAAACCAGTTAACTTATTTTTAGAAATGTGAATGGTTTTCCATAATGTCTTTCTCTCATCTAAATATAAATATCACAGTATGATTAAAAATTACCATGTTCCTGTTTCTGACAGTCGAAAAAGTTTTATAGTATGTTTTATATTATGTTTTATGACTATGGTTTATAGAACTCGGTGAATTTTTACATAATTTGCATCAAATTTTGCTAGAGAAATGAAATAAAGTGCAGCACCACATATGAACTGTTTACTGTAGCTTCTAGTGAACCTGCTATGAGTAAGACAGTAAGACAAGTGGTAGAGAAATTTCAAGGAAGATTGTAGAGAAATTACAGAAAGCTGTTCAGGAAAATCGCCAAATCATTTTCTGAGAGATAAGACAGAATTATGGCAAAACAACTCGTGGAAATTACATCGAGATAATGTTCCCGTTCATACTCACTGCTTTTCGTTTTTTTTATGCTACCTCGTTTATTGTAGTCACTGTATATAGCTCCTACGACTTTCTTCTCTTCTGGAGGCTGAAGAAAAACATGAAAACACATTTGTTACCATTGATGAGATAAAAACAGTCGCTGAAGTTGATGAACACAATAACGATAAGTGACTTCCAAAATCGCTTCCTAGATTAGAAGAACTGCTGGCAGAAAAGTAATAAAACCAAATGAATTACTTGAAGGGGCAAGGTCTATGTTTATAGATAAATAATTAAGGATTTTCTGAGGAAAATAAAATAAAATTTGTTATTACACCTGGTATTCTTGTATTTCATTTTCCATAAAAATAGTTTAAATGTTTTGTAATTTAATCAAGATAAGTGAATACATTTTTAAGAGAAGTAATCTTTTTGAAAAAGTTTTCTTTTGAAGCTTCGCTTGATATGAGAAGATTTATTTTGAAAATTGAGTCTCACCATTGGAAATCGCTAAACCTAAATGTCAGATTTTGTATTTCAACGAGTTTTGTTTATTGAATTTTACTGTTCACAGCACTTACACATACACATTCATTTTTTTTCGAAAAATAGCTCTTTTGAATCTAAGGAATCTCAATATGTGTTTCTGAAAATTTTGTGTTGCAAGAGGTCTTCAAAGCATATAATGTGTTGAAAAGTCTTTAGCACATCAACTTAAGTTTCAAAGGCGATACATTTATGATAGTTTGCGCACATCTTAAATTAAACTATTTATTTCTAGGAACATTATCAAAGGATAGTTGAGTTTACTCTTGATTCCGATAAACTGTTAAAATTGGAAGGAGAAAATTCTTGAAATTGCTGAATACATTTTCAGCCTCCAATCACTGCAGCTCCTTTTGTTTTGACACTATAATGTTTGATGCAGTGAAGGCTGCAATGTATGTAATCTAAACCAACGCCAAAATCATACACAAATGAACGGCGATGAAAACAGAATGCAACGATCTACCAGTTCGCGACTGGTGGTGGGGGGAAAGGGGACAAGAAAGTATTCGTTGCACTTGGCCCATTCCATTCACTAGGGCACCCCGGATGGAATTTCGGAACCACCAAGCTTCGTTATTTATGGAACGCTATAACCAGGTCATCGTGTCGCATTGTTGGGCAGGACGCGTGGACAATAGCGCCGGAGTGTAGGCTCGCTTTTATATTGTTCCTCCAGTCCAACTAGAAGCCCTTTTATCTTTCCTTTTCTTTCTTTTTACAATTCTCTTACCAAATAATGTTTGGCAGAGATAATATTGTGTAATGTAGTGATAAGCTATATATTGAAATACTTATTAGTTATGATACGGAGTTACAGACTTTAAAGAAATAATAAGTAGCTATATAATTGAAATAAAGAATTTCACATTTTAAAATATAGGCTTAAAATAAGAAGCATGGATTTTGCAGTAAGAATCATTCGCATTAAAAGCTGTGTGAGGAATCAGTTGTAACTCAGCGTAGCTAAGGCTATTAGGCATTCTGATGAACTCAACCAACAAAATATGCACTATCAAGAAGTTCCGGTGCTTATATATAAAATAGCAGAGATGCCTGAAAATATATTAGAAAGGTAAAATAATTCATTCAATTAGTCACAGAGTAAAACTTAGCAAATATACTACTTCAACGGCTACGTTTCTAGTGTTAAGTTTCTACCTTTTTGAAGTAGTCAATTTGCTTCAAATAGCCCATTTAATAATTTCTCTTAAATGTATCAGAGAACGCAAGTGGTGTCGTTTAAATCATCGCCTACCATTTCATATTTGAGAAAAAGATCCCGCACCTACAACACATGGTAGCGGATTCATCAAAGGCGGGCATGTTAGAGAGACCTAGCCACAGAGCAATAACAATTTCTCTACTTCTCATTATAAACTTTCGCTACATGCCATTTAATTAGACATGAGGATATATCAGTTAAAGTGAAGATCAGATCTATAAAATTTCTCAGTATTTAATGGCTTTGGAATCTCATTCTCTTTTAACCACTTCGAGAAAAATTAATAGCGGCTTGTAACCAGCACAAAGTACAAGAATTTGTAACAGCAAAACAATGAAAAACAACATAATTATCCGAAAAGTTAGTAGCACACAACATGTATTTAACATAAGCTGTACACTTTAATAAGGTCTACATATTTTGAGTGACAGGATTTTGTGTATCTCCTAGGATTTATCAATCATAATAACGGCATTCAGAATGCAGAACATATCTCAGAAGATTTTCTTGTTCGTTATGAAAATATTTTGAAGATATTTTGGTAAAACAACAAGTAACTAAATTTTCTCCACAAAGGAGATAGTTATAATTTTTAAGTTTTCTTATGGATATTCATAACTAATCCTAGAAAGAAATTCTTGAAGTTTAAATGTCAAATCGGATTCTTAACTTAATTATCCTAGGTGTATAAAAAGTGATGAAACGTAGAAGAATTGTTAGAAGAAATGTAACATATGAAATACAGTCGGTTTTGGTTTTCTGTTCAAATAGGTATTTTTTCTGTAAAACCAAACCCTTATACTTTTCTGGCCCGCCAGCGTGTCTCCCTCACGCTCAAGAGGTCTAGAGTTCGAATCTCGGTTAGGGTGAGTTACCTGGATAAGGTTTTTCCGGGGTTTTCCCTTATCCTGAGACACAAATGTCAGGTAGCTCTAAGCAAAATGAGCCCCTGACTCATTTGAGCATCATTTCACCCATTCCATTCATCGTCCGATATGACCTAACGTTAGAGAACGAACATTAGAAAACAAACTTATACTTTCTGCATTCTTCATTTCTCTGTACCCTTTTGTTGTCCCAAGTAAATCATTTGTCTTACAAACGATATCGTTCAGTTTGAACTATTATCAGTATCACCTAAGATTGTATTTCATTCAAAATTTCGTCAAGAAGGCTTTAGCAAAAATAATATTACTGATCCCAGAGGAAAAAAATGTCCATATTTGAGCATCATAATTAAAAATCGAAATGCGTGATTAGATTGTACATGCCCATTTTCAACAAACATACTATACTTTCCAGGCACGCAATTCCATTATTTTTTTTAAATATCACTCTAAACAAATAGAGTCAACCTGAAAAATTCAATACCAATCCCGGGATTTGAATCACGGATATCCTGGTTTCCGTCCAGTTGCCCTTACCTATTGAGCTACCATAGCCAACGTGTAGTCCTGATATTAAATTCTCCAATTGGTTCATATGACTCAATTGACTATCCAAAACCTCAGCCTATATACGGCTAGTGTGAAGAAATTATTAATTTTTAAAAACTGACTAAATAATAAAAGTTAAATGATGAAGCCAGGGACTCAGGTAAGTCGCCACAAACGGTGTATCTCGAATACGAAAGCTCCTAGTGGTTTACCGGGAAAATATGAGTCAATTGGAGAATTTAATGTCAGTACGGCGCGTTGGTCATGGTAGCTCAATAAGTAAGAGCGACTGGACGGAAAGTGCGTGGTTCAAATCCCGGCCATGGCATTGAATTTTTCAGGTTGACTCTATATATCAAAACCTTAGCCTATATACTGCTAGTGTGAAGAAATCATTAATTTCCACCATTTAACTTAAAATCACTCTGAATATATTTTTATTAAATTAGCGTTAAAACGTGTTTATGTAGAAAATAAAATGTATGGTTACAAAACATAATCTTCTTCGTTCTAAGATGTTTCTCGTACACATGGTGAAAAACACTGCATTAATAAATATTCGTTTCTCGCGATATTTTTCGAAGAATTTAGAATTTTATATCAAGTAATTTGTGCCCCACAATTAAATTTGACAGTGGAAACTCAGGTAAATTGCATTACAGTGTCAGTGACAACGCCATCAAATGTCATTAAGAAAGTAATTATGAAAACCAAACAAAATTGCGTGGAACATAAGATTCTCTTCATAGAAAATAGAAATTTCTAATCATAGTAACAAAGGTAAAGTATTTTCTTCCCTATTTTCCATTCCAACCCAGCATTAAATTGTTTTACCTCATTTGTTTCTAGTAAGAGCTTTCTCTCATCCAGTAATCGCTTTAGCTAGTGAAATGTGCTGGATCTTTTGGCAGTTTCGTACGAGTATGTGAGTGTAGCCATTCTTTTGTTCCAGTTTTCCAATACCTGCTCATTCTGCAGCAGCAGGTGCATTAACTGAATGGGAGCTTCACACATGCCGCAGGCAAACAGTGCGGTGGCAGTGAACAATTATAATTGGTGGAAATTATTTCCAGCACTCCGTACTGTGAGCACCATGAAATATCTAGTACACTGTGTAATTTGTTGAACTTCTGCAACTAGACCAATATATTATGTAAGTGTGTTACATAAATATAGTTACCCTACTTTAACAGTTGCACACTTCTCTTCTTCGCCAGATTATCCCGTGAAATGATGTGACGCTTCTCCTCCGTATTTACGACGTAGTATGGGGAAGTTTCAAACTGAAATGTGCCTCTCCCGTTCTTTATGACATTATTATTTAATTAAGCACAAAATTAATACAGTGAATGCTTACCTTTTATAACTAATATCGTAAGGAGTCTTCTGTTCCAGACAACGGATAAAGTTTTCATGAATATGCAGGCAAATATCTGCCAAACGTTGGCAGATATATGACTTTCTTAATCTCCTCCCGGAAGAATGAGCTTTGGCGGTGGAAGAATCCTCAGATCCAATAATCATTTAGACCATTACAGCAGTTTAAGCTTTATATGTTTTACCTTCTTTTTGGTTCCATTCTTATTCAGTCATACAAAAGTAATATACTTCTTAAGCGATGAAGAAACCCCTGATTATACAACGAAATAAGGTTGCTCACTCCCAGGCCCCAAGTGAACATCTTTGAAGGGCACGAATATTCTGCAATCAACGAGGAAAATAATACTCCTACTTCATATGAACTATTTGGTTTACTAATGCCTAATCTTAATGGGTCTCTATCTTTATATACTTTATCAAACCCTGCCATAAAACTTGATTGCAGCATAAATATGTTTAAGGATGCCCATCTGTGAAAAACCTTAAATCTACAATTATTATCCTTGAACTGATTTCAAGCTTTTCCACACAATTATTGTGATACTAACAATAGTTCACACTCCAAATTTCAGGCTTTTGCTTAAAAATATTTATAGTATTTTATTGTTATTTAATTATACTCTTGCACAAAACGCAATTTTAGTTTGAAAAAAGCAATGCTAGTAAGTTATACTAATAAATAAATTATTAGTAAGTATATATTATGAAATTTTAATGTGACCCTTGATTTAGGAGGAACAAAAATTATTCAATTCTCGTTTTTTTTTCAGTTTAATGTTTAATATGAGGAACGAATAAATTTATCGAGTAATAAACAATTTGCATTCAGTAACTCTAAACCGAGATTGGTAACCCTCGGTCGGCAACCCTGAGAGAAACCTCATTGCTCGCCGACTTATTTGCTCGCCATAAACATTATAGTTACAAATTGGCGTCCACAGCGTGGAATTGTGTCCACCCAGAAACTTTTTTGCTTCACATAGTTTAAAGGACCGCATGGCATTACAAAAAAATAGAAAATTGAAGTACAAACATAAATCTGTTTAATTAGGCAAAACATAGTTTTTCTTCATATTTTGCACTTTTTGACCAATTTTTACAGTTGGGTGTCCTTAAGTCAAAGTCTTATATGAAGGTTATGGGCAAGCTAATAAAACTTTTGGACATAGTTATAGAACTATAATAAAGGTTATGCACATATTTTACGTTAGCATTGAGCTAATAAACTGTCATAAGTAATGGAGGTTGAGGTGAGCACTCCTCGGCTTTTGTCACAATATGTTTGGTGCCACAAAATGCAATCGCATTATGTTACATTTGTCCACAGTGAATTTTGCATATGGACCATATAATAATTGGAGAAACAACTACGTTATTCTTCACGTCATTTTAAGCTAAAAGTCAATGCATTTTTGAAATTCAGAAATTCATAATATGAATTTACTGACGTCGAGCTTCTTATATGGCATTGTAATCTTATTATTTAAATTACTGAAGACTTCGACTGGTTTTTCTTCATCTAGGTCCATCCGTTATCATTAAGGAGATATTTGGTCACTAAAATGCTGCGAAGCCATTGTAGTTATTTACCAACACTAAGTACTGTTGATTATCTTTTTCTGTTCTGGTGATTTGATTGTGCTATGTAGTGAGCAAAGTCTAACCATTAGGCGATGTTTAATTGTTTTAACTTCGGCGCTCCTTGTTATGCTATGTCTACCACATAGATAAACCTATTGTTCCTTTGTAAATTGTCTGTATTCAGAGCATATTCAATTTTTAGCACTTCGCAAGGGACGCTATTTCAATATCACGAGGGTTATTTTACAGAGCACTGTTCGTTTTGTGCCTAGGAAATTATGAGGTAAATAATTGCAGTATTATTTTCATGGGACAATTTTGTGAATTGAAGTGTAGTTTATTCAATGCATTATCACTGGTATGGTTAGAGGGCCCGTGCAGATTTGCCGTCACTGGAAGGAATCATGACGAATCTCAGTCTGTGATCAGCGTCACATCCGCATAATTAAAATGAGCCAGACTAGAATTACCAACTGGGATGGCCCACAACTGACAAAATATACAGACTTTAAATAATGTTGCCTTCAATATGGTGACATAGTGCCTATTCGGCATTTTCGCGCCGAAGAAGCGACGTACGTACACGTTTCCCAAGCTAGGCTAAGCAAGATCAGGTTCTTCAAAAATATCTAAGTTACAATTCGGCGTCTAGGGGATTCAGATTAATTTATTCAGAACAGTCTAAAATCTGTGGAAAGGATGCAGTGATAGGTTTCGATGATGGAGCCAAAAGCAGAGACAGTGTCCTAGAAAAATTAGGCATCCATCCTGATTACAACCCTATTGCAGTCCTTACCATCATTGATCGACATCGAGTTGACGAAGCAGGAATATCAGGTAAAGAAATTATAAAAAGGAAGCCAGGACCTCAGAGGGCAGAGAAAGCCAAAGGAGCAGGATTATGCACCTGGAATGTTCTGAACCACCTCATTGGCGAGTTACATTTGTTAGCAATTTTAGTTTCCATTTTACCGTAAACTTGAAAGTTTCATATTTAGGTGCACGTCTCTCAAAAGCAAATAAAGCTACAACCATTAAACTTTGCACATCTTTTAGGTATGTTAACTAGACCCCCTAGTACTATTATTAAATTTAAGCTGAAGTTTTAGAAATTTTACAATGACTAC
The DNA here is from genome assembly GCA_030765055.1 of Mantis religiosa. Classification (NCBI taxonomy): domain Eukaryota; kingdom Metazoa; phylum Arthropoda; class Insecta; order Mantodea; family Mantidae; genus Mantis; species Mantis religiosa. Next base: position 138,129,427 of record CM060957.1, read on the forward strand.
ATTCAATTAAATATTTGAGTGAATATTTTAATTTAATGATAAATTTATTTTTCTATGTTTACTTTACACTTTTAGGCTTAGCACATACCCCTCTATATGCTCGATGTGCCAAAAGAGCATTTCTAATGTGTGCTTCTGCATATATATGTGCACCTAATTTCAACTTTATCTAACTTTTTATCATAATCACAATTTTACTGTAGCTAAACTATTCAACTAATTTTAGTATTCTTTGAAATATATTTTGGGAGTTTTGGAGAACACTTGCATATCAAATATGGTTTGAATATATGCAGTGGTTACAGAGATATAAATTCTAACACGGAACATTGAAAACCTGGCAGTTCACGTCCGGTTTCCCTTAATGTTCAGGTTGTTTAAGCACCAAATGATGTATTTTGGCCTATAGTAAACATTTATCAAATGAAATCCAACTTTTCCAAATTTAGCTTCTAAGAGTAAAGTTTGGAAAAAGGCAGTGCTCTTATCTAATAACTACTTTCTAGTTTAGGTATCTTTATTCTAATCAAGCGAGGGACAGAGTAAAAGGAAAATATATGTGCAAATAGAAACTAAAGCAGAAATTTACAGTAGTTCCTCTCTACTTAAAGGTTTAGCAATGAAAAATCAGTGACATAGATTTAAATACAAAACATCTAGATTTCTGCACAAACTGTTGTTAAATACAACGTATCAAAAGGCGTAAAGTGTAGCATCTGAAGCTGGCAGACAAAAACGCCCCATCTAAGCTGCTGGGATATCAGAGCCTGTATGTGCAGCTAAAATCGATGCCCTAACCAAGTGTGTCATAGCAAAAAGAAATAAGGTTGTGGTTCTGTGTGGGAATGTAAACTACGGGTTTGAACCACACGCTGCTGGTGTTCTCCATAACACATGCAGTTACACTCAAATAAATGTGGTCTCTACACACTGCACATACATAATAAAGGACCTCAGTACTTGTTAGAATCGAAGTATGTCTGTTTCACTTCATACATACTGAAATTACAATTTTCGAATTTCCAATCCTTCTGCTGCCACTTGAGGTTCTTCACTATACGTCAGATAAAAACAAGAGAATAGCTAGGAATAAGATTCAAAGTGTTGCTAAGCATATGACATAGGACATTGGTGTGACACCGCGCTCTCGTCCAGCGTTATCCTCAGATAACTAAATATATTCTGCAATGCTCAGTTCTTGGGAAGCAAGCTAGGTGAAAAGACGGTTTGAAATCGACTCTTCGGAAGCGTGCATCTCTCCCATCGTCAGGATATTTATTAATCACAGGATATAACACAAATATAAACAAAGACAAAACACTATCAACAAAAAATACAACATCAGGACCATCCACAAGCCACCTCCAAAGATTAAACATCTATTGAGACCGGTGAAAGACAAAAATGGACTTCTAAGTTCCGATAGTGCAACGCATTCCCGTATAAAGGACAAACCGGAAGGTCCATCGCTACCAGAATAAACTAACATGAACGGAGCACTCCTATAATGCAACCTGGGAAGTCTGGACTGGCAGAGCATTGTTTTGATAACGATCATAGAGCCAACTTCCGGGAGACATCCATCTTGGCAAAATGGAACAGTTACTGCTAGCGGAGAGTACAGGAGGCATTGGTCATTTCCTCCGAGAGGAGCACGCTTAATCGTGATGCTGGATTTCAGTTCAGATCCTCTTCGAAACCGGCCTTAAAATGGAAATCCGTCGACTTAAGAAACACAGATCTATACAGCTTGATAATCAAGTTAAGTAGTTACGTTTCTTTGACCCAATTAATTTTCTATACTCACGCCATCTCCTGATCTCATTTAGTTGACTGAAAGCAGTCTTTTGTTCAGTAATGCGAATTTTGATAGTGTTTTGTCTTTGTTTATAGTTGTTTTATATCCAGTGATTCATTTGTGGTTATAACATTTAATAAATATTCTGATGATAGGAGAAATTTACGCTCCCGAAACGTCGATTTCTAATCGTCTTTTCACCTGGCTTGCTTCCCGACAATAACTTGAACATATTCGCCAGCAAAGCTTCAGGTCTTATTTTTATATTCTGGAAATTTCCCTTCTCCCCTTTCTAAAAAATATTTAAAATAGCTTGTGCAAATTATCAGGGGCTACCAATGCACGCGTTTTTTCAGTTAATAATGTTGGTGGGTGCGATTTTAATGTGTCGAGCACTGCTGTTCAGTGCGTTTTTTACGACTGTTGTGATGTACAGTGAGTACTAGTTTTACAAAAGCTTAGAGACGTCCTGTGTTCAACTCTATGAAGTGGTCGAAAAACTAGGTCTCGTTATGCGTATATACCAAATACGTCGCTACATCGCGAAGAAAATGAAGTAACAGAAATAGCTAAAATTAGTGAAGCAACAGTGTAAACTGGAGTTACATGAGGTGTTGAAGTGATTGTAAATGTGTAGTGTTTAACGCCCGCTTTTACCACATACGGCACCGCAGGCGATGACGCTGATGGTACATGAGATGAAGATGGAGCAGTGGTGGAATGCGATGGCGGGGGAAATTGGAGGTCCCGGAGAAAACCCGCCCCATTGCCGTGTTGTCCACAACAAATCTCAGTTTTCGGTCGCCTGGGATCGAACCCGAGCCACCTTGGTGAGAGCCAAGCGGTCTAACCACTGAGCCACGGCGCGGCCATTGAAGTGATTGTGAGAATTAAGTTACATGATAGCTAAAACTTGAATTTACTGCGGCACCGCCATAACCCATGAAACCTGTAATCGCTCTTTTTTAAATTTACGTCCTCCACTGTTAAGTCATATCGGATGATGAATGAAATGGATGAAATGATGTTCAAATGAGTCCGGGGTCCATAGGGATTTGAGTTACCAAACATTCATCTTTCAGGATAAGGGAAAACACGAAAAACAACTTCTCCAGGTAACTCACCCTAACCGTAATTCGAAGTCGGGACCTCCTGAACGCCAGGCAGACACGTACCATCTATGCTACCGAGGCGGGCGTAATCACAACTGAAAGATGAGAAGGAAATGTAGGTAACGAAATGAAATCTTGGTAGATGAGAAACTACCTGAGACGTGCATCCCAATCAAGGGGGGAAAACGAATCGAACCAGAGAGTTCTCGAAAGTGAGTCACAGGTTCTGTAGAGCCTTCTGACTTCTCGTTATCAAACAATGCTAAACTTTAAAATGAAGGAAGAAACCAAAATGGCTCTCTCTCTCTCTCTCTCTCTCTCTCTCTCTCTCTCTCTCTCTCTCTCTCTCTCTCTCTCTCTCTCTCTCTCTCTCTCTCTCTCTCTCTCTCTCTCTCTCACACACACACACACACACACACACACACACACACACACACACACACACACACACACACACACACACACACACACACACACATCTTAGCACTGTATATCCCTCTGTCGCTTGAACATAATTCACTGGAATATGTCCCAGTAAAAATTATCATCCTGCAACTTTTAATCTGAATAGTGATTTGCCTATTCATGATATGTTAACAAGAATACTAAGCTAACAATTTTCGAGATACAACATTATTCTCGGCAAAAAAAGTTGTAACTGAAAGAACACAAGGTGGGAGGAAGAGCTAGAATAAACTTTTAAGCATCTGCTATTGATAGCACCTAGAACATAATAATCCAGAATTGTAACGTTATACAAGATGATGCATTTAAGAAGCAATATATTTTACAGATTATAATTTACTTCTGAAAAGAAATATAAATCTAAAACTAACATTAAACACATCTGTGGCTTACAGAAGTTGTACTTTGTAATATAATTTAGCACTTAACTCCGTAGATCTCTTCGTGTGATGTAATATATGTATGAAATGATGCTAAAATTAGCTCAAGTTCTATACAGCTTAAAGCTACTCGAAATTTATCTTCTCCGGATAAGGAAATGGGCTCCTGAATTTAGAATTGCATGTTAATTTATCACTCAAAACTAGAATCTAAAAACTATTGTACTAATGTATATAGACAACTATAGGTAATAGGCACATTAACATCTATAGCTGGGGTGCTCAATGAAAGCAGGAAAAGGGAGGTTGAAATCACCTCTTTCCACCCGCTGCGATAGAATCGCGCGTTTACCTGTGGTTAATGAGTTCCAGTGGCGGAACATCGCTATCATTCTGACGTATAGGAAATCATAAACTTTCACACTCAGCTCATTCCTTACTAACTACTGTTTCTTGGGATGATGCAATATGTGGTGCAAAAGAGGAAGTGCACAGTCTCAAAAGATAAGCAAGGTGATCGTCTCTGATCTTGCGGCGATACTCACTTTTATTAGTTCATCTTTGAAAATGTTTGTTCACAGATATATGTACAGCCAAAGACTGTCATTAAATTAGATGCAAACAAACGTAATCTCTGATAATCACTACAGGCCAAGATTTAAACCTCCTTCTAAGAACATTTTAATGTCGTGGAATTTTGCAGTAAAAGTACTTCTACTTGTAGCTCCTGTGGGGTCTCACTACATGAAAACTTCAAAGGAGTGCAAAATAATTGGATATACGTCTAAAATTTGTATATATTCAAATTACGAAGGGAATGTGTCATGTAGTTGCTTTAGAAGTTCCGTATACTTTTCCAGAAGTATGAACTTTTGTAAACACGGATTGCAAGCAAGGGAAATGATATAAATCTGCAACTACCAGTTTTCCTTCCCACAGTTGCAATTGTGTCATAAATAAGATTTTTAATTCAGTATCAACTCCCCTCAGAAATACAATTAACTGCGCCTAGTCAGATCTGACCACCAATTCGTGCAGGGCTAAAGAAAAGCATGTTAAAGACCATATTTTTTCCTTTAATTGCCCTTCCAAATCACAACACAATTGTTCTATGCGTCTCGTGAGAGACTGATGCAAATAAATCGACTAATTCGGGACACAATCACTTCTCAACAACTGGAAAGCTTTGCTGATAAATTCACCTTCACTAAATGGTTTCATATATTTTCCAATAAGATCCGCCAGTTTATAAGAAAGTTTGTACCGCATTTTAAGCATTAGGTTCATATTTAACAGACTCTATCATTTCTTCCAGTATTTGTGATCTGGCTTCACCTAGAACAAAGATACGCTAAACTTTATTAGTAACGCCCCTGACTGCCACCTCTGTCTCTGGGTCCCTTGGTCACTGGTGTGGGGAAAACAACCTGAACAGAGGAAAGAAGCGTGTGCTCTACAATTGAGCACTCCTGATCTATGAGAATATCGACCATTTCAATGTTGTGGGAATAATCTGTCAACGTCACGTTCAAGAGATTATGTGTTCAAATACCTATTACGACAGACATATTGATGTGCGGTTCTTCTCAGGGAATTTCCTTATCTTGAGTATAAGAAGTATAAAGCTCTAAATAACCTAAACTCATTTGAGGACGATTTCACACATATAAGACTGTCTGAGTTATAATTTCTCTTGTTTTCCAGAAAGGAATATATCCTAAAAAGTGTTCGTTTTGTGTGGATCACCCAGTTTTTCAAAACAACTGAGGTTACAAAACAGTTATTGTTCGGTAAATGCACATTTTTGCACAGTAAATTGTTATGTAGCTACCCAAACTTCCCTTTTATATAAATGTATTAAACTAAAATGAAGGACTCCTGACAATATACTCAATTCTTTCCACTTATTTCAGTATGTTAAACATGGCCTTTTTTGACCAAAATGTGTTCAAATTGATACCGAAATTAAAGGATTGAAATAAGTAAAGAACCATGATGGATTTCAAAGGAATGATGGTTCTTTGTTGCAACACGTGTAGGTGCAGTCGAGTTGAATAGCAGTTAGGGTGAATAAGTTGTTTTAACGAAAGAAACGTAAGAAATATAGTTCTTAGCAGTTTTCTAAAGGGTAGTGCTTGACTTTAATGGAAATTAATTGTTCTTTCACACTAGCCGTGTGTATGATGCACTATCAAAGGGTTGAGCCAGACTGAAAAATTCAATGCCATAGCCGAGATTTAAACCACGGATTTTCTGGTTTCCGTCCAGCCGCTATAACCATTGAGCTACTATGGCCAACGTGCCAACATGACATTAAATTTTCCAAATGTCTCGTATTTTTCACGGTAAACCACTAGGAGTTCTCGTAAACACATGAGACAACTACCTTAATGGCGACTTACTATGCAGTAAGTACTTTAAGGCCCGGGCTTTATAGTTAACCCCTATTAATGGAAATTAATGGTTCTTTCACACTAGCCGGTGTAGAATGCACTATAAGAAGGTTTAGCCAAACTAAAAAATTCAGTAAGGTATTATCTCGTGTGTTTATGAGAAGTCCTAGTGGTTTACCGGGAAAAAATACGAGTCAGTTGGAAAATTTAATGTCATGTTGGCACGTTGGCCATAGTAGCTCAATGGTTAGAGCGGCTGGACGTAAACCAGAAGATCCGTGGTTCAGATCCCGGCTATGGCATTGAATTTTTCACTCTGGCTCAATCCTTTCATAGTACAATACTTGACTTTGTTGAATGGGCTATTCTTCGGACCCTTCTTAATGGCATGACAAAATAGTCACAAAGGTAGTCTTTGGTTGAATAATGGGCTTCCAGAAAGTGAAAGCGATACACTCAAGCGCAGCTGTGAGGACAGTTTGTTCGTGGATTGGAGCCGATTAGGGCAGTCCTCTTCTTCTGTCTCGGTCGAGGACAGGCCAGAAGTAATGAGCGAAGGTATTTGTCAGTTTATACGTAACTAAGTATTATCGAGTAATAAGCATTCCGCCTTCAGTAACTTTGAACAGTGATATTGGTAGTCCTTGGACGGCAACTTCGAGTTTAATGTAATAATAAAAGAAGCAGTCATTCAACCAGTTTGAAACGGGCATTCCAGAGTCATTAAAACCATCCTTCTCATACACATCCACGCATACCCTGGGAGAAACCTCATTGCTTTACCCATTATTTCCATTTGCATCAAACTGTAGCCCCAACGTAGAACTCTTTGCTCGCCAATATATTTGCTTCAAAATAAAAGAAAATAAAACATAAATGAAAAGTAGTAATGTAAGAGTTTGATTATGAATTCTTGAATGGTGCTGAGATTATCAGAATTTGACATTTGCGAACATTTCTTTTTTGAGAAATGCCGTTCTGTCTGCTTCGCTATATCTCACATGCAACAGACACAGAGGAGGCATATTCTTAGAATGTTTTTGGATTAAACAAAATCATATTTAATTGATATATCGATAAAAACATGTGGTGGAAGTCAATTATTCCTCTGACCTACTACAAGCATGTGTAGAGAAAGTGAAATCTACAACAAAGGAACTTAGAGGCCATCTGCATCTCGGACTGAGAAGAATAGAGGATATTGCAAAAAGCCCAGTTTCACGGTATACAACATCAAGAGTTCGATAAAAGGCGTGAACAGAAAAGAGCTCGATGGGATGGACGGGCGCCTAAAGCCATGTTGATGTCCTCTCTGACACACGATGTTCTTATGGAAAAGAACGTCTTTCACAGCATGCACTTAAACTGAGCTAAAACTGTACGAAATTTGTTACTGATTTTTTTCTTTTTGCCCTTTTATATTACAGGTTAAAAGTTAATGCAGCTTTCAGTTTATATGTGAAAGTCCCAAATAATGACTAATTAGCGTATAAAAAGGAAGTCGAACATTTCGGAATGATTGAATCTGAACCCAAATTAAATTATATCACAATTAGTAATGTTTACTTGTAGAGATTTTCTAACGATAATTATTGCTTAGAATACAAATCTAGTATGCGAAGTGACCAGGAAATTACGTTCCTCCGATTTCTATTTCATTATTAAAACTGGAAGCTGAAAAGGCAATATTAATATGACCATTTTCAGATTGTGTACTGAATGTCCAGTTGAAAAGTTTAATTTATGATACATTCAAACTCCTGTATTTATGGATTATTCCTAACATCCTTTTAAACATTGGTATATAACATGTGACATTTACAACCACCTTAAATTACCATATATCCTTGTTTAAGAATTATTTAAAATTGAAGAAAACTATGTGTTGCACATAAAAATTCCAAAAATAGATTTCGAATGGTTAGTAGTAATATCAGACTACTACTTATTTCTGATAATAAGTAAACGTAAGTAAACCTAGTTTTTCCAGACACCATTGTTTCCTATCAACAATTCATTTTTAGAAAGTTTATTCCTATCTCCATGATATTAATCGAAATAAATATGTATAGAAATGCCTTTATTTTAAACAATTCATTTTGCTACAACAAACTGAAGTGATTGAAAATTCATTAAAGGTTGAGTCACAATATACCGGTGACATTGTGAGAACAAATGAAGGTCAGAACTTCAAACAGATATATGCACTGTAAGTTTCAAACTAATAACAAATAATACTAAAATTATTAATGCCACAGAATTACATGTGAAATTTAAACTACATGTTTAGTGTAGCAAATTTTTCTATTTCTCAGGGTTACACATTTTCTAAATTTGTACAAAATAATTTGACAATGAACACTACTCAGGTATAATATAGTTGTTAAATTAATTGTGTTTTGATGTAAACAGAATGCTTTAAATGCTTCATTGACATTTCAAAATACTAATTGAGATGAAATTTTGGTTTCTATCATTTTGTAAAAAATCAGTCCTTTATTTATCATAGGTACACACTGGACACAGCAAAAGTTAAATAATCGTAAACTTTTAAGCATTCACACTTAGATAAAGCATTGACATTGGGAAGTAAAGTTATAGGGAGGTATTTTGAAAACGCAAAGCCCAGGAAAAGACACAATTGACACAATATCTATATCTTAATGTTTCATGCAAGGTTTGGAAAAGTACAGTGCGATCCATATAAACCTGAACCATTTCAATATAACATGGTTTCTCTTTGAAAGCTCGTAGAATGTAGAAATTTGTCTTAATGATCTCAGTGGCTCTGGTAGAATTGACAACACTAACAACTGTTGAGAGTTGACAGTCTTAAATGTATTAATTTATTTGATACGATTGTAGACACTGAAGTGTATATGGGTATCTTTAATACATTTGTGGAGCAGCTGGATGATATCAAACTGAGAGAAGGTTATTTCCAGCAAGATGGAGCAACGTGCCATACATCCAATGACACCATGGAACTTGTAACCAGTTTCTTTGATAATCGAATAATCTCAAAAGGTCTGTGGCTCCCCAGACCTCACCACACCGGATTTTTTCTTTTGGGGATATGTAAAACTAGAGTGTACAAGAACAGACCCAGGACAATTGATGTTCTCAAGGAATGCATTCGAACCGAAATACGTAACATTGGCGAGGATACTCTACGTAAAACTTCAGAGAATATGGTGAGACGAGTGCAGACATGTATAGATGCTGGTGGAGGATGCTTCCAATATTTTCTCTGAGATGTAAATAGTGTAATCTTCCAGCTGTGTATTATTATCTTCCAAAGTTGCACTTGTGTCCTATTATTGGTTCAAAAGCTATGGCATATTTAAGTGGTTCAGGTTTATATGCTATAGAATCAGATCGAAAAAGCGAAGGTTAAAGCTGGGATTTGAACCAGCAATCTCCAACCTGTTAAGAATTAAATATTGTGCTGGCAAGTTGTTATGGTATCTCAGTGATTAGAGCAACCGAATGGAGACTACGAGATCACTTGTTCAAATCCCGGCTATGGAATTGAATTTTTCATTCTGACACTAATTTTCCATACTATTTATAAAATGACTATCAGTGTATATTTTGCATCTGTGTGAAAAACTAACACATATGTTTCTCTTTTTGTCAGAAGTGGCATTAGTATCTAATGAGTATGACTACAAACCACATTGCATATTGCGGCGAGCACATGGGGACTCGTGTTGGTATGCCTAGCTCAGATTTCGCTTTCCTGTCGAAGAGAGTGGTAGTCTTGGACAGGAAGCGGCCTACCCTGGATGTGGTGGTATTAGAAGCTTTTAGAATTCTTAAATACGTACGTGGGTCAGGAAGTATGGGCAGAATTAAGGGGGGGGGGGCGGTGTTAAAAGTTGCATTCAGTTGGGTCGCTCTTATAATAGTGGGTCATGGAAGGTTAAAGCGCTTCTTCTCAGGCTGAAACTTTGACTTACTAGATGTTCAACATTAGGTTTCATCGATTTTGATTAAACATGTGTAAAACTGATGTAGTATGTTCACTTTATATATATGGTCTGTTCCGGTCTCATTTGCTACGCTTTCTAGTGCTACACAGCTCGAGATGTTTGGAAATTCGGTAAAATATTGTTAACTAGTGCACGGTGGTGATAGTATATTGATCAACCTTGAAAATTATCCTAATAATCCCAATCACAGGTTTTGTAAAGGCCTAATTCCAAGAGAATAAAGTAATTAATGAGGAGGACAATAAAAATTCTTATATAAATAATTGTGTAGAAATAAATAAATCAACAACTCAAGAAACCAGGCTAAACTCTGAAAGAATGTCTATGAACAAAGTTTTCCACTAACGAGAAATAAAAATTCACTGTAGATTGAGTGAGTTTCAGCTGACACAGCTTCATAAGTAGCATTATTTGCTCTAGTAGAGTAATTAGTTTGACAATTCTGACTGTTATTACAGTGTCTTAAAGCGTCGACTGCATGGATGCACAGAGCTGTGCTCTCTAATTCAACATTTTCGTTTTGTTTGAGATTTGCTTCATATCAAATTCATTCTTTTGTTGCTACCCGCATAACGTTCTGTTACTGTAGCGTAGATGGTAGCGAGCCTGCCGTCCGTTCAAGAGTTTCGTAAGGGAGTTATTTGGATAAGGTTTCTCGCGATGTTTTTCCTTGCTCTGAACGATGAATATCCGGTAAATCTGGGCTCAATAGTGCATTATTTCGCTCATTTCATTCCTCGTCCAATATGACTTAATTTTGGAGGAAATACATTAAATAAAAATCCGTCTATTTGGCTGCTTTTTAGTTGTTCTGATTTTGACATACTTTCGTAGGAATTGTGTTTCGATTGCAAATAATATTTTTATGATACACTTTGTTACTTACCTGTAATCTTAGATAAACTATGACATTCCATCCAAAGAATTCGATATCGAAATTCCGCCTACAAGACACGTTTTGAAGACCTCCTGATAAGTATATCAAACTTGCTATTTCATTTCACATCTCCCAGGGCTGTAACATGCTATATTTTAAGAGAAATTCCTTTCGGAAACTGCCAATCAGTGGAAGTTTTTTTATACTTATTGTGCCAAGTAGGACTCAACTAACTTTGATAAAATATATACGTCTCATGCTTACAAAGGCAATTAAACGAATATCCTGTAGTTTTTTAAAATAGTCGTATTCAAATAAGCCATATATATATATATATTCGAAAGCTTAATATTTTTTGTTTACTTTCCATTCCGAACACTTGTTTACTAGAATAACATTTTGATTCATTGTCAGAATATTTTATTTGCCAAACTCTTCATCCATTCCCAGGTAAGCAAAAGGATACGTAGGAATTCATCGTTTTTTCACACTAGCCATGTGTACGCTGAGGTAGGATAGCTAAATTCAGACTGTAAATTTCAATGCTATAGCCGGGATTTGAACCATGAATCTCTCGTTCTCTGTCCGGTTGCTTCTTAGCCATTGATTTACCATGGCCAACATGACAGAATTAAATTAAATTCACCAAATGTCTTATTATTTTTCCCGGTAAACCACTAGGAATTCACATATACAATGAGATGCATTTTTGTGGCGACTTACTATGCTGTAAGTACTTAAGTCCCAGGCTACATAGTTAAACCACTATTGAATAGATTGATGGGAATTAATCCTTCGACGGAGACCGGGAGATCCGTGGTTCAATTTCCGGCTGTGGCAATTACTTCCTTACTGTACATGTCCAAAAGATCTGTTTCGGTTTCCCAGGCACAAAACCCACCCTAAAATCTCTGCGTGTGTGTGTCTATGCGTCAGACTTAGATTTTTGCAAAGATTCAACACAAATATTTTCAAATTTCATCATCCCAATTTACTCAAAAATAGAACCCCTTCGATTATAAGACACGCCAAATTTTGCGAGCAAATTGTAGAACTAAAGCTATGTATGCGAATGTTAGGCGCAGTCTGTTAAAGAGGATTTCTCGTTTTAGTTAGTTAGCTTCCGTGGCCAACTTGAAGGTCCTGTGAAGGAACGAATCAATGCAGTACATACAGAGATTGCAGTAATTCCGGGACGCCTCACTTCTGTGCTTCAGCCCTTGCACTCAAGCGCAAACAAACCGTTCAAGAACTATCTGAAGAAATTTTACACCAAATAGACAGAAATTGTGGTCACACCTGAAGCTGATTGGAAAATGCAGAAATATTCTATGGAGATTTTCTGCAGTGGGAATGTTTAAGCCTGGGAAAAAATTACTCCGAAAATGATGATCAAGAGTTTTAAGATGACTGGCATCTCCTGCACGCTGGAAACAGTAAATAATACTCATATAGGAGGAGGATTCTGACGATGCAGCCGAGGAAGAGACTGACCTCCATTACGGTGAAGACGAGGATGATGAAGGTAACAGTGACTGCAAGTATTACCAGTGTTCCATGTATGTAAAAAGACAACAGAGGACTTTATTAATTGTTGTGAAAATAACGACAATTGTTTTGAACTATAAATTCATGAATAAGTGACATCTGTTTTAGGATATACCGGCGTGTTTGAACAAAAACAGAGCCCATCCTTCTTCCTTATCTCACTTAGCACATAGTCTTATTTTCTTTCTCAAACAAAAAATGAGATGGAAAGTCACTAAAAAGAGGTACTAATAGTGGAAATGAGAAGAAATAATAGGAAAGGAAAGAAAAGAAACGTGCCGCGTCCAGTGAAATGTATCATAAAATGTCCGTCGAAAGTGCAGTCATTTTTATAAGATAAAATAAAAAACTAATAGAAAAGCCATTCAGCTGATGTGAAATATCGCGGATCCCTAAATAAAAACGTTCTGAGTGTATAACTTAGAGTACTCAATGTCTAATGAAAATAAATTATAATGTTGTAATATAGTTGTTAATTTTCCTACGTGTGCTATTGTAAATACTTCCCGAGTTTTCTGCTATAATTGGTTTAAGAATGGGGGGGGGGGGGGTTATTTCCAATAAATAGGGTATGCTGGTTTTCTCAAAAGGGTTTCTAATGATTTTATTAAAGTGCTATTTGTGTAATATATTCACATGCAAATGAAATGTGCACCCTTAAGCTTGCAGCAACCGCCTCTTAAGTGCTCTTTCTTCTAAATAACCTGCATAAATGGTTAGCAGTAAGAGATGGATAAACAAATAGTTCATAAAATATGTAGAAACCACGCAATTCAAAGACATTTTTTGTAGAGATAATATCTTATAACTTCCTTGTTATTCATACCAATAAAATATTTCAATGTTTATGCTTTTATCCAATAGGAATTGTCGCTTTTTCATGCCCATTTACTTTTCCATTCTTTTGCCCATGCATAAAGAATTAATTTCAAAGCTACCACAAATCATTTCAGTACAACTTAAACTTAATGAATTCCAAATATTTGTCAAACAATTTCTGCACATACTTATTTCGATTATCATAAAATAAATAGACGAATAAGCGGTTTATGAATGTTTCGTACAAAAGTATGTTGAGTATGTTATACGAGCACAAAAACTCAAATTTTTCGCAATGCATTGCCATAACACTGAACTAGCATCGCAGACTCAGTGGATCTTGTATGTCTGTAAATAGTATGCAAAGAGAACATGGCAGTGGAGGAATAATTCTGGAACAAGGCAAAGAGAGACAGTAGAAGCAATTGGACCAGTTAAGAACGGTAATAAAATTACAAATGCAAAAGCCTCCTAAAGTCTGGTGCTTGTGGTAAACAGAACGATCTAACTGTCCATTCTGCTAGGAGAGAAACCACTGTGTATTTGTGTGTCATAATGCGATAACGTTGTAACGTATCAGTTACCTAGGTTCCCTGTCTGTGATGTTCCCAGAGGAAGGGAAAAAAGTTTTACGATCGAGAGAAACGTAGCTGCCGGTTGTTTCCTGTTATGTAGGGTGCTTTGCATGTCTCTCTGAATATTCAAATGTACCAAAACTTTAAGGGAATGTGAATAGCAAAATGCACAGGTGTTTCTGAAAAGCGAATTAATGGCATCTGTAACGTTCCCCTTGTCGTAACTGCTGTACTTTTATTTCTGTTCTTTGTGCTTCTTTTCTCTAGAACCCTTTCAATTTTTTCTCATTATTGTCCCAGCGTGTGAGAGTAAAAACCGTTAACAAAAGTTTACAGCGAACGTCACAAAACAAAGGGGACCTTTTTTGATCCTCGTAAGCAATATCGATAAAAGCTACATCTTCTAAACCTGTTTACACGTACTGGTAAATAAAACTTAATTTTGCAATTGTTTGTTATACAGCCATGCAGGTGAACTGTTTTCTGCCATTAAGGAGAACACTTTCAGGCAAACATTGGTTGATTCTTATGATTAAAGTTAGATTACAGTTTAACGAAATTATCTACGATTTGATAATACTTTTACTGTATCAACACTTTATAAATAGTAATAAGTATTTATTAAAATAATTTCACACTCATATTCAAATAAGTACTTTATATGTTGTAAGTGAGACGTTAACTTCTATCGCCGTATTTCAATTGTTATTTCCAAGTGTGTTGAATCGATATGCAGTTTTGATACGGGAATTGACTGCTAAGAATAATAATATGAAAAAAATAATAGGGAGTCATACATAATTGACTAAGAATAAGGTATAGCATATGGAAGGAACAAAAGGAAATTGCTTTAGCCAAAGGAAGATTGGCAATGGCAGCGATTGAGGAAGATTTAGATACGATACCAGGGATGCAAATAAAATATTTGGAGAGATTCTATGAAACAGCAGAAGTGAAGGTGTTTCATGGGTTGGAGATTTGGAATGTCGGGGGAACATGGGAGACTATAAATAAAGTGGACAGGAGTTTTTGTAAATTAATTTTGTGTTTATCAGCAGCTTCATCCTATGGTGTTGCAAAATAGATTAAGGGAGATATAGATGCAAAGCTAAAATTAAGAAAAAAATTTGAAGTACTGGTATAGAATTAAGTAACTTGAAAATTATATCCTCTTGAAATAGTGTCAAGATAAGCAGAAAAAAATTAATAAATGGGATACTTGGTATAGTGGCATAGAAGGATGTATAAACGAAATAGGTTGCGGGGAGTCTGCAGGGATAGTCAGGTACTGGAGAAAGGGTATGGGAAAAGGAATTAAAAACATGGAAACGCAGGAAATATTTTGTAGTTTCAATTCTAGAACTACATTGTGTATATGTGCATTTACACAGACATAGAAAATACCTGAGAAAAAAATGTCACAGAAGAGCTGGAGAGGATTTGTATGGGCCAGAGCAGGAGTAGCGATGTTAAAATGTTTAGGGAATATAGAAAAGCAGGAAGGTGCCCATTGTGTACCAGTCTATTCAATAATTAGTGGCACTTAATGTTAGAATGTCAGGAAACAAAGATTACGGGAGAAAAGTTACGAAAGTAGTGGTCTAGTTTACCAAATGAAATTATAGATAGAAATATTTTGAGTACTAAACCGAGGAGGTTAATACTACTGGGAATTGGTCAACGAACGGCAAAATATGCATTAATCATCCAATTTTGTTTTATTGTCTTCAAAGTATGCCACTTTCGAAGTTAAACATTTATAACAACGAATAATCCAATTGTCAAAATATTTTTGTAGGCATTTTTTGGAATATTTGTAAGTTGTCGCCGCGAATTCTCCTTTACATGTACTATCGACTTAAAACGGGTGCCAGGAAGTGGCAACTTGTGTTTTGGAGAGAGAACGAATTCGGCTGGAGCCGGATTAGGAAAATACGCTGGTAGTTTGATGACATTTGTTGAGTGTTTGGCAAGGAGTGGCTCACAATGATAGCGTTGTGAGTTCGGTCACTGTCTTCAATTGTCTTTCAACAAATCTGGTCTTTTTCGTAGTATTTGTTCTCTCAAACGCTGCATAACGCACATATGGTAGTCTTTATTTGCAAACAATCTCTCTCAGATTTAAACGACGATTTTCAGACACCATTTCCTTCACTTTAGCGATGTTCAGTGAAACTTTATGGTCGACCAGAGCGAGGCAAATCTTGCATCACATCTAGATCCCTTTTAAATTCACTGTACCACTCATACGTACGTGTTTTTGATAAAGTCAGTTCACCGTAAGCTCTCTTAAATATTTCAGCGATTCGGCACACGAAATTCCATTTGCAATGCAAAATTTGAGACAGATTCCTTGTTCAATATTTTTATTCATTGTAAAATCGCAACACATATTTGAGATGTACTAGCAAAATGACGCCCTGTAAACAAACTAGATGACAGATGACAGTCAAACTCCCCGTGCTTATACAGGAAGGGTGTACTAAATTAATTGTTGCATTTAAACCCCGCCTTTAACTCCAATGGCCATATCGGCGGTCGTTCTCCTTTGGAACATATCAAAGGTGTTAACTCGTATTCCTTGGGGTTTAATCATTAGATCACACACAAATTCGCACTCTCATTCATACTTCCAGACTCTGGAGGGGAACATGAGGAGAAACATCCCCACACCCACGGCCGGGAATCCCCTCTTGCATGAGATGTTTATATGATCAATTCCCGGTACTTTCTGACAGAATGTATAAGTAGGAGAAACATGAGAATGAGAACTAAGGAGAAAGAACACTCATATATCTAAAAGAAAGGCACTAAACATGACGAAATATGGAAGGATAAAAATTGTATTTAAAGGACAGTCTTTAGGATTGGATAGTAGAGTTGTACAGAATGGTATTTAATTTGCTTAAGTGGTGAAGTATAAACAAAAATAGCTACGTTACTAGATAAAGGTTAGGTAATCTTGCTTAGGCATAAAGGTATTTAGAATAGTGCCATTTGATCTCTAATAACAACGAAAGAAAGAAACAAATAAACACAAGGAAAGAAAGAAGGAAGAAAAGAAACAAAGAAAGAAGGAAAGTTGGACAGAAGCAAACAAAAAGCAAACAAACAAAGAAACAAACAAACAAACAAACTAAGAAAGAAAGGAAAGAAAGAAAGGAAAGAAAGAAAGAAAGAAAGAAAGAAAGAAAGAAAGAAAGAAAGAAGGAAAGATGGGAAAGAAGGAAAGAAGGGATAGAACGGAAAGAAAGATAGAAATTAGGAAAGAAGGAAGGAATGAAAGAAAGAAGGAAAAAAGGAAAGCAAGAAAGGGAGGAGCGAAGAAGCGAAGGAAGGATATTTTATTTGTTTACCTTTTTTCATAAAAATAATACCAATTTTTGTTAGATTATTAGGTTTGTGATTAGGTAGAATTTTATTTAAATATAGATTAAATTATTATTTTAATTTATTTAAACATTATAGAATTATTATTTTTTCAGGAAGAATGGAGGGAAGGAGGGAGGGAAGGAGGGAGGGAAGGAGAAGGGAGGAAAGGAGTGAAGAAGGGAAGTGGGGAAGGAAGAAATAAAACAGTAACCAGAGTCCAATACCTCGATAAAAACAATATTTGAGTATGTTGGTGCTATGAGATTCAGCAACTCCGAAGACTTAACATCTAAATTATTTATTGATTATATTTCAGGTGGTGTTTGTATAAAAAGTGTTAAATTTCGGTCGTATAAATGTGTTTTCATTGAGTTAAAATATTTATCTATAAAAATTGCAATAAAATCTACTTATAATGTAAAAAGTATGAGTTAACCTTTTGTCAGGATGAAGGCATTACCCGCCAGTTTAACTGTTAAGAAAAGTGCAATTAGTTATAAATGTAGCTAAGGTAATTTATGTTAGGGCGAACTCAGTCAGCGAAAAAGCCATTGGCTAAGTCGTTCCTAGAAATTAGTTCATCACCTAGATGCCTGTAGAAGCATACTAAGTTCAAGTAGTGAAAATTGGAATGGGAAATTATACTGTTAAAACCTTTTCATATCCAAAATACCATGTTTTTCTTTTGCCAAAAATTTTGTTACTGGAAATAACCATTTTGAAATCCTATGAGTAGAAAACGAAAGAAAAAAAGGAAAGTCAGTACCCTAGAGAGCATAACTATTAATTCGAATTTTTTATTTATATAGCATTTGGTATTCAATTTCACTACCTTCTGAAGATTTTATACAAATATTTTGGAGAAAATCCTTTAAATAGCTAACCGACTTTGATTAAAATAAATATTTATATGACATATGGAGTGCATATCTTGAGTTGTATATTAATAATGAACATAGTTCTCTTATTTTGGAAGCAACTGCATATTATCGTGTAATTCCTAAGCCTTAATACATAGAGAAAAATATACCACTTATAAATTAAAATGCAATATTTAAATACCTAATATTTTGTAATACGAGGCACTTCCGAGACAACCGTAGTTATTGGTGTTAATTGTTCAAACCATTTGTAATTTTAATTATCGCTATTCAGTTTTTTCATGTAAAGGCTGTGACATTTTGAAGCCTTCATTCAGGGAAGCTCTTTTAATAACTTCACTATAATGTTTGTTTGCTGTATTTGCCCCTATCTGTAATAACATGTCCAATGAGGTTAGGTTTGCAAAGGTGTATTTGGTTAACATGACGTTGTAAAGAAAATAAGCTATTTTGGGCATTTCTGTAGTAGCTTTATAACAATACACCATAGTGGAAGCGAAAAGTTTTGCAAAAGTGACCATAATGTATATTTTAATGCTTTTTTCCGGGATATGAAAACATTTATTCCCAGGTAGACAAATCTGAATGTAGCTTTTGTCAGGCGCTGTACTTTTCAGGTACACGTACAAAGTAACAAACTTGTAGAATCCTAGTGATGAGGCAATAGTTAAAGGTTTTGTGACTATTACAAATAACATCCCTTAAAGCTATCATCCACAGCTACACTTTTGGTCTCAAATTTGTAGGGAAAGTGTGACAGATGTGGAATAAACCCATTAGGGGAGCCATTCTGTTGCCTCTCTTATTATTTTTCTGTTAGTAAAGGGCTGTGTTTTCATTTCCAGGTCATCTCTACGCTACGAGCTCTATTTCTGTTATTTTTGGACAAAATGTGCAGCGAAATAAAGAAACAAAGTACACGGCACAAACACATAAAGTTCAACTCTCCCTGCGATTCCATTCCGCTAAAGTAACTTTATTCTTTGCACTTCATCATATCGTTGTCCGTATTTCAGAGCAACCCATTTTCCTGTAGCATAAAGCAATGCCGAGTTTTCAATAAATTTCCATCTGAAAGCATTTTCTTTTATTGCATGTTAAAAAAGAGCTTCAGTAAAAGAAAGAACATACCGTTCCAGTGTTACCAATAAATAGGATTATTCATGTGAAACAGGAAGGCACACGCATCACCAAATGTTCAGGGGCTCCAGAAATCATAAAATGCTAAATCCTATATTTCCACAGTTAGATTAGCTAAAATATTTTTAATTTTCATACCGATCTTCTCTAATTAATTTACGGTTCGGCTATTATAATAAATGGGTCCAGCAACGTTTGAGTGAAAAATTTCACAATGCTGAAATGAGTTATGGCGGAAACTAGTTACACCTAAGCACCATTGTTTATATTTATATACTAGTACCAATTGAATTACACTGCTTCTCCGATGTTTATTATGTAATAAGTTTGATCCTTTGAAAATATAAGATACAAAAGGGTTGCTAAGGGTGATAATTCCTAATATACAGAACAAAAGAGCAAATATGTTAAAAATACATGTTATACTTGTATATCTTATAATTCTTTGTGAAACCACTCATTTACGAAGCGTGTTATAATGCACATAGTAGATTATAGATGTATTTGTTGCATTCTCTAGTGCTGTTCAATCGAAATGAACCTTGTATACTTTTATATAATCGATAATGCATAATAATTCATGCACTATACCTACTAATAAATAATGTAGATGATCTTAAAACTGTTTATTTCAAATACTCTATATATGTCATCAGACATTTCAGACTATCAGTTGTTATTGGTTTCAGTTTAACAAACCAAGCTTCATTGCAGCACTTATTTATTTCTCTTGCCATTACAGAAACATTTGAAAATTAAAGGCCAAAACACAGTCAGCGGATTTTATGCATTTGACAATGACTTACATTGTTTCTTCATCCTGATCCCATAACGTTAAGCACCTCAGCACAAGTGTATCTGGTTCAACATGGAAAGATAGCAAAATAAACTTTTAAAAACAGTTTGTAGAAGGTATATAACATGTGACATAAAATCTTGTGAATGTGATAGAATAGGATTTATTTTTAAAGTATGTACTGAAAAACGGGATTCGTTTCCCCTCATGTGATTGTTAAGTTATGAAATTTCAAGCGCCGTATATAGGAACGCCTTTTTAAACATTAAATTTTTACTATCCATTGACTACCTAACTTTAAATGGACAGAATTATAAGTTCTGTAAGAATGGTTTATAGAAACTATAAGCAAAACTGGGATAGAGAAGATCTTATGAGCATAGCACCACTTCAAAAACTACATTCACTGGATTATATACAGGTTGTTTCAAAACGACACCGAACGATTAGAGCTGCTGCATAATTTATAACTTGGCTAGTCTGAATTTCGGTGTCGCAGCTTCGAAGTTCTGTTAGGTATAATTTTATGCAGCATTAAATATTACATGGTGATTCTGCAGCGCAGAAACCACTGGTGTGTGAATCTCTAAATTTGTTATTGGGACGTACCGGCCACGAAACAAAAATATTACTCCTTGCTGTTTATCAATGACCCTAGCCTACCTTTTACGTAATGTGGCAAAGGGCAGTTATTTGCGAAAAAGTCGACTAATAACTTGGACAGTTTTAAGGCTGCTCTTCAGTGTAAAACTGCACATTCCGTCCTAACAGGGAGGATTTTGCATCTACTTAGATAGCAAATTCAAGCAATATGGTGCGTAATACGAACGCTGAAACGGCGGATATGGTTTTTATGGATGCAAGAGCTGAAGGGAGTTAAACGAATGCACCATTAATTTAGTTTCATTAAAAATATGAATTGTAAAAATAGTTACATCAACGATAATATTTATTTGTTTACCTTCAGAGCACTTTATCAGCTTAACAGTACAATACTTTCAACCACTTACTGTAAATATAAACAGCTTACTTTTTAGTTACAAGTGCTTTTAGTATTATTAAACACGTGAAATAAAATGCCCGTCTAATTGTATAAGGCATTTAATTTTGGTTAATTTATCTACAATTCTTTTATGTTGTTTTCTGATCTGTTTATCATTTAATGCTTCCATCCTCAACCTCACTAACATTAACTTCCCTCTAAAAGGTATAAGTTGCATATGTCCACTAGCCTATTTGCTATCATGGAACTGTTATAACGAAATTTTGGAACACCTTAAACACTCATAAGCAATAATTAAGCAATAGATTCTTTATTAGGGTTTCATAAGCCAAAGAAATTCTTAATAGTAGCAAACTACGCAGGCATGTTTAAGGTTTTTTCCGGTGTTCTCCCTTATCCTTACAGACAAATGTCGGGTAGCTCTAAGTTCCATGGATCCTGGACACATTTGGGCAGCATATCAACCCTTTCATTCACCGACCGATATGACTCAACGTCGGAGGACGTAAAATCCCCCCCCCCCCGAAAAAAAAGTCCGCGGCATTCCGTGTGACATATTCCTGCGAACTCTCGACAGCGTGAGGCACGCATTGTTGTTCCTGACACTGCCTGATTCACACTCATTCTGAAACACTTTTTATGCAGCTGTATTGGTGATAAAATCTATTTATATGTGTCACGTAGAAGCTGAGGAACTACTTCTATATGTTTGTTGTCGTTTTGAAACACCCTGTACATACACATATATACATATGAAGTAATCCATAACCAAATATTGCTTTGTTCACATTTACGCACGAAATATATATATTTTCCTTAGCAATCATTCCAAACTAAGCATAATATGCTAGGTAGTTGCTACGTGCAGCAACGGGAAGTACCAAGGACTAGCAAGTGAATGAAATAAATAGTTTCAACATACTTTAGGATAGATTTTTACTTGTTTTATCGCTTTCTAGGTGTAAAAAACCATAAAGATATGTTGAGACATTTAGAAGTGTAAATGGCGCAAGTTATAAATAATAATTTGATAAAAAATACAGGAAGTAGTGTTTTACTGAAAGCAGATATTTAACATTTTAAATGCAGATTAATGCCTGCAACAATGAACTTCTTCAATACTATTCAATCTGCCAAACAAACTCTTGTCTATAGAAGGATATGAGAAGGTTATATAGTGCGTTCCATATGAGCCTGAACCACTTGAATAGCCCATAATTTTTGAACCAATAACAGGATACACGTGCAGCTCTGGGAGAATATAATACAAAATTGGGAGATTACATTACACTATTTACATCTCAGAGAAAATGTTAGAAGTGTCCTCCACCAGCATCTATAAATGTTTGCACTCGTCTCACTATGTTCTCTGAAGTTTCATGGAAAGTATCCTCGCCAATGTTACTTATTTCGTTTCGAATGGATTCCTTGAGAATATAAATTGTCCGTGTCCTATTCTTGTACACTCAATTTTTAGATACTCCCACAAGATAAAATCCGGTGCGGTTAGGTCAGGGGATCTGGGGGGCCACAGACCTTTTGAGATTATTCGATTATCAAAGAAACTTGTTACAAGTTTCATGGTGTCATTGGATGTATGCTACATTGCTCCATCTTGCTGAAAATAACCTTCTCTCAATTCGGTATCATCTCCGTAAAACGTCATTGAATATGGCGAGACGAGTGGAAATATGTATAGATCTGATGGAGGACTCTTCCAACTTTTTCTCTGAGATGTAAATAGTGTAATGTAATCTCCGGATTGTTTATTATGTTTTCCCACAGTTGCACGTGTGTCCTATTATTTGTTTAAATGTTATGGCCTATTGAAGTGGTTCATTTTTGTATGGATCGCTCTATAGTATTGATTTGTTTGGAACACGAGCGATGCGATGCCTTTTACCGTTTAATTAACGGTATAATCGTTGTTTTCGAATAAAATGCCTTTTGTTCCGATGAATAACGCACCACAAAGGTACACAAATGCTGAAAAGAATGGAAGCAGTAACCGTTTCTAGTTTCTAGCAGGAGAGTAAATTGCGCTAAAGGGCAGAATGGTAAAATATACAAACCCCCTCTCCCTTAGGGATTTTAATGGTCCAAATATCGCTTCTAGCAGCCTGAGATAAAGCAGAACCGTTTTTCCCTTTCCGATATCCTGTTGGGAAACGTTAATGAATTGGAAACGGATTTTACTTGGTGATCGACTCCATTCAATCATAAGTACCTTTATTCAGTCCAACGGATGGTGTTACATATTTATTGGCCTGTGTTGTACCTCTCCGCTTCCGTCGGAAAAAGAAGCAGTTAAAAGCACTTTCAGATTTGTTTCATTTGTATGCTGTTATTAAATATTAACACTGAGTTGAAGTTTGCTATTTTATCCTTCGTAATTCATAATTCATGGTTAGCTGTTTGGTTAATTATAAAAAAAAACGCAACTTAACTGTTTTAATATTCGCAACAAAAATTGCACTTTACTAGCCAGTGATTTCATTCACGGCTCTTGTGCTGAGGAACTATAGTTCGGTTCCCGCCTCTGGGGAGGCGAATTTAAGCTGGCTCTATTCCAACCTTCAGCTTCACCCTGACGAAAGATGAAATGTAAAGGGTCACTTGTAATTTAGAAAAGCGGTACACTGCGACCATTCATACTCACTAGAGGGAAGATAGGAATTTAGGTGGCTACATGGTCGCAGAGAGACAGCCACAGCGACGCGCGGAGATCCCCAGCAAGTTCTAAGAGTTTATCTTGGCGCCAGGACTCCTTCCGTTGTCGACAAGCAGTGAGGAGAGTGGCCCTAATACAGCATTTACAATGTGCACCACCTTTTTGGCAACGTTGTACACCACAATCCTGAAAACACACGGGTACTAAAGGAAATCCGAAAGATAATATAGAAATAGAATGTAGGGAGGTAATTTTAAGGAAATGTAGGTACCTCTGTATTCGCAAGAATTCCAGCAAGTGCCAAGGGAAAACCAGGAAAATCTACGTCAAGAGTTTGCTGTTGACCTCCCGAATGCCAGATGAACACGTCACCGTGGCACCACTTCCCTCATTTCACTTTGTCTAACTCATAAAATATCCCCAGGCTTCAACGTGGTACGGAGTTCACGGTAAAAGCTGAGGATTTTCTCATTCCACCACCATTCTCACCAGAAACCTATCAATGAGAGTACCAGACTCCGCGCACTGAGTGCCCCAGTTCAGAAGTGAGTGGATAAAGTTAACGCTTAATAAAATGAATGTAATCCTGGAGATTATAGACTTAATATGGAAAGCAATATAACGACTGCGGCAATTGTTTCACTAAAATCTGCCTTAACACCTAGTACTACTTTAAGTTATTTAAGGATGCTTAAAGTGACTTTTGTATTCATCAAATATTATTGTAAAACATCATCATATCATTACTATCCAACCAGGGTTAAGACTATGAGTAAACTGTTCCGACTAAAATTTTTCTATCCATCTTCTGGCAGGTCTTCCTCGACTTCATTGTGCTCTTGGCTTGTAACTTAACGCTCTTTGGGGAATCCCATTATGTTTGAATCTAGACATGGCTGTACCAGCTTTCCCTGTACTCTACTGTTTTGTCTGTTAGTTTAAATATTCCCAACTGCACCCTTCTATTTGTCAATTAAAGTAGAACCTGCAACAAAATTGAGAAATTCCATGCCCGCAAATTTTAACCATCTTAAAGTAACTTTGGAGTCCAACACTCAGAGCAGTACAGTAGAGCTAGAACTGTTAAAATAGTATTAACCTTCAGCAGGGTTTATTTGCGAAGTTCCTTTGATAAAGTTCTTCTAATTGTTCCACATATGTGTTGAAGTAAATTAAGTTTCCATTTACGTCTTAGTTTTATACTTACCAATGAACACTCCTAAATGCTTAAAACTCCTTAACTTATTCCATACATAAATTATAATCAATCAAAATTTTTCTTAAGTTATGTTGGAAATACATTATAATGATCCCTGATTCCTATCAAGTTTCATGAACAAATGAAGGAAGACTTTATAACGAGTGAGTAGTTAATCCTGGTTAACGTATAATATTGTGCTCTTGAAAATAGCTGTTTGGAACGAGAAAAAAATCCATACGAAGTACGGGGTATGGTGAGAGAATGTTAGATGCCCACTTCTTATTTTATCAGTGCTCCTATTTAGGTGCTTTAAATTTAGTTTCTTCAAAATGTGCAGTTTACTTCTTGTCTGAGTTTTAAAAACTGGCCACTCAATGATGTCTTCAAACTCTGTTTCCCTCGCCAGAAGGAAAAGATAAACGACTTTCTATTTGTGAAACCTACATGTCTTGGAAAATTCAAAATAATAACACGGAAAAAGTCGGAAATTGCTAAGTGATAAAAGAAAACCTATCATAATCATTGGTGTGCTTTAACGAAATCTATGTCTGTGCTGTTAGCTTTCATTTCTTTTTGTTTACCAGCCATGGAAAAGTAATTCATGATGAACAGTTAATGAAGGGTTAGTTGAATAAGAAATATCTTAGATCTGTGGCATTTTTCATTTAAAACTTTAGAGCTGATTTGAAAAAAAGCACAAATTGTGGACCATATTTATATAAATTTACTTTGCAGTGAAGAGAATTTCTTTAAGGTCCTGGTGTCTTTGAAGATATTAAACTTAAATTCTAAGTAGCTTTTGTGCTACGGTCACATTCAGACAGATACTCCAAGAAAGAGTATTATCGTCGAGACATTGTTAGAATCGCCGCGTCAAGCTAGTGCCGAGCGCATGCGAAAGAAAGAGACAGAGAGCTACGCGCGAGCAGAAAAGAAAGAGACAGTGTTAGTCTGGAATTTCCCGCTGCATCGTGAGTGTTATCGAGCGTTCCACTGATTTATAGAAACAATGGCTGGGATATATAAAGCCTCGCCGCCTGGTTTTCCCTTTCTTTTTTACAATTTACGTCCTCCAAAATTGAGTCATATCGGACGATAAATTAATTGGGTGAAATGATGCTCAAATTTCCGAGGTCCATGTAGCTTAGAGTTACCCGACATTCGTCTATCAGGATAAGGGAAAAGCTTGTCCAGATAAGTCACCCTGACCGGGATTCGAACTCGGAACCTCTTGAATGTGAGGCAGACACTAACATCTACGCTACCGAGGCGGCCTCGCAGGGTGTGAGAGCGAGTTACGAGTTGCAGTTGTTAATTGTGTGTGTGTGTGTGTGTGTGTGTGTGTGTGTGTGTGTGTGTGTGTGTGTGTATGTGTGTGTGAGTGTGTGTGTGTGTGTGCGTGTGTGTGTGCGTGCGCGCGCGCAGATGTTTGAAGTGTATCGCAAGTGAACTCTTTTGTTTGTTTACGTGTGGTGAAGCAACCAGAGACCTGAGGACTACATTTGTGTATGTTACGGCATTCTGCTGCTGTCAGGGTTGTATAAAGCGTACTTTTATTTGAAATAAAGAGAATTTTAAGTTTCTGCAAACAACACTTTTAAGTTTACGAAGCCACAAAATCACAGTATTTTGGTTGTAGAGTGCAATAATCTGACTGTTTACTAAGTACGTAGAAAAAGTAGTAAAATTCCACTCAAAACTTTTCATTTGCCTTTCCTTCCTTACTGTACAAAATTGGATTGTGAATGGTAGATAGCATGAACTATGAATATACAGTCTTCATTTAAATTTATTTACAAAATATTTTATTAGTAATCATAATTAATTAATGATTTGTACATAGCTAATAGTAATCATTTCAATTTACATATGTGCGATTCCTCGTTGTTTCAAATTTTAATATTGCTTGCATTATACACAACACGCTATTTAAACTAGCATCGCAAATTTATAATTCTACATGACCTCACTACAAATAACGATAATACTATATGCATATGACTAGGAAAATAAAGCGGATACAACCTGACTTAACTAACATCTTACATGCAAACAACTGTGTGTGTTCCCTAAAGTTACCGGAAGAAGAAATCTCAACTATACGCAGATATTCCTTTCGAGCCATGCATCTTAACTTTACACCAACAGAAGCAAAACATTTCCAAACCTTACAGTTGATCACGAAATTAAATAAAATTGCTCTTAAAAAGACATTACAGAGGGTAATCTACCGTTTTGAGCTTTAAATCGTTAACATGTCTTACAGGTCTACCAACCATTGTGCTAAGTCAGGATTCTGCCATTTATCATAAGTAATGTCACGAGTGGTTTAAAAACTACCGATAAATTCACGAGCGACGAAGTCACAAGCCAATTTATCTGGGAAAGTTGAAAACCACGAATGTCATTTGTAGAGAATCTTTTACCAGTAAAACAAATTGTTAAAAGCAATAAAACGAGTTATTTTATTCCCTAAATCACATAAGCCTACATTAGTACATGATGAAACTTAACCTCACAAGTGACGGCAAACAAACCTTTCAGCCATTTTGACATTTGAAAGTCGCGCTATCAGTCGACGATATGTGAGATGTATAATCATTTGCCTGTTCGTAAACATGCAGAATGTGTAGTTATCGTATCTGAGGGTACGATAACAAAATAGTTATCGCTGTTGTGTATTATTTCATGAATATCGTTGGTCAACTTTAAAATGGTCAATATATGGTGACGTCATATGAGGGAAATAGTATAATAAACAAGTATTAGCGTTTCTTAATTACCACAATTTCCTTTATAGCTCTTACATTCCGTGTGCTTATATATTTTGTGGTACGTGGCGGTATGGGCAGGTGGCGTTAGTGCTTCTTGTAAAGAAAGAATATTCTCCATGAACACTAGGGAAATGTCTGATTTGATGATGTTCTCACCGTCCCTGGCGGCTCCAGCACTGAAAATAAGCTTTCGGGCCTGGAACTGTTAAGGAATCTCGCCTGTGTGTGCGCGCGCGCGTGTGTGTGTGACAGACAGAGAGAGAGAGAGAGAGAGAGAGAGAGAGAGAGAGAGAGAGAGAGAGAGAGAGAGAGAGAGAGAGAGAGAGAGAGAGAGAGAGAGAGAGAGAGAGAGAGAACTGTTCTTTCGATAGCCTGTTACTTCTTTCTTTTCTCTTGCAAGTGGTAGCCGTAATATATCTTTACAGATCGCAATGCAAAGGTTGTCCTCTATCAAACCTACTCATGCGATATATTACTAGAGAAACTATCGTATTTATTCTTCCCAAAAACTGAATATGCAATTTTCTCCAGAATTCCCGCTCTTTGATGTTCCACAACTAAAAAAACTACTTTTAGAATACTTCCATTAGAGTAAAAAATTGGTGCCTAAGATCATTGGTTCCTAAGCTGTGCGATGACCTTAAAGAAAACCCTACCATTCGAAATTGCCTTTAATTGGGAAAATGATTAATATTTTATGTTTCAAATGTAGCTGAGAATTTGCTAAAACACCACTCACTTAAGATATTACAGAGCGCAAATATATCTTGTAAAAGAGTAATAAACTCCTAATAACCTTAGGAAGAAATTTCATTTAATTTTGTATAAGTAAACCAAGAGGCAGAAAAATATTTCCGCATTATATGGCTTCAACTGTATAACAAAATTTGGAAGAGGGATACACAACTCGACTATACAGGACTTTGTCTTTTGCCTACAGCTCTCGTAGGACTCCCCATGCAGGTAGGGGCGAGACAGGATGATATCAAGGGGTGTTCGGAAATGAACAGAGGGCCGGGTTCATAACAACTACAGTGGGTGGCTGGTAATATGGGGTGCTTTCTGCTTCTGTACGTTCTGGCAGCTTTAGACCTTCTCCATTAGGATGAAGAGAATTTTTAGGTTTAAATTCGCTAACGTGTTCGTTGAAACTCACACCACCCCAGACACTGAAACAGTCAGTTTGAATGGCAAAATGATTACACAGAAGGATAACGTTTTGCAATATTTGTTATAAAAATTTTTTGAAAGTAGAAATTTTGGTTGGAAAAGTTCAAGTGTATGCAAGAGGTACAACAGAGTGCGCCAGCACCTATTACTTTCACTGCCAGGACATAGTAGATACAGAAGAAATTGCAGTTCATCCAAAATTCCATATCAAGTAAGGAAATACAGTTTTTGAGTCTCCTTAACGGTTAAAAAGAAGATAGAAGATGTGAGAGAGAGAGAGAGAGAGAGAGAGAGAGAGAGAGAGAGAGAGAGAGAGAGAGAGAGAGAGAGAGGAAGGGAGGAAGACAAAGAATTACATGATAGTCATATATTTAACATGAATTACTGTAAATTCGTTGTCTTTAAAACCCTCGCCAAACGTTATATATTCCATAGAAAGTATTTTCAAAATTTTTATGTTCTTAAAGAACACTTCTGTAAATATTTTAATCACCATAAATTTGATATTTTATGACAAATGAAATTTAAATCTTCCTGTGAATAACCTATTATGTTTTCTTAATTATGTATGAAATTTGCATAACTAGTAAATTATAAAAAAGACAGCCAAAAATTAACTGCACAGAAATATTCATAGGTTTCTATTTAAGTACATACTTTATGAGAAATATTTCTTTTATTATGGAATTAATAATTTAACAGGTGTTCTTTGTTCTTGATTTTAATTTATTTATCTAATTTATTTAATTCTTAGATTATAATGATACTCTTTCGAAATTAGAAGGCATATTTGTTTCTCTTAGTCTTGCAAATAGAACAGAATTTCAAGGTCATTTCATTGTGGCAGTTCTTAAAAGAATTTACCGTTACTGAAGCCTACCCTTTTATTCACCACATAAAAAGCTCAAACACAACAAATGAGCATTTAGGGGCAGGTGAAGTATTGGAATTATTATATTAACAGCGAAAGCATTTTCAGAGTTTTTTTTTTGCATAAAGTAAATGGGAAAATAGGACATTTTTGGGCAGTTATGAATATAATATCCTAGACATTTTTGTAGCGTACACAATGTAGATTCTCAGACTTTATGAACTTCCTTTCTGTTTCGTTTAATGTTGATTTATCATCTTACTGCCTTATTTAAACAAAATACCTTTAAGACGTTTTTTCACGTAGAGATTGTGAATTCGATGTTCCATCTCCTGGTGTAATTTTGGGTATCTTTGATATTATGAAAAGTAATATAAGGGCTATAAGAATTAAGTGCAATATTTTTGCTGGAGAAAATAAAGGCATATCTTGCTCAATATTATAGGTACATTTATTCCATCTAAATAATTAAGTGAATTTCCAAGAGATTCTTAATTATGTAAAATATTCCGTAAAATACATGAAATATATTCTGAAAAAAAAAATAAAACTTCAGTTTAACAGATCTTATATTGACATGTAACAGATTTTAAACTCCCCTTAAAAATTGGGGAATTGGAATACTGCTACTCGGAAAAGACGGCGTTAAAAAGGTTTTAAGCTGTAAGGACATGTTTACTTAAGGAAATGCGTTTACTCACTTCAATTACAAGTGTTAGAGTTGGCCTCTGGTTGGTGTATACGCGACTACATTCGGAATGACTGACACGATGGCCCGAGGTGGAGGAGGGGGTGAGAAGCAATATACAAGCAGTTGGTATTCAGTCCATCTGCAATGGAATATCTCATGTAGTTATGTTAGCATCTAGATGGACATAATCTCATTATCTTACTCCACTCCCGAGATTAATCCGTAGGAGCAGTCAATAAACCTAGTTCAACCCATTTATGCTGGTTAGCAACTGCAAATATTAACATAATAACAATCTCGTACACTTCTTATTCTTAAGGATATAAACATGTCTGGTTCCTAAATAATATTGAAAAAGAGTTGTCAAAAAGCTCTAAAAGGATACAGATCATTAACAAATTAGAATTTGGCAGGCATATTGGACGTCTAGTTCGTACCTGCAACCCCTAATTCGTAACCCCTGCTCATAACTTATTTTGCGGTTGCATCAATTTTAGGAGCAGATCGCGTTAAGATTTAACTCCACTATAAGTGAACGGCTGACTATAAGAGTGATATTTACTTTGATATAGATTAACTGCAATAAGCATAATTTGTATAAAACATTAGTGACATAAAATTTGATGTACATGGCCGACAAGATATGGCATATAAAATATTAAAACATCTTAACGGAGAAGGCAAAGACAAGAAGATAAGTGGATATCCTATTTCCAGGATTTATGGACGGAGAAAAAGAAAATGAGGAAACCGTCCTAACATTAATAGATGAAAATATAGATCCAATTTCATTTGAAGAATTATTGTCTACAATAATAGCCTTAAAAATAATAAAATTCCTGGAGTGGATAACATTAATAAAGAATACAGTTTGCATTCACTCCACTGAAAAACCACTATTAGACCTAATAAATATATGCTGGAAGTTCGGCCAGATTCCAGAAGAATGGAGAATAGCAAAGATCTATCCAATTTATGAGAAAGGTGATCGTCATGAATGTAAAAATTATAGAGGCATAAGCATTTGAAATATATGATATAAAATTTATGCATCTACTCTGAAATGTCCTTATATATAAATGGAAAATATAATTATGGATTTGCAAAATGGATTCAGAAAAGGAAGAACAAGAACTTGTTCTGAATGTATATTTACTGTTAATCAGATAACTGAAAAACATAGGGAGTTTAATGCACCGATTTATAAGGTATTTATAGATTTCAAGAAGGCCTTTGACAAGGTAAATAGAAGTAAATAATGGAGTATTATGAAACAGAAAGATGTTCCCCAACATTTGATAACAGCAAGAAGCAGTTTATATATAGAAAATGAGA